>JBBBDQ010000269.1:600000-850000 GCA_037127315.1 Ascarosepion bandense
TGTGGTTATTTTTTGTTACCACAATTCACACCCCTGAAGGGGATCTCAGAATAAGACTGAAAGTACTTGGGAACATCAAGAAATGAATAATAACATCATCTGCCAATATTACAGCTCATTTCTTATATATTTCAATTATAATATGCAAAAGCATATCCATGAGTATGAACAGATCTTATTAAAAATAAGCAGACACAATGTTTGCAATTTATTTAATGTGACATATATATATATATATATATATATATATATATACACAGTACATACGTAATTACAGATGTACATACATACATGCAAATATTTTTATGTATGCATACTGTGTATACACAGTATGTATTAACTGACATACACTTAAAGAGACTCACCAATAAAAATTTGCTATTAATAACACATTCTTGAATTGCTTGCCTTAAAAATCAGTTTGACCTCATGAGGGCATGCACCCTACTTTAGGAATCATGGGCCTAAACAATAAAACATAGTAATATTACCATGATTTGGGTGCATGGCCATGTGGTTAGAATGTTAACTTTCCGACCATGAGATCCATATTATAATCTCAACATGATTAATTTGTCAGAATGATGACAACTTGATGTTATTGATCTGGAGAAGCAATCATAGATTGTAGAACCTTTGGAAAGAACCTGAAAACCATACCACAGCCTCATAAGTAAAATTGGGTTGACAGATTCTTTCAGATACCATCAAGAATTGTGCCTGAAATCATCAAGATGAAGAAGTTTAGCAGACTGGCTGTGTTAAACAAATATCATGATAGATTATGTACTTTCTCCAAGAAATTATAACTAAGGTCACCTGGTAAATATTTGTTTTAGGTCCAGAAGGCTTTTCCCCCTCAAATTTATCCAAAATAGCATTATTTCTGGGTAAATGTAAATGCTGAACTCAAATCAACAATTAGTTATTGAAGAAACCTACCTTTTTTGATTTAAAAGTCCATAAAAGAACAAACTGTATCTCGCACTTTTTCTCTCCTGCAACTCTCACGAAGTCATGTAATTAACTGCAGAATGACATACTGCATAGGACAACAAATTTTGGTCTATTTTCTTCCTTTACTGAGACTTCTGGCAATTTACTTCCTGTAATGAAAGTAATAAGCGTAGAAATACAATCGCATATTACTTTCATTACAGGAAGTAAATTGCCAGAAGTTTCAGTAAAGGAAGAAAATTGACCGAAAATAGACCGAAATTTGTGGTCCTACGCCGAAAGACATTCAGCAGTTAATTACATGATTGTGTTAGAGTTACGGGAGAGAAAAAGTGCGAGATATAATTGTAGCTCTCAAGGAAACAAGTATATTAAAGGGAGTTCCACAGACAGGAAGTGTGAGAAAATGAACTGTTAGGATAGAAGTGGCAGTTAAATTTGACTGTTTTGATGGCAAAGGTGGGAAACCTTAATGCCAATCGAGTAGCACGAGTAAATTCATGTGGTCAAGGTACCAGAATTTTTCGCCAGAAATTTTCTTAAAGTTAAGAAAAAAAAAGCATCTGCTCATAATGGCAGTTCCACCAAATATAAATGGTGTACTGAGGAGTAATTAGTGCTATTAGAAGTGATAAATAGCAAATGAAAGATTTCATTTTATCACTAAATCTAAGCATATTAATAAGCAGCCTTCAAGATTAACATCATCATGTCAATCTTTTGGGATGATGTTGGGATGATATTGAATTTTTAATTAAAAATCAATTGTATTTGTTCTAAAGGCAACTAATTTGTTTCAGTAAATATTGCTTTCTGCATATCATAAAACAGAAAAAAAGAAAAGTGAGAATTTAAAAATGACAAAAACTGAAAATTTTATGGCAATGTGAAGCAAGTAATTCTAAATGAGAATTATTCCATAAAAATATAAAAAAAAATCTTGTTTTTGAATAATTGGAATGTGCTAATATTCTTTACATAATAAATGAATGACTGTATTACAATTCTTCAAGTATGCTAAAAGATACAATGAGCATAATATTAAGCAAGTAATTGTAAATGAGAATTATTCCATAAAAGTATAAAAAATGTTCTTGTTTTTCAAATAGTTGGAATGTGCTAATCTTTGCATAGTAAATGAATGCCTGTAGTAGAATTCTTCAAGTATGCTAAAAGTTACAAGGAGCATAATATTAAGCGTTATACAATGAGCATAATATTAAGCAAGTAATTGTAAATGAGAATTATTCCATAAAGTATAAAAAAATGTTCTTGTTTTTTGAATAGTTGGAATGTGCTAATATTCTTTGCATAGTAAATCAATGTCTGTAGTAGAATTCTTCAAGTATGCTAAAAGATGTAATGAACATAATATTTAAGACATAAGAAAATTAAGTGTAAACATTTTTCAAGGTGATTTAAGTTCAATAAAGTTATAACTTTTTATAAATATTACAATGTTATATTAAACTAGAATTTTGGGGATACATGCTGATGCATTTCAAAATTGTTGAAATTATTGCTAACATTTTTATGTCTAGGTTTGCAAAGTCTATGTTTTGTTAAATTTTGTAAACCAATCAATGAAAGTTAAATCAGCTGATTTGTTTGGAACAATTCTTTGAGAAAAACCCTACTTCATGGTTTAATAATTTCTTTAATTTTATCTTATAAGACTTTATGGAAAACAATACATTTTATGAAAATTTATTTTGTTTCTTTTTCCTTATTAAAAGAGAAGAATAGATTCTTAGGATTTCTAACTCTTGAGCATGCAACATTCAACTGATTTTTCATACATATTTCTTTCTAGAGCCATATTCCAATTTTTTAAAGTGTTTGACTATGTGACTGGTTTTTGTGGTGATACCGAGCAAAGCAAGGGACTGGTTGTTTGCACTCTCAGGACCAGAAAGCACGTGACCAAAACTGGTCTGTGCGCACCCGGTTCCATACATATGTTCCAGCAGAAAACGAAAATTAATCAAATTCCTTTTATTTATCATCCAATGGGAAGCTCATAATTAAATATGGGTGTGCATTCTCAAATGACCTACTGGGATCCACAAAGAAGAAATAAAAAGCCGACAGAGAAAGCATCACTAGAGTTTTGAAAGCGCTAGCATAATTAGCACATCCCTTGACCTCGTCAAGCAGTCCACTATGCTCGCCTCCTTTCCCTCTCATCCTCTTCTTTCCTGTCCCTGAGCTACTTACCAACCAAAGGAGCAGATACATGAAAGACATTCCTCACAGACAAACTGTTCCACATATATATACTCAAACTCTCTTTTCAAAATTTACTGCTATAAACATTTTAACCTCAGTTGGACCCATCCTAAAGACATTATTTTATTTGTGAAAACCATAATTGATATATGTGTATATATAAAATGTTGTTTCTATACTCAGTCTGATTTTTTTGTTTTATAACCCCTTTTATAACTTATAGTGGGCTATCTATTAACAAGGCCAAATTCAGTTAATCTGCTTCAACATACAACTACATTTCACTAGAAATGATAACCCACTATAGTTTAATGTTTTGGCAAACACAGGAGTAACTGGAAACTGGATTCTTGCATATATAAGATATTGAAGAAAAGATATGCAAAAAAAACAATATTGCATTTTTATTAAATAAGTAGTTGTTAATTTCATTATTATATTGTTTCAAATATAGTAGGGGTGTTTTGTATGTTAAATAATAAAACTTTTTTCATAAAAAGATTAATGAAAATTTATTGTACTAAACTAGGGACTCGAGTAAAATCAACTTTTTACCCATTTACCTGTTTGAACTTCTCCCCAAAACTTGTTTGTGGTCGTTCAATGTATGGGTATTTTAGAGAGTGTGACAGAAAGACAGACAAACTAACAGAACTTTGTAGATAGATAAAATTATATTTTTGCATTTTTTTTTATTAAAAAAATATGAAACTTTTATGTTTTTTTTTAAAATTTATTTCCATACATTTTTATGGTATCCATGTTATACTACAAAACATTATAAATAACAAAGTTAATAAAAACTAACACTTTGACAGCTTAAAATTGTTCGGGAACAATTTAATTTGTCTTTGAGATCGCTCCACTATGATGTTGAAAATAGCTAGTCTGGAGCCTTGTTATCAATTATTGCTCTTCCGTTTTCCATTTGGTTAAACTTTAGATGCATTGATTTATTTTTGGTTTTTAACTATTTTTCAAATCCTCTTCAAACTCTATAACTATTTTCTCACCTCTTCCTGGTTTCCTGCTTGTGGTAAATCCCCCTTTGTAATTCCTGTTTTTAAGAACTCTGAGGAACTCCCTGACTTCTCTAATTATTGCTCTATTAACTTCTTATCTTTATTTGGCAAGGTATTCAAGGCTATTATCAATGCTGAAATTGTTAGGTAGCTTACATCTCACAACCTTCTCTCTGACAAACAATATGGCTTCCGTTTTCCTTGGTAATGACCATCACTGAATATATATACCAAGCACTTGATAAGAATGACAAAGCTTGAGCTTCTGCTCTTGATATCTCAAAAGCATTTGACAGGGTTTGAGATGCTGGCCTTATGTGCAAGCTGCAGAGCTACAGTATTTTTGCACAAATGCTTGATTTAATTCAATTGTTCCTATCAAATCATGAAATGAAAATTGTTTTGAATGGGCAAGCTTCCACATAATTACATATAAACACAGATATCCCTCAAGATTCTTTCCTAGGTCCTACACGTTTTCTGATCTTCATCAATGATCTTCTTGATGTAAACCGGCCAGTAAGTTTTTCTCATCAGAATCCATTTTGCACATTTATGAATCTACTATTTGTCCGTGCATTGAATACTGTTGCCATATGTGGCTGAGTGCTCCTGCTACTGATCTTGAAGTTCTCAAGAAAATCCACAGGAAGATCTGCAATTTCATCGATCCTGACTTGGCAGAACACCTTCAGTCACTTTCTCACCAATGTGATGTGGCTTCCGTCTGTCTTTTCTACAAGTACTTTTACGGCAACTGCTCTGATGAGCTTTTCTTTTTCTGGTAACCTGACAACATATTTACTGGTATTACTAGATTGGCATCAAGGTACTACTCTTTTGTTATTGAAATAGTTAACTATAACTACTTCTTCTACTCTAACAGTTTCTTTTCTTGTACCTCCCATTTGTGAAAATCATTTCCATTGACTTGCTTCCCTGATAGCTACAATCTCCAAATGTTTAAATGCAACATTAATTACCCTCTTTTATCTACTTGGTTCCCATCAGTTGCTTATCTTTTCGTTAACATCCCCTGTGCCTTTTTTATTCTCTCACTGTAGCCCCCTGTGCATTAGTGGCATTCCTGCCTTGCCTGGGATGGAATGATTATGAAAGACAAAAAAAAAACAGTGAAATTGTCTTGGCTGCTTCTAACTCTTTAGATTATTTTCCTTCCTCCATGCAGATAAAACATTTTATTTTTTTTAGTTGTTTCCCATGTGATAAGAATATAGTTTGAAGTTTGGTTTATTTCATACCCGTTCTTTGAACCTTCTGAGGATTGCTTCATTTTGTGAAACTTTTAGTCATGGCATCTTCATATATATATATATATTTTTTTTTAAATATGAAAACTTTAATCTAAAAGGAAAAGCAGGAAGGTAAAACCCAAAAACCCAATCCTAATTAATATTAATATTTTGATATTAAAAAATGATACAGGTGGAGGGCTCAATGTAATTAATATTTAAATTACAGAGCCAATTATAAAATAAAATAAATTTCAAAGTTCAAAATTTTGAACTTCAAAATTTATTTTATATATATATATATTGTATAAACATGAACAAATCTATTCTGATGATGTTCTAAAGGACAAAATGCTTCATGTACAAACTTTTTCCTCTTTATTATACATCATTCCTTCAAAATTCTTCTTGATCTATAAAAATTTATATGTTATCATCCTATATTTTTGTAAGCAAGTATCTGTCAGTGAAGAGTAGATTCTGTATTTAAATATAAGCACCTGTATTTCTTGTCTTAGTGTCAATATTATACTTTTTAATCATTTCACCCCAAGCAAGACAATAAAGCTTCTAAGACACAAGCAATTACCAAATCTCAGAGAATATGAGAAAATATTATATAAAAAAGAATGAACAATCAAAGAACAAGAACTAAGAAAACAGAATATAATGAATGATATTGTGTCTAAATTTTTGAAGATCAATGTTGACTGGAAACGATAATATGGAAGAAAATTTCACAAGCAAGATGTTTGATAGAAAAAATTTTTACCATAGAACTTACAGTTACATTTAACCATTTCAAATGTAAAATGTTGAGACCTAACTGCCAATTTAGTATCCTAGTTAAATTCATAAAATCTAGGTACCATAGAGGATGGTTCACCAGAACAATTACAGTGAAAGTATTTTTCCAAAAGGTACAAGAAACCTATGTTATTTCTGAAGACCAATGTTGACTGGAAATAAGAATCTGGAAGAAAATTCCACAAGAAAGAAGTGCGATAGAAAAAACTGTTACCAAAGAACTTACAGTTACATTTAACCATTTCAAATGTAAAATGATGAGACCTAAATGCCAATCTAGTATCCTAGTTAAATTCATAAAATCTATGTACCATCAGAACAATTATCATGAAAGTATTTATTGAAAAGGCATAAGAAATCTATCTTACGGTAGTGGAAAGAGACTAAAACCAAGTTTCTAATTCAGGACCAATAACACTGCAGATTCTTTTTTGCATTTTTTCAAAAATCTAAATATATAGTAGGAGAACCAGACCAGGTGTGGCAGCAATATTCAAATCAAAGAAGAATGGTAGACCTATAAATATATAAGATAGGTTCTGGCAACAAAAACTGTCTATCACAACACAATGAACCAGCCTTTCTAGCTACAGAATTAGCAATTGATTCAATATACTTTTTCCACTTCATGCCAGCAGAAAATGTTACACTGAGAAAACATAGATGTTTAAAAGAGAGCAGTTTCATTTTGTAGTCATTAAAATTAACAAGTCACTTCTTACTCTATTTAACAACATATTTTAGGTGATTTTTGAGATTAGCTGCCAATTTGATCTCATGGAACTGATCAGACTTACTGTGAAGGCAGAAGTGAATAGCTGTGTTATCAGCATAGATACCAAGTTGATAACTGATGACATCAGAAAGATCATTTATAAAAATATGTCCAATGTATGTCTGTATAGAGCCCTGGGGGAACATCTGCATTAATGTAAAATGATCTAGAAGAGTGGTCATTCAAAACAACTTTTATTTCATGATTTAAAAAAGATGGAATTAGTTTAAAAATTCATCCAGAAACATTATATCCTTTTAACTTGTGAAAAAGACCAGTGTGCCAAACCCTGCCAAATGCCTTCAAGATAACCAAAGCAACAGCCTGAGTATCACCATTCTTGTCTAAAACTTAATAGATTCTTTCAGCAATAATCATTAACTTATCAGCAGTTGACCTACAGATATATAAAATTATACATTCATATATATGAAATATGTACTCTGAACCATAATTATTTGGCCACCCCAGTTTTTTAAAAGAAATTATGTATTTCATACTATTGTTAGTATTTATTGCAAAGTAGATAACTGTAAGTGAAAATAGAAATGTTCTTTGTTAATACTGCACAATAACATGTGCATCAAATGAACTGCTATGTCCAGTTTTTGTGCTCTCTTCCCTATGCTAGTCTTTCCTTCTTATTGGCTGGCCGAAGCAAAGGCTTCCTGGCTGCTTTGTAAAACTTTGCAAAGTAACAATAACAAAAGAACCATTCTATTTTCATTTAGAATTATCCACTTGGCAATAAATACTAAAAATAGTATGAAATACATAACTTTTTAAAAACTCGGGTTGCCTAATAATTATGGCCGGTAGTGTATGTATATTTTAGATATTATATGCATATTTTGGTATACAATTATCTGTAAGTGAAGAGTTGTTTCTCTATCTAAATATAGGAAACTGCTATTCTTGTTTGACTGCCGATAATAGTTACTTTTTTTTAACAGAAATAGAAAATAGTCTTGTGGGATTGCTATTAAGCAGTGAATTGTCTGGCACACAAGGAAGTGGAATTCATAGGAGATCTACAGTATGTCTAAAATAAAGAACCCCAAAGAAAACAATCTTAAATCCACAAAATTGTAACTCAAGTTAACCCTTCCAAAAACTTAAAATAGTTTTTAAAAAAATGCTTTTTACTCTAAAGAAAGGAAAAAGTTGAGAAAAACAAAATATATTATTAATTATTAAATAGACAGATAAAAGAAAAATGATTTTTTTAAGCCTGTCATTTTACAATGATGAAATCAGCCAGAAATTGATTGCATTTTGAAAGATTTCTTTTTTCAAAACTTAAATTCTTCATATTTATAAAAAATTGAAATAAAATAAATGAATGCTGACTGAATAAGCAATATTGTTTTGTTTGTACAAACAGTATTAATAAAAGAATATTATTATCATTACATAAAGATTTTGTTTGTTTTGTTTTATGGCATATCAACACCTCAATGGGTTATTTAATACCAACAAGATTTTTACAATAGATTTGTATGAATAGAATATACTTTCTTTGTAAAGTGGGTTTCATTGAGAGTCAAATGTATTACTGGTAATATTTTTTCCTTCACGTATTTTTGTTGTTAAGATTTTTTTTTTCGGTAATATAGAGAGTATAAGAATGAAGGGATTAGTAGAGATCAAACTCCATACACAGTTGAATAAAACAAGCTTGCTATTGGCTGCCACACGTCATTGTGTCCAAGTAGTTACCATATGTATCTTCCAGAGAATGTGGCGTATGTATGAAATTATTAAAATCATAGGTGTGAATGTATATTTCTCCATGTCAGTCACTAAGCTTTGCAATAAATAAATCATGATCATTCTTCTGAGGAGTTACATAGACTTTGTAAATTTAAACAAGCTACTATATTTTCGGTAAGGTCTCAGTATCTTAAAATTGATTGGTTTGATTTCTTTTGTTTCACAGCATATCAATGTTAATGGGTTATTTAATGCCGATGAGATTTTTACAATAGATTTGTATGAATAGAATATACTCTCTTTGTAAAGTCAGTTTTGTTGAGAGTTAGATGTCATGCTGGTAATATTTTTTTTCTTCACGTATTTTTGTTGGTAACATTTTTCCTTCAAAATGTTTTGTTAGTAATATTTTTCATTGAAAAAAGTTTTGCTGGTAAATACTTTCATAGCATTTTGAACTCAGTTTGGGGTTTAACTATTAGCCCATAACTGGGACCCTAACAGGTTCTACCACTTTGGGTTAGGGTGGACCAGTGAACAACAGCAATTAAGAGGTGGTTCCATGCTCCTCACAACCTCCTAATCAGAGGCCTTGCTGCTGGATGCAGTTTAAGGTCATACCCAGGACCAATTACATGAAGAAAAAATAGAAAAAAGAAGGAGGAGGATGATGAGAAGAAGAAGCAGAAAACAACAATGAAAACGGAGGAAGAGGTGGAGAAGAAGACAACAAAGAAGAAGAAGAAGAAGAAGACGGCCAAGGCAGAGAAGAAGATGAAGAAAAAGAAGAAGTACAATGTGGAGAAGAAGGTGGAGAAGGAGGAAGAAGTGGAAAAGAAGTGAAAAGAGGAGGAGGAGAAGAAGAAGAAGAAGATAAAGAAGAAGAAAGAGAAGACAACATAGACGAAGAAGAATGCACATTATCATATAAAAATATATAGCCTAAATTATTTCATAAAATTCTAAAATACAAGGATCTGGAAATAGAATTAGCATGAATATCACATTTAAGCACAACCGCTATTCAAATAATAATAATAGAATACTAGAAGTGATGAAAAATATTGATACATATTCACAACTAAACAATATTATTTACTTAATCAATATTCATTAAATGTTTTTTGAAATCATGAAAATATTACAATATCTTTGAATTTTTTCATGACTTCTGTTATTGTGATGTGAATGTTAAAGAAGGTGAATACATGTTTCTTTGCAGAGATACCTTACCTTGAGAGACTCAGTCAATCAGTTAAGTGCCATATGTGATACACACTTTGGGAAATCATGTCTATTTTGATCCATGGCTGACTAGGCAGAATATTTTCCTACAATAGGTTGTCACTTCTTTCTGTAGTAGACTGGTTATGAACCAAGTCTATAGAACCTAATCTTTTCTGCTATTTAACCCATTGCTTAGAGGGGAAGCTTAATATCTTTCCCAAGGATATTTGTGCAACAAATTCAACTGGAATTTGAACTTGGCTCTCTGACCTCTTGTTCCACACCAATATCCATTGCACCACAATGCACATCAAATTGAGAGACTATTGGGCCTTATAATCACCCCTCACTGCAAGTAGAACTTGCACATACACTCCATCACCAAAGATGCAGGAAAAATTGTCAGTTCCTTGTACCAACCTAATAAGTACCAGACACCTGATGCCATCCTATACCTTTACAAGAGTCAGATCATTCCTGAAATGGAGTCAGTCAAGTAAGTGCCAAATGTGATACACACTTTGGGTGATCATGTCTCAAAAGAAACATGACTGACTGGAGAGAAGATTTTCCCGCAGTACGTTGCCATTGATTTCTGCAGTAGACTGGTTGCCAGCCAAGGCTATAGAACCCAATCTGTCCTATTATTTAACCCATAACTGGAGGGTAGAGACAGATTAATACCTTTCCCAAGGATAATTGCAAGGAATTCAACTGGAATTCGAACTTGGTACCCCAATCTCTAAATTCCAAGTCAATATCCACTGCACCACAACTCACATTCGACTGAAATGGAGTATTGCTGTCATATTTGGGTGAGAACTGCCCACTCCTCCTTTTCCATTCTTGCAAGAGTACAACAGCATATCTGCATCTTAATAGGTTACAAATTATTTTCCACCCTCCAACCTCTCTTTCACAGGTTAGATGTGGCATGCCTCTCACTGTTCTATTGCTACTACCATGAAAAGTGCTCGGTTGAATTAATCTTGCTTGATTCCACCAGTTGTAACCTTTATGGCCAGGACCTGCCATACCACTCACATTGCAGTAAACCACCCACATTCTCTCCATATTCTATTGGTGAGAAGTAAGTTCTATTAAATAAAACCTCTTCCTGCAAACCACTGCTCTGTGGAACTATTGAACTAACTCCCAAGAGAGTGTTTCCCCAATCATTATAATCTCAACCTGTCCAAGTATTGGGTTAATCATTATCTTTCCTTCCTATGTGTATTAACTATGCCTCTTACTATAATTCTTTACCTTGATTGGCTCCTTTGACTTGTACAGCGTGAACCTCACTATAAAAAACAGATGGTGGTAAGAAGTGAATATTACGAAGATAAGGAGGCTAGATAAAACCTGACCTTTGATTAGAAGATGTTAATATTCAGGGAAGCATCCATATGGAAGTCACTTCCACAAAATTGTTGTTTATGGAAAAGTGGTGCCTAAATGGAACATTTCCTTACAAATGGAATTTCTTTTAATAGATTTAGAGGATGAAATAAGATTGTATCCTATAGCCTTGGTTGACAACCAGTCTACTGCAGAAAAAAACTAAGGATATAAATGATCTTTGAAGAACTGATTAATTAGTCATTAATCAATTTTATTAAAGTTCCAATACAGGGCTCAAGCATAACACATAATATCATGTGACTGAATTAGGTGTGTGACATGAATGTAGGTGATGGTAGGAAGTTAATAACTGACCTTGAAGAGGTTAAGATTATACTTTTCTAAGAAGAATGGGATTGAAACATGAGTGATTTGGTATCAGTCATGCGATTCTGTTCCACCAAGTTGCAGTTCTTGAGAAAAAAGCGATGTGAGTAGACAATTAAAATAGATAGAAAACAAGAGTGATTTGACTTTGTGGGTCAAGAGCAGAATGTCCTAGCTTTAAAGGTCTCAATTGATTGAACTAAAAAATGGATCTAATCTGGATATTTGTTGTTGAAATAATGAGAGAGAGTATAAAATGGATGTTAAAATTTATGGAATTTTGCATCTGTGGAAAAGAGACTGAATTGTGGAAAATATATCACCTCCCACAAGACTTCATAAACAACTTTGAACTCTGTAAAGGTTGAAAAGTGAGGATTAAATTGCTCAGACATGAAAGCAAACTCACTTTTTGGTCTAATCTTACCCAGATAAAGATAAAGCATGGTAAAAAGAGGTAGTTAAATTTTGTGCTAACAGAATGAATCAGTTTTAGCAAGGGATTGTATATATTAGTTCTTCTTGAAATATAGGGTGGTTGATTCATTTAATGGCATGTTAAATCCTTATGGGTCACTTAATGTTGAAATTTAATTTATAAATTTAATATCTTTTATTAGTAAAACTACTAAAAAAAACAAGAAGCTTGGTGTCAAACCTTATCAAAACCCAACATACACACATACACACACACACACACACACACACATATATATATAGTCATCCACATAGAAGCCTGTTTTACTGTATCACAGCTCATCAGTGTGGCTAGACATCCAATTGTTTCCAGCCGGGATTGAATCATGACCAATTTGGTATCATTCAGAGAGTCTATCCCTAAGCTATTGGAATATGGCTGTGGGAAGCAGAGATTTTAACATGTTATATATATGCAGAAGATATATAAATATAAATATATATATTGATTGTTTAATTACTTAGTTTCTGGTCATAATAAGGTTAGACCAGTGCATATTTGTATTAAAAAGTGTTCAATACAATTATATTGTTGAACTTTTGAATATTTTCTATTTGCAAATGATTTGTGAGCATTCTTAAAAAATGGTAAATGGTAGAATCAGTTATTGCAAACTGCCTGAAGACACCACTCATGGTAGAAACCTAGGTCACATAATAACTCATTTACAAATGGAAAATATATATATATATATATATATAATAATAATAATATTTATTAATAAATTATAACATTGATATGTTATAATATCACTACAAAAGTAGCTATTTTGTTTCAACACTTTTTGTGTCTTTTCAAGTGATGTTGTTATTTCGAAAATCTGGTTATATATATATATATATATATAGATATATATATGAGCAGTTTTTGAACTTTGTCAAGGTAGGAAAATGAACAACTTCTGCTCAGGCATGGGAGCATACTCAGTTTTTGGTCTAATCTTACTCAGATAAAGATAAAGCAGGATAGAAGGAGTCAGTTAATTTCTGTGCTCGTAGAATGAGCCAACTTTAGCAAGGGATTGTATATATTTTTTATAATCGTTTCACTTTAAAGCAAGGCAGTACTGCCACAGGTGCACAGGGTGTTACATGAGAGGAAAGGGGAAAAAAAAACAAGATACAGGTACAGGTAGTGTCAGAGAAAGGATAAGAGAAAGATGGAAATCAAGGAGATAAAAGATGGCAATTGATTTTACTCTTAAACTCTTAGTGATTGTGTTATATATCGCCGTACGACGACAAACAACGAGAACACGCATATATAAAAATATAAGGTTATATTTTTATTCCTGACGATGAACCCGTGTGGAACAGAGAATGGAAGAGTGAGAGCGCACATAGAATGGGTCGACGGGAGTGTAGTCTTGCCTGTGGTGTCTCTCTGCTTCCACTGGCCGTTCTCTGCTGGCGAATCCGTGTGTCGAGGTCTTTTTATAGTCTTCTAGAACCGGGACTTTCCTTCCGGTTTTGCCTCGCTCACGCAACGCCCACGTAATTCCAAGAGACACCTGTTCTGTTTGCCTCCGTAGACATTTCCGCCGCTGTCGGAAATAAGGTCAAACGAGCCTGACTCATAACCCTGCGACATCCGCTCCAGGCCCCGACAGGATGTATTTCTCAAATACCTGTCTTGTCGTTCGCCGACCCCTTCACCGACGGGAAACACCATCGATTGCATCAACCTTCCTCGGGTGGGGCCAGATTGCTATATTACAATTGTAGCTATTAGCAAAGAAAGTATACAGAAGGGAGATCCACAGGTGGGAAGTATGAGAAAAGAAACTGAGAGAGTAAAAGTAGTGGTTAAATTTGACTGTTTTGACTGTGAAAAGGTGGGACCTAGTTGCCAATGTAGTAGACTGAGTAAGTTCATGTAGACAGGGTACCAGAGAGATAAGATCATCAGAACAGAATTCTTGCAGACTGTGATAGACTGATTTGTTTTTTTAAAGGCATTTCAATTATTTATGGGTCATTTAATGCTGAAATTTAATTTTCTTGGGAGCTTTGAAGTAATAAAAATATGGTATACTTTATTCAGCTTTCATTATTGAATATAGTGGATATCGGCTCGGAATGAGAAACCGAGGAGCCAAGTTCAAATTCCAGTTGAATCCATTGTATTCACTTACACGCAAATACCCTCGGGAAAGGTATTAATCCGTTTCTTCCTTCCAGTTATGGGTTAAATAGCAGGACAGATTGGGTTCTATAGCCTTGGTCGGCAACCAATCTACTGCAGAAAGCAATGGCAACCTACTGCGGGATAATCTTCTGCCCAGCCAGTCATGTCTCTTTCGAGACATGATCGCCCAAGCGTGTATCACGTATGGCACTTAACTGACTGAATGCTCAGCTTTAGTGCATATATATGTTTATATGGACATGATTACTAGAGTTGGTGATATGTTTGTTTTATGTTACAGTTTTGTTATATTTTGGACAAGTTTGATTTCTTAAGAAATTTTAGCCTATTTCATGGAGTAATGTCATGAAAGAGTTGTTTCATGTTGGTTGTTTAATTTTGTTTGATGGTATATCAACCTCTGTGGATAATTTAATGTTGAAATATAAATATTTTGTATATAATTTTAAACTTTTAGAGAAAAGATATGTTTTTATAGATATGAATTTATGCAAACAACCAGACTGGCAATATCGTTCCGCCCTTTTACAGTCAAAACAACCAAATGCAGCCGCTACTTCTACTCTCTCAGCTACTTTTCTTTTTCTCGCACTTCCCACTTGTGGAACTCCCTTCCGTACACTTACTTTCTTGATAGCTACAATCTCCAAATGTTTAAAGACAATGTCAATCACCATTTTTTATCCTCATAACTCCCATATTTCTCTGATTCTTTCTTTAACACTCCCTGAATCTTGTTCTCCTCCCTTTTTTCACTCTACTCTTATGCAACTCTTTTCACACCAGTATTCTCATCTTTCTCTTAACCATCCTCTGACACCCACTGTAACCAGTTCCTCTTTTTCTTCAATCTCCTCTTATGTAGCCCCTGTACACCAGTGACAGTACTGTCTTGCTTGGGGTGAAACGGTTATAAAAAAATATATATATTTTGTATATCATAAAATATATTGTTGGTAATTTTGATATATGAATGTACTGTTGATTTTAGGTTAGCATTCACTATTTGCCTATAGCTGGGAGCCTAACAGGTACCACCACCCCAGACCAGGGTGGACCTGGGAAGAACAGCAATTAAGAGATGGTTCCATGATCCTCAAAACTGTCGATTTTCCAATCAGAGTTCTTGTAAAAATGAGGTGAACTTTATCTCAATAGATGTTCAAAAGCATCAAGCCTCATTGAGAGTGAAATTGTTTATAATGACTGAAGAAAAATCCGGTTTGAGAATGAAACATTACAGGCTATATTCTTTTTACTATTGATCTGAGAATGTTGCTATTTAGATCATTAATACAAAGAAGAAAGTTGATAAGACTGAGGAGAGAGACTTGATTAAAATTTTATATATATATATATATATATATATATATTGCATAGACATAACTTCCTTCATAATTACCAGGTCGAACCAATGCATCATTTTGAGTTGGTTTTCCAGGAATACTTTTTCTATATGGGAAGTCTTGCAGAGCCAGACACTTCAAATAGTGAACATTTTGATTAAGAGAGTTATCAAAGGTATCCAAGAAAAAAATGGAAGTACTGAAAAGTGATTAAAAAATGCGTCAAAGTAGCAATTTCTATGAAAAGTAAAATGTTTGCAGATATTCCAAAACCATATGAGAAATGCCAAAGTACTTTTCTGTAAATTCGTTTCTGAAGTGAAAAATTCTGCTAAAATGATCTTAAAATCGTCATATGTTTAAAAGTGAATCAATAGGTTTGTAGTCAAACTTAGTTACTGGTTGAATTCTGATCTGAAGATTTATCTGTATAATGCTCCATAACAAAGTGGAAAAAAGTTTTCATGTGAAACAATTCATCCTTTCATTTTGCTTTGATTTTATAAAATCTGAAATGATATATGAGATTCTATTTAAGAGAAGGCAGTATTTGTAGCCCTCAGTATTAGCATAAAGAGGAGAAATGCAACAAAAATATTTTTAAGTTCTTCAAACAGTTTTATTATTTCAAATTTACTGCAAAACAAAAAAAAGCTCATAAAATATTTAAACATAAAAGGTGAACCTACAAAGGAGAAATTTACTCTATCACCTACAATAATTGTCAAAAGAAATAATTTCAACCACTGTTGGGTGCCCCTGCTATTCTTCTCGGGGTTCTTGACAATAATACAACGGAGAATCTGTAATGTGATGTGATCGATACTGACTTGGCAGACTGCCTGCAGTCACTCTCTCACTGGCATAACATGGCTTCCCTGTGCCTCATCTATAAATACTTTCACGGCTTCTGCTCCGATGAACTTAGATCACTGGTGCCCCCTAGGTAAAAAATTTGCATGCAATACTAGATAAACAACTAGGTCCCACCCTTTTACAGTGAATTCGATAAAATGTAACCGCAATTTCTACTCCAACAGCTTCTTTTCTCGAACTTCCCGCCTGTGGAATTCTCTTCCACAAACTTGCTTCCCCGACAACTGCAATCTCCAGGAGTTTAAAATGTAAGGTCAATAGACACCTCTTAACACACCAACTCACATCCATTCTCTCAAACACTCTTCCCATCTACATCCTTACCCGTCTATCACCCTCCTTCTGACATTTCCTATATCTAACCACACTTTCTCATCACCTTTCCCTATGTAACCCCCTGCGCAATAGTGGCAGTGAAATGCCTTGCTTGGGGTGAAATGATTAAAAAAAATAATTAAATAACTATAGAGAAACTTTCCTGCCAGCACTCAGCCTGACTGATACAAGTCTCTTTGAGAATAACACACTGCATCTTCTTGGCTTCAATTTTTCAACCAACCTGAAGTGGAATAAATATATTGAATTTATAGTTGTATCTACTGCTAGGAATGCTGGGTCTCTGTGTTGGACCAGAAAGTTTTCCTTGTAAGAATCCATCTTGAACATTTATAAGTCTATCATTTGCCCATGCAGTGAATACTGTTGCCATATCTAGTTGGGTGCTATTCATTTCAAAGTTGTCAACAAAATCCAAGGAAGGATCTACAATGTAATCAGTCCTGACTTGACATCTAGTCTTCAGTCATTGTCTTTTCTACAAATATTTTTATGGCAACCTCTTAGACAAGGATTTTACCCTGGTGCCCTTACCATGTAAATTTATGCATGCTACAAGCAAAGTGACAAGTTCGAACTCTAGTTGAATTTGATGCATTCAGTTAAATGCAAATACCCTTGAGAAAAGTACTAATCTATCTCTTCCCTTCATCTATGGGTAGGCTTACAGCCTATCACGTTAAATAGACCGGTTTTTGATCAATCACCAAAGTTAAGCAATGTTGAGCCTGGTCAGTACTTAGATGAGTGACTGCTTGGGAATACCAGGTTCTGTAAGCGTATAGTGACAGATGTGCGTTGTGGTGCAGTGGGTATCGGCTCGGAAAGAGAAATTGGTGAGCCGAGTTCGAATTCCAGTTGAATACCCTGCATTCACTTAAGCAGTGGTACTTTTGGGAAAGGTATTAATCTGTCCCTTCCCTCCAGTTATGGGTTAAATAACAAGGGTAGAACTTGGGGACACTGTCCTTAAAAAAAACAAATCCCAATGAATCTTGATACCTGAAAAGAAAATTCTATTACTAGACACAAAACTTATAAAAAACAACAATAAATTGTTGAAAGAAAAAAGTATAACCAGCAATAAATAAATAAAGTTTAGTTGGCAATAAATGACCTGCCGTGGTTGATTTGCCATAAAAACAAAACAACCAACCAACCAATCATCTATGGGTTAAAAGCAGGACTGGTTGAGTTCTGTAGCCCTGGTTAGCAACTGGTAGAAAGTATCAGTAATGTGCTACAGAAAAGTTTTCTATCCAGTCAAGCATGTCTCTTTCAGAATGTGATCACCTTAGCATGCAAAATGTATGGCATTTAATTGACTAAGTAGATGAGCATCTAGGTTTCAGGCTTTTATCATTGAAGTAGTTTAAAAAAAAAAAGTAAAAAAAAGGAAATTAATACTGAACATCAGGAAGAGACAGCTGAAGTTCCTGGGACACACAATGAGGAAGGAGGGCTTGGAGAATCTGATACTGACAGGCCAGATAGAGGGAAAAAGAGACAGAGGAAAGCAATGGATAACATATTTGAAGGACCTAATCAGGTGGATGAAGGAACGAGGATTACATGGTATAACAGGAGAAGGCGTGCTCAGAGTCACCAGGGATAGGGAAACGTGGAAGGCCATGATCGTCTACGTCCTGAAGGGACAAGGCACATAGAAGTAGAAGTAGTTTAATGTAACTGCCACTTCTACTCCAACAGTTCCTTTTACTTGCAGCCTGATGAACTCCCTTCTATTTATCTGCTTTCCTGATAGCTACAATTTCCAAAAAATTTAAACGCACTGTCAATTGGCATCTTCTTTAGAGTCACTTTCTCACCGACAATATGTGGCTTCCCTCTGTCTCTTCTATAAATATTTTCATGGCTTCTTCTCCAACAAGCTTAAGCTCCCTGTGCATTCTCTGCATGAATTTACTCAAGCTACTACCTTTTACAGTATATGGCTATACCGTGTTGAATGCACCGGTTCCTGTCCGATCACCAAAGTTAAGCAACATTGAGCCTGGTCAGTACTTAAATGGGTGACCATTTGGAAATACCAGGTGCTGTAAACGTAAGGACCAAGAATGGTCCACTGGTCCTCCAGGTTTGGGAGTTGGGTGCAGGGTTAACAACCCTGCCCTGTAAAAAAACAGTTTGTTACAGAAACAGCAATAAAAAGTTGCTGCCCTATGCAGTGTGATGGATAAATGATGATGACTGCCGTTTAGAGTGAAAACAATTAAATGTGACTGCAACTTCTACTCTATCAGCTTCTTTTCTTGCACTTCCAGCATGTGGAACTCTCTTCAGTATACCTGCTTCCCTGATAGCTACAATCTCCAAGAGTTTAAATGCAACATCAATGGCCATCTCTTATCTCTTTCACTCTCATCCCTTCCCAGACACACCCTGTATCTTGTTCTTCTCTCTTTCTGCTCTATTCTCACTCAGCTCTCTTCACACCAGTGTTTCTATCCTTCTCTTATCCATTCTACAACACCTGTGCCCTGTTTCTCTTTTTCTTTACTCTCCTCTTATGTAACCCTTTGAGCACCAGTGGCAGTAATGCCTTGCTTGGAGTGAAACAATTATAAAAAAAAGAAAATCTTCTTGAATCCCATTCATCTTTTATCTTTTCATCAATACCTCCAGTACCTAGTCTTTTCTCTCACATTAACCCTCTGCACACTAGTAATGGTCTACCTTGCTTGGGATAAAATGATTAAAAATAAGAAGAAAACCTACGAGAAATTTCAAGTTTATGTTCTCAATAACTCCACATTTGACTAGTCTTGAGTACCCACACCCGACTTCCCTCTTAGAACTGAGTCTCAAGTGAAAGATGTTTCAGTCTCTGGAATCTAAGATAATATCAAAACTTGGCCCCTATAAAGTGAGCAGAGGTGATGGAATCCCGGTCATTGTCCTGAAGAAATGTGCCCCTGAACTCTCCTCTGTCCTCTCTAAATTCTATAATTACTGCCTTTCTGCTTCCTGTTTTCCTGTCTGCTGGAAGTCCTTTTCTGTGGTTCCTGTATTTAAGAACTCATCCAATTATTGCCCTATCAGCTTTCTACCAATTTTTGGAAAAGTGTTCAAAGCTGAGATAGTTCAACATCTTACTGCCCATAAACTATTTTCAGACAGACAGTATGGATTCCGGTTTACCAGGTCTACTGCCAATATGCTACTGGCCATCACGGAGTACATATACCAGGTGGTCGATAAGTCCAGCAAGGCTTGCGCTGTTGCCCTGGATATCTCCAGGGCTTTTCATAGGGTTTGATATACTGGCCTTCTGCAAAAGTTACAGGGTTATGGTACCACTGGACACTTGCTTGATCTGATTCAATCTTTCCTATCTGACCACATAATAAAGACTGTCTTGAATGGGTGTGCTTCCATATCCTACCGCACGAACAAAAGTGATCTTTTATGAAACAATTTGCTAAATGCATTAGCTGCTCACTATAATGAGTCTGACTAATTATTTAAAAAATGATACTCTAAAAGAGAAATCAATTTTTTCAAATGAAAATGTTTACAAAAATGTTTAAATTACTAGATCATTCACAGTAAATTTATTTCTAGGTTCTTTAAACTTTTCATTTCCTTGACGTTTATTAGCACAATGTAGAATATCTAATAACATTAATATCTAATAACAATGTAGAATATCTAATAACATTAATATCTAATAACAATGTAGAATATCTAATAACATTAATATCTAATAACAATGTAGAATATCTAATAACATTAATATCTAATAACAATGTAGAATATCTAATAACATTAATATCTAATAACAATGTAGAATATCTAATAACATTAATATCTAATAACAATGTAGAATATCTAATAACATTAATATCTAATAACAATGTAGAATATCTAATAACATTAATATCTAATAACAATGTAGAATATCTAATAACATTAATATCTAATAACAATGTAGAATATCTAATAACATTAATATCTAATAACAATGTAGAATATCTAATAACATTAATATCTAATAACAATGTAGAATATCTAATAACATTAATATCTAATAACAATGTAGAATATCTAATAACATTAATATCTAATAACAATGTAGAATATCTAATAACATTAATATCTAATAACAATGTAGAATATCTAATAACATTAATATCTAATAACAATGTAGAATATCTAATAACATTAATATCTAATAACAATGTAGAATATCTAATAACATTAATATCTAATAACAATGTAGAATATCTAATAACATTAATATCTAATAACAATGTAGAATATCTAATAACATTAATATCTAATAACAATGTAGAATATCTAATAACATTAATATCTAATAACAATGTAGAATATCTAATAACATTAATATCTAATAACAATGTAGAATATCTAATAACATTAATATCTAATAACAATGTAGAATATCTAATAACATTAATATCTAATAACAATGTAGAATATCTAATAACATTAATATCTAATAACAATGTAGAATATCTAATAACATTAATATCTAATAACAATGTAGAATATCTAATAACATTAATATCTAATAACAATGTAGAATATCTAATAACATTAATATCTAATAACAATGTAGAATATCTAATAACATTAATATCTAATAACAATGTAGAATATCTAATAACAAAAGTGAAGTGTAACAAGAACAAAAATGAAAAAGACACTGAGTGAAATCAGCAAGACAGTATTCCAAAAGACAACAAAAGAATTAATTAAAAATTTTTGGCATCTCCCTTTCTTCATGCACATGTGTAATTGCATCACCATAAATATCACTATAGTCTGATGAAGGCAGAAAGGCTGAAACATTTTCCACTTCATCATAATTTTTCCTATAAAACTGTTCACAAAATATAAAAAGAATTATTATATAATATATATGTTTTGCCAATGTGATTAATATTTGTTTGCAAAGATTATATTTACAAATGAATGTTTATTGTGTAAAAATATTTTTTCATTAGTCGACAAATTTAATGATGTACATACATACATACATACATACATACATACAGCTTGGCAGCAAAAATTAATTAAAAAAGTGTTATTAAGACTGACCGATACATCAGACAGTCTAATTTTTAGTACAATTTTTGTTTGCATATAAATTATCATGCATCTAGATCAAATTTATGGAAAAAATTTCTGAAGTTCATAATATTTTTGATTTCTTACAAACTGAAATACAAAGAACAAAAACATTATGAATTTTGCATATTCAATGCCAATATTTGACAACATTTTGTTGGTTAATTTTAATTAAATTATTTTTGTGTACATATATGTATATAGCCCTGATGAGTGAAAACATCATAATGGTGTCCTCACAAAACTGAAGTCAGTTAAAGAGGCAAACTCTTTCTATTTATTAATGCTCTATCTCCTCCTTAATATTGGGCACTTTATGATAAAAACTTGCTTGCAAAAATACGTTTTATCAGTAAAAACAACAACTTTGGTACTAAACATTATCACAATTAAACAATACATATATACATAAAATTTGTGCATATGATTGTTAAACAGTTATTGGTCAGTGTTAACTTAGACTAGTAAACAGTTGTTGTGCAGTGGCTATCAACTTGGAACAAGAAATCAGAGAGCCAAGTTCAAATTTCAGGAAGATCAGTTGATTACACAACCATGGTTTCAACTTTTTCTTGATTGTCAGGTATTATAGATTATACATAGTGTGTGGCAAAAATATCTCCTACATGATGGTAAGACATTAACTAGATGAAGACACCATTGTCACTAATATATGACCATCATGCAGAAGTTATTTATGTCTTACACTTTACATTTTCTATCGTAAAGGTGATTCCAGCATCTACCCCTTTTGGAAAGTGCCTGTGAGTGAAAGTTGGGCTAGCTTGTTATTATGACCAAGAGTTTGAAGATGCTGACCTTGTTAAAAACAATTCATGACGTTAGATTATGCACTCTCTCCTAGAAACTGCAATTAACGTCCATTCAGTATAATTGCAGTATAAGCCATGTGGGTTGAGTGGGCATTGATAATACAGATTTGCTATCCACTTTGGCAGATGGGTATGCACCAAAAAAGTAGTCAGCTATATATATATATATATATATATATGCATGAATAAATATAGTTTTAAGGTGTGCTATATTTATAGGATAAAGTGCTCAATATCAGAGATAGAACATATGTAGATATAAAAGAGGGAATATTAAGGTCAACACTTTGGGGCAACAGACTGTTTCATGCTAAGTGCAATCATCAGCATGAAACAGTCTGTCACCCCTAAGTGTTGACTTCAATGTTCACTCTTATATATATATATATATATATATATATATATATATAAAAGAGTGAAATATATATATATATATATATATTTTACATTACTAAAGTTATACTGTATTATAACTGTACCGTTGACTGAAAAATTTACCTACATTATTAAGTTATTTTGTATTATTATTATTGTATTGTTAACTGAATAATTAGTATAATTTTGATTATATAGTGATGTGGTGGTAATTGGGATTAAAACAGATTGATTAACTATTATATCTTAATTTTTTAATTTTCTAAGGTTTTTTTAAAATTCCAATTTCTTATCCTTTCACTATGAATATGTATAGTCATTCTTAAACAAAATAATTAAGTTTAAACAACTAAATTTAAAAAGAATAATTAGGCTTTCTTTTAAATTAAATTTTTAAAGTTTTTTTCACGTTATATTGTATTATATTTGTTTTGTTGATTCCATAATTAGTATAAGTTTGATTATATAGTGGTGCGATGGTGTTTGTGATTACAACGGATTGATTAACTATCATCTCTTAAGTATTTTTAATTTTTTAGATCCCAATTTCTTATCCTTTCACCATTAATATATAATATTTATTTTTTTATTTTTTATTTTTATTTTCTTCTATCATCTGTTCTTTGTAATTCAAATTTATTCCTCTCTTCTTTCTTCTACTTCCATTTTTGTTTATGCTTTAAGATACTTACTCTTTCTTTTTAACACTATCTCTCTCTCTCTCTCTCTCACCTAAACCCCTTTCTTCATGTTTCAAATCTACAGGTCAGCAGTCTAACTGACTGATTGAATGTATCTTTAGATTTAAGTTGACATCTGCTCTTGCGCGTGCTCTTTGATTAAATGTTGCGTATATGTATGCTTATGTATGAATATGTGTGTGTATTCGCCAAACTGATGTAATGATGTATTTTTTCTTAAATTTTCTTTTTTAAGGGAGATCTTTATTTTTATTACGTTTTTTTTTTTAGGCCTTTGTGAATTTCAAATGTGTAAAATCTTCTGTACAATAAATGTGGAAGCTGATGATGGTTCACCTGAAATCGGCCTATACTTCCGATTCACGATGAAATAACGTGTATACCTTAATTTTTTCTTATATTTGCTCTATATGTTTTTATATACATATATATTCAAAGCTCCCTTAAAGAATTATTCTACCACTGTACAGAATACTACTTTGGATTCTTCTATATCGACACCACATGCTAAGTTATATATATATATAATTTAAATAAGTTTTTGCTGTTTTCCAACAAATGGCATTCCCAGAATTCTGTGTGTGTGTAGTTTCAGATGCTAATGCATCTGTAAGAAATACTACAAGGAAGCCAGTGTCTGTTTGCTGAAGTGTAAGCAAGACTGTTTTTTATAGAGTTAAACATATCAGATTTTGTGCCAAAGAAAGTTTTTGTAGGGATTTGTACTCCACTACTTTATTCAAAAGAAATCTGCAGCTGAAGCACATAGAATACTTGTTGATTCTTACTGTGACCATGCTCAGTCAGAAATAACATGTAAAGATTAGTCTACACATTTAAAAAATAATGATTTTGATGTGGAAGATAAAGAACACACAGTTGCACAGAATATTATTTTTTTAATCATATCACCCCGAGCAAGGCGGTAATGCCACTGATGTGCAGGGGGCCACATAAGAGTAAAAAGATTAGATAGAAGAGAGTGAACAGAAAGACGAACCAGTTAGAAAGGAGCAAGAGAAGGATGGGAATACAGGTGTGATGATAGTTGTGAAGGTGGAGTGAAAGGAAAGGATATACAGGGTGGTGAAGAAAGAACTAGAGTCAAGTGGTTAACAGATGAGTATTGACATTGCATTTAAATTCCTGGAGGTTGTAGTCATCAGGAAATCAAGAATATAGAAGCAAGTTCCACAGGCGGGAAGTGCAAGAGAAAAAGCTATGTTTGAAGATGCTGTATTGAAGGCATTACTTCATGAAGACTCATGTCAAGCCCAAACTGAACTTGTAGAACCATTAAAAGTTGCTCACACAACAATTTCAAAAAGTTGGAAAGCATTAGGAATGACTCAAAGGCAGGGACATTGGATGGCATACAAGTTAAAGCCAAGAGATGTCAAAGGGTGTCTTGTCAGTTTCAACAACAGAAAAGGAAAGGATTTTTTCATTGTATTGCAATCAGTGATGAAAGGTGGATGCGCTATGATAACCCTAAGCATAGAAGATCATAATCCAGTCCATGCATCAACATTGGCAGCAAAGTTGAATATCCCTGGTTCAGATCTTCCGCTCTGCATGTTGCAGGTTCAGTTGGATGTAGTTTATATTATGAGCTGCTCACACTGAGTGAAATCATCATGGGAGATTGCTATTGACTACAGTTGATGTGTTTGAGCTGTGCGTTAAAGAAAAAATGGCTGCTATACAAGCAGAAACATGACAAAGTGATTTTGCAACATGACAATGTTGGGCAACATGTTGTAAAATATGTGAAAACCTACTTGAAAGCAATTAAATGAAAAGTTATACCACCACCTGCCCTATTAGGCAGACACTACCTTGTCTGATTAGCACTTGTTCTGATCAATGGCACATCACCTGGTTGAGCATACTTTAATGGATTGACTCATAGTTAACCTCAAAAAATGTGTTGTTTTTCTGAGGTGAAATTCAAATACTGCCAGAAAGATGAAAAAATAAGTGGTTAACCATGGACAATACTTTCAATGATACTAACTGTTTGTAAATTAAATATTACTTTTCCTGACAATTCAGCAAAGAACATATTCAAGGTCATAATATATATGATGGTTAATAAGTAGGCAGAATAGGTTTGTGTATCAGCAAAGCAGGCCTGTATGCAGATGATTGTGACTTAAACCACATTTGTTCCTTTGGCTCTACCCTGCTTGCTCAGCCACCATTGCCCACTGGAATCACTTCATCCGGATTTATCAGTCATGCGTCTAATCATAACAGATGCCTTTTTGCCTCTGCTTGTAATGAGTGCAAAAAGATATTTAAGGATGCTAAGCTGCTGTTTTTTAGACAATGAAGCCGCATATAGCATCCCATACTAGTGAAATCCCCTTTCAAATCAATGAATTTGATGCCCCCACATCTTCAGTAAACAAGGCCAAGTTCTTTGCTCGCAAATTCTCCACCAACTTGATACTGGATTCGGCTGGAGTATCCGCACCTGATTTACTGCTTAGAACTTAGGCTTGACTGAGTGATGTCCACATTATCTCCACACGGGTCTCTAAATAATTTCAAAGCTTGACTCCCATAAAGCGAGCGGAGGTGTTGGAATCCAAATCATTCTCCTGAAGAAGTTTGCCTCTGAACTCTCCCCTAATCCTCTCCAAACTCTACAACTACTGCCTGTCAGTTTCTTTCTTTCCTGCCTGCTGGAAGTTCTCCTCTGTGGTTCCTGTATTTAAGAATTCTGGAGAACCATCGGCCTCCTGCTGATTTTTGGCAAAGTATTTGGGGCTATTATTAACGCTGAAGTTGTTCAACATCTTACAGCTCACAGGCTCTTCTCTGATAAACTGTATGGTTTCCACTTTTCAAGTTCTACTGCTGATATGCTAGCGACCATCAGTGGGTATATATACCAGGCTCTTGACAAGAATGGCAAAGCTTGAGCTGTTGTCCTGGATATCTCCAAAGCATTTGATAGAGTCTGGAATGCTGGCCTTCTATACAAGCTATGGTATAAATGGACAGTAGTTTGATCTAATCCAGTCATTCTTTTCAAATTGTGTAATAAAGGTAGTATTGGACAGGCATGCTTCCATATATTATTATACGAATTCAGGTGTCCCTCAAGGCTCTATTCTAGGTCTGACACTTTTTCTGATCTTCATAAATGTAATCAGATCCCAAGTAGGCATCTACTTCTGCCTTGATCAGAAATCTGCTGAGGCTGACAAAGCAAACCTCACTGCTGAGCTTGGTAAGGATCTCTAATCACTGGTGAACTGGGGTAAGAAATGGCTTGTGAATTTTAATGCTTCCAAAAGAAGCTGCTATCTGTTAATCACCATAGACAATCACTCCTACCTCCCATTAGCTAGTCTCTCTGAAAGCAAAACACTGCACCTCCTCAGCATAACTCTCTCAGCAGACCTCAAGTAGAATGACTACATTGAATCCATCACTATATCTACTGCTAGAAATGTCAGTTCACTGTAGGGCCAGGAAGTTTTTCCTATCTGAATCCATCTTGCACATATATAAATATACCATCTGCCCTTACATTGAATACTGCTGTCACATCTAGTCAGGTGCCCCTGCTATTCATCTCAGGGTTCTTGACAAAATTCAATGGAAAATTTGCAATGTGATCAATCAGAACTTGGTAGCTTGGCTGCAGTCACTTTCTCACCAGCATTATGTGGCTTCTCTCTGTCTCTTCTACAGATAGTTTCATGGCTTCTGCTCTGACAAGCTTAGCTCCCTGGTGCCCCCTCTGTATGAATTTACTCAAGCTACTAGACTCACAACTAGGTCCTACCCTTTTACAGTGAAATCAATGAAATGTAACCGCAACTCCTACTTTACTTGCTTCTTTTCATGTGAAAATGTGGAATTCCCTTCTGTATAATTGCTTCCCTGAGAGCTTCAGTCTCCATCCTTTCTCTCATTTTCTTTTCCCCGTCCACTCTATTCTTATCAACTCTCTTCACACCAGTGTTCTCATCTTTCCCTTTTCTATTCTCTAACACCCCCTTTAACTTGTTCCAATTTCTCATCACTCTCATCTTATGCAACCCCCTGCACACCAGTGGCAGTAAAACTACCTTGCTTGGGGGTGAAATGATTATAAAATATATATATATATATAGCCGGAATTGCTCAGGGATTTTTAGTGGTTCTTTTGAAATGGTAAGATCAAGTGCTTATTTAAAAAGCATGAGGTTGTCATGATGTGTAAGTTAAAAAAATGCAAAGCAAGTATTAGTTTTTATTGTATTTGTAAAACAGGGTTCATGCTTGGTCAATTTTGCCAATAAACGGGAATGGTGTATGTACAATTGGAATAACACGGTCGGTCGTTATGGGAACCTGTAATGTGATGCAATGATGTTTTGATTCAGAAAAAGTGGATGCACTGTCTGTGCAACATCAGAGGCATTGGCACCTTGTAGAAATGAGAAATTGATATGGCGTATGATAAGGTAAAAGTTACAAAAATGACCTGATTTTTGTCGGAATACAACTAAGCATTTTGGAGAAATAATTGATCACAAAAAGCAACATTTTCTATTAATTTTTATTGCACCCTGTGTGTCAATTGAAATTTTTGTTCACATATCTTGATCTACCAGTGACACAATTTTGGTTGAGTTTGAGTGAAGCACCTTGACAAAATGCATAAAAGTATGCAAAAAAACACTCAAAATTATGTTTGTCATTGATTTTTGATGAACCCTGTAAATCAATTAAAAACATTTTGTGTACATCAAAGGATCAAACCTTGATCTACAAGTTACTCAATTTGGGTTAAATTCACATAAGGCATCTTGGAGAAGAGCTCATAAATTATAAGCGTTTTGGTGATTTCTACTACACTCTGTAAATCAATCCAAAAAATTTTTGTGTAAATCAAAGGTTCATGTCATGATTAACAATTGACCCAATTTTGGTTGAAATTGAACCAAGAGTTTTGGAGGAGTAAGGTTTGTGAGAATGGAAGCCCACAAACACGCACAGACAGACAGACGTTTTTCTATATATAGAAGATAAATGATAGAATAAATTAAGAACACAATAGGAAATGCCTTAATCTCACATGTTTCATTTTCATTAAAGCTTCTTCAGAGATCTGTTTAAAGACAAGAGATGGGAAATTTTAAAAACATATTTTAAAAAGACAACGACAAATTATACTGGAATGTTGTTTGGTGTTTGATTCTTATTGGTATGTGTCTTAACTTACACATATGCACTAACGTCACCATCCAACAAACACATATTTCACCAAGATTTCACACATATTTAGAAATAGTCCATCATTTTAATACACTCAAAACAGGTATTATCACACATATGCATATAAACAGACAATGCGTTTCTGTACATGCATCCACTTGCATATAAAATAAACATCTATTGTTTATAACATGTGAAACATATCTGCCTAATAAGAATCTAACCCCAAACAACATTCTAGTATAATATCTCTTTGTGTTTTTGTTAAATTTCTGAAAAACCTTTCATCTCTTGTCTTTCAACAGATCTCTGAAGAATCTTTAATAAAAGTGAGATATGCTAAATTAAGACACATTTCCTAATTTTGTTTCTTATATATTCTTTCATCTTACAGGATATATTCAACTCATAACTTACACACACACACACATATATATATATATATATATATATATGTCTTAATATATGGTGCGTCAATAATTATATACCCCAGAAGGTAACCTGAAGATTCTTCTAAAATTTTTACGATATGATTTATATTCACCACTGTATTAAGCATGTTGATTTATTTTGAATCAGTAAATATTTTTTTAAATAATTTATATTTTCATCATCAGGTGATGTAAATGTATTTCTGAATCATGGTTGTATGTCTGCTTGGTAATATTCTCAATATATTAAAAAAAATGTTGCTTCTGAAGTTATTGAATGATACAAGCTATTTATCGACATTGATTTGTTAGAGCACATGAGAGATCAGTCACAGGACTATTGATAATGCTTTTTGATTGGTGAGATGTATCAACATTAAAATATTTTCAAGTTTCCTTATACTTACCTTTTAATCAGATTTCCATCCAAATTTAAATTATATATACAAAAAGTTCATCAGTGTTTTGCAAAGCTGAATTTTGGTCTGAATTTTGTAATATTCAGTCTATGTTACCAATATCAGTCAGCTAAGTGCCATATATGATAAACGCTTGGGCAATCATTTCCTGAAAGAAACATGACTGACTTTTTTTCTTTTATTTTTTAATCATCTCACCCCAAGCAAGTCATTCCACTGCCACTATTGCGCATGGGGCTACATAGGGGAAGGTAAAGAGAAGGAGTGGTTAGACATAGGGAATGTTAGGAGGAAGGTGACAGATGAGTAAGGATACCGAGGATGAGGGTTGGGCAGATGGGAAGAAGTGTTTGATAGAATGGGAGCAGGTTAGTGTGTTAGGAGGTGTCTATTGACCTTACATTTAAACTCCTGGAGATTGTAGCCGTCAGGGAAGCAATCGTTTGAAAGAGAATTCTACAGTCAGGAAGTGCGAGGAAAGAAACTGTTGGAGTAGAAGTTACGGCTGCAGGCAGAAGATTTTCCTACAGTAGGTTGCCATTACTTTCTGTGGTAGACTGGTTGCTAACCAATGCTATAGAATCCAATCTGTCCTGCTGTTTAACCCATAGCTGAAGAAGAAGCAATGGTTTAATGCCTTTTGCAAGGATATTTGCATGTAAGTGAATGCAACAAATTCAACTAGAATTTGAACTCAGCTCTCTGATTTCTCATTTCAAGCCAGTATCCACTGCACCACAAGGGACATCTGAATGTTAACAACATACACCACTATAAGAAGGTGTAGTACCCCCTTACTAGAGGTCAGAAATAATACTACCTAAACATATTAACTTTGTCTTCTTCGCCCTCCTCTTCTCCGTGTGCTTCCACCTAGGTCAGGAACTACTATCCCAGAAATCCCTTCATCTCTCACTCCCTCTCTTTCTCTTTCTCTGGCCCATCCCTACTGACCAACAAAACAACTAGTAGCAGTTCAGTTTTTAGTTCCACAAAAGATTTCAACCCTACTCCTGCCAGTGGATATTTTAGCCAGCCTTGAGGGAGTCACACAAGAATATAGATGAAGTTAAATAATGTCTGTTTTAAGAGGTTAATATTTGTAACTCTTAATTATTATCCAAAACATACTAGGTACAAATATTACAAAGGAAAAAGATAGTGTTGAAGATATATTAAAATAAATACTATTTTCATCATCATGTGATGTAAATGTATTTCTGAGTTTTGTATGTCTATCGGTCTGTTTATAAATATTCTTAGCACATTTAAGCTTGATGGAGGTATTAAGGGAGAAGGAGAGCATTCTACTTCAGGTCAGGACCTATCTAGATTTTTGACTATGTGACTCACCAAGTGAATGTAGTCTGCTATTAATTCACAATGGATCTCTTTGCCATTTTCCTGACTTTATTTTTTTACCTTGATCGATTCAGAATGACAAATCGGGGTGCTGAGTTTGAATTCCAGTTGAACTTCCTTGCATTCATTTATGCATAAATACCCTTAGGAAAAATATTAATCCGTCTCTTCTCTCCAGTTATGGGTTAAATAATAGGATAAATTGGGTTCTATTGCCATGGTTGGCAACCATTCTACCACAGAAAGCAATGACAACCTACTGCAAGATAATCTTCTGCCCAGTCAGTCATGTCTCTTTCGAGACATGATTGCCCAAAGCATGTATAACATATACCACTTAACTGACTGATTGAACAAACCAGTACCCACTTTATACTTGCATATCCATCATACCTGCACACAAACTAATCACAAATCTTCTCATACAGTCTTAAAATTTATGAAATTTTCTTCACTTAATATATAATGCCCATGAGCCACTCAACATAGAGGGTAACAAATTGAGGCTGTTGCATGTAAGAGGAGGAGGTAAGAAGTTTATTTTCAGTGGATATGTAAGAAAGTGTAGTACACAATTATGTAGAAGCAAGCAAATCAGAGTCGCTTGTTTCTGGTGCAATGGAAAATAAGTTCCCTACCTCACGACATCACACATAGTAGTGGCATTTTGTTTCTTGAATATGCCATGAATCTCTCCTCCTCATGTTAGAATAGTTCAAAATAGTATATTCTATAATAGTGGTTTTTGTACAGCTTAGTGGAGTTCAACTAGTAGCAAGTCGTGTACTAATTGATCAAACCAGAGGATGCCATTTGCCTAGTTAACTGAGGACAAAAGCAAAGAAAACTAATTGGTCAATCGGATGTGGTGTTGGTATGATAAAAGAAGGCTGTTGTAGGGGAAAAGAGGAGAAAAATTTTGATGTTGGTGACATGTTCAAGAACTCAAGCAATGGTGAAGTTAAAACCAAAATATTTAGTGGTGTGCTAGTGAATTCAGAAAAAATGCAAGATCATTGTGATCCAAGAAGCATCCTCTCGGGAGTTTGTTCCATGTGGTTCTTGGGAAAAAGGGTTCTGGATTGAACTTCCTCCTTACTAACTGTATATGAAAGGAACAGGAATGATTTGTTACAGATACAGGACCTGGTGAGTCTTAGCTGGGAAAGTAAGAGCTGGTTGAGGTATGGAATGTAGTCATATTACAAATGTAATATTTATGTAAATTCTGAAAATGTTCAAAAGATGAAACTTAACAATTTTCCTTCTTCAAATATATTTTTTATTACTTGTAGAGTGTAATCCAACAAGTTAGCATATAGATTGACATAAATTCTTTTCTTTATTCTGATACCAAATAGATATTTAATGGATAGACTGTTATTTAGTTTATTTTATGAATATGTTTTTTTTTTTCTGTTTGGCATTTAATTACATGTCATGAGAGTTCAGGAGAAGTTAGATTTTGACTTACAAATTTTCATAAACCAAGATGGATTCAAAGAGACAAAATAATATATTTTTTATGTTTTTTGATGACTAAATCTTTTTTTAAAGATGTTTTTGTTTCTCCTATGAAAAATATTTTTGCTTGTGTTGGTGTTATTTGTTATGGCATATTTTTATATCATGTTGTTGGCTAAAAATATATTAAGTTGATAGCTGTCTTTCTTTCGGGAGTTACATTTGATCATATTTTGTTGTTGGTTTGCATTGCTGCTATTGGTTTTATCTTGTGTTTTCCTTTTATGTTTGATTATTTTTTTCTCTATATTTTTTATGCAGTGTTAACTGAGTTTGACTATGTTTTGTTGGTTCTCTTTTTCTCAGAGATTGTTCCCAACTGACCCTACTATATTGTGCAGTTGGCAAAACCAAAAACAACAACATGCGTGAAATCAAAAATAGAAAATTTTGATAATTTACTCATCGCACCCTGTAATACAAGTTTGAAACCCTTCATTTTTGTAAATTCTGAAAGTGTTCAAAAAATGATACTTATCAATTTTCCTTCTTCAAATATATATTTTTATTGCTTGTAGAGTGTAATTCCAACAAGTTAGCATATAGATTGACATAAATACTTTTCTTTATTCTGATACCAAATAGATATTTAATGGATAGACTTACTTATATTTAGCTTATTTTATGAACATGTATTTTTTTCTGTTTGGCATTTAATTACATGTCATGAGAGTTTAGGAGATGTTTGATTTTGGGCTTACAAATGTTCGTAAACCAACATGGATTCAAAGAGATAAAATGATATTTATATTTTCAACATGTGCATCTACAAGGTTTAGGCATGAAATTTTTTATGTATGACATTGGCATTATTATTATCTTGAGTATATCTCTGCTGTCAAAAATGATAACAAAATTATTGAGAGGAATATATATATATATATATATAAATTTATATATATATATATATATATATATATGAGTTGAATATATGGATGGGAATCTGACAAGATGAATAGAATAAATAAAAAATAAGTAAAAAAAAAGTGTCTTTAATCTAACAAGTTTCACTTATAACAAGCTTCTTCAAAGATTTAATAAGGATGAATGATTTAAAAATCCGAGAGACAATATTTTTAAATGAGGTATAGTTTCAAATGTCAGATACGTGTCAGCTGTTGCTTTATTACAAGTGACACGTATCTGACCTTTGAAACTATACCTCATTTAAAAATACTGTCTCTTGGATTATTAAAGCATTCGTCCTTATTAAATCTCTGAAGATGCTTGTTGTAAGTGAAACATGTTAGATTAAAGACACTTTTTTCCTACTGGTTCTTTATTTATGCTGAGGATACCAAAGACTGAGCATGTGAGCAACAATGAAGAAAAATATAAGGAGTGACAAGAGACAGGAGTAAGTCAAAGTCCATGATCATCTATATCCTGAAGTTTTCAATGAAGTTTTAAAAAATTTCAGTCTGTGAATTAAAATGTACTGAATATATGTAAAAAGATTTAATAATATTTAAAGTGTCAGCTGTTTTTAAATTCCCATAATATTTTTGGAGGCATTTTGTATTCTTTCTAAAATACTTATTTATATATTCTGATGTATTTCACTTGTGTAATATGTCATAAGTGTGGGGTTCCAGAACAATCCGGATTAAAAAAGCGATTTTAATGCGAACTATCCAGGTTCACAAAAGTACAACACAGATTTCAAGAAAAGACAACGCAATAAGAAATGTTGCATAAGAATATGAAATTTTTTTATTTGACAATATATATGCAATATAAACAATTTGTACAATTCTTTGTATCTTTTGCTTGGTAAAAAAAGTGTCTTTTATATTTGCATGAATGTAGGTTGAATATAAAAGTGTCTGTTTTATTTGAACGAATGCTGTTGAATTTAAAAGTGTCTGTTGTATTTGAACGAATGTTGTTTGAGTATGAAAGTGTTGGTTTTGAGTCTGTAATTACACAGAGTAGTAGCACAATGTTTCTTTCTTTTTTATGTATCAGCCATTAAGTAGGTGAAACAGGAAAGTGTTTCAAACTGTGTTGAAAAGGAGTACGAATGAGAATTTCCGAGGGGAGAGAAAGAGAGTCAAACGGAGATAGTAGTAATTGGTAGTGTATGTGTAAAATGGTGAATCAGTCTACTTAACTTAGTAAGTCTGTGTTACTTCTCCTTTCTGGTTGCTGAGAGCTGTGAAAAGTTTTATGGCCTTTGCAGGTGTTTCCTCTCTTCTTTCAGTTCATAAAGATTGAGTGGCCGACAGATTAGTTTGTCGGCACTGGTCTCTCTTATGTCAGCACCTATCAGACTGTGTGTATCTGACACTGCACCTCTTGGGACTGACTGACATGGCTGACAGATTGACCAAATGCTTGAGTGATGGATCGACCAAATGCTGTTTCTCAATGACTCTTTTGACTGTCTGCTGTGACCAGTCAGGAAACCTCCTTAAATATAGAATTCTGGTCATGTGGGAGGATTCCAGAATGATTTTTTCTTTAGCTGTGAAAAAAACCCATTTCATTGACATATTTTGAATTTTTCGATTTGTCAACCAATCAGAATCCAGAGTATTGCTTTTTACACTGACTTGTGAAGAAAAAAGCTTTAGCTGTTTGGATCCACTTTTGCGGGTGTGCAATTTTACTTTGGGTTTTTCCCAAATGTTGTAGTCTTTTGAATTTGATTTTGCAGTTGTGCAATTTATTCTGCGTTTTTTTAGTTGGGTGCCCATCGTCGAAATATGGCCTCCCTTTGTCTGTTCTATAAATACTTTCATGGCTTCTGCTCAGACGAACTTAAGTCACTGATGCCTCCTCAACAGGTGTTTACTCGTGCAACCAGACTGGCAACTGGGTCCCACCCATTCACAGTCAGGTTAACCAAATGCAGACGACAATTCTACTCCTGCAGCTTCTTCTCTTGCACTTCCCGCCTGTGGAACTCACTCCCGTATTCTTGCTTTCCTGACGGCTACAACCTCCAGAAATTTAAATGCAAAGTCAAAACTCATCTACTAACCACTGGACTCTAGCTCTCTCCCCTTCCCTGTATAACCTTCCCTTTCTCTCCACCTATGTATCTGTCATTGCACCTTCTTTCTCAGCTTTCTATTGTTCCTTTTTAACTAGTTTGTACTCCTCACTCTTTTCTAATTAATCTTTTTACATTTATATAGCCCCCTGCACATCAGTGGCGTTTCCGCCTTGCTCGGGGTGAAATGATTTACAAAAAAAAACAAAATGGTGTAGGATTTGTATCCTATATAAGCATGTTCTAAGAAGTCCATAAAAAAGAAACCATAATTCTGAAGGAAAGGTGATAAAAACAAAATGGAACTTACTATCACCAGATGTGGTCAGGTGCTCCTGCTATTAATCTCAAGATTTTTAACAAAATCTAAAGAAGGATCTGCAATGTAATTAATCCTGACTTGGCATTTCAACTTCAGTCACTTTTTTACTGACTTGACATGGTTTTCCTCTGTCTTTTCTACAAATATTTTCATGGCAATTAATAGAACAAACCTTTATCCAAGGTGGCTTGACTACATTAATTTAACCTTGCAACTAGGTACCACCCTTTTACCACTGAAATAGTCAAATGTAACCTTCACTTCTACTCTAACAGTTTCATTTCTCACACTTCCCAATCATGGAAGTCTTTTCTGCTTGCTTGCTTCCTTAATATCTACAAGCTCAAAAAATTTAAATGCAATGTCAATTGACATCTTCTATCTTCTTGAATTCCGTTCATTGTTTATTCTTACTTCAATATGCCCTGTACCCAGTGTTTTCTCACACTGTACCTCCCTTGTGCACTAATGACAGCCCCACTTTTTTGTGATAAAATAGTTAAAGAAAAGAACAAATAAATATCAAAATGCTTCATTGTATGTAAAGCGTGTGAAAGTAGGGAGAAAAGAAGATGCCCAACTTAAGTCCTGCTTTTTTTTTGCTTATGCTAAAAAATATAAAAAGTTTTTGAAATTGGACCTGACTTTATACTAATGTGTCACTTGACTACATACCTCAGAGGAAATATCACCCACTTTCACTACTCATGTTTTCTTTATCCACATTGGTATGTGAATGTTAAAACAATTTTTTGCTTAAATATGAGGGTATTTTGGGAAGTTTTCAGCATAAGTAAAAAACCCTTAAAAACAAAGATTCTCTTGTCTAGGTAAGATTTTGAGATTTGGGTTGAGTCAAGAATTTTTCAGCACCCTCTTTATATACAAATGTGTGTATATATATATATATATATATATATATATATATAATTTCTTTTAAAAAAAACTGGTGTGGCCTAATAATTATGTCTGGTAGTGTATCTCTCTCTCTCTCTCTCTCTCTCTCTCTCTATATATATATATATATATATATATATATAGAGAGAGAGAGAGAGAGATACACTACCAGACATAATTATTAGGCCACACCAGTTTTTTTTTTAAAGAAATGATGTATTTCATATAATTTTTAGTATTTATTGCCAAATAAAAATAAAATAGTTCTTTTGTTATTATTACTTTGCAAAATTTTACAAGCCAAGAAAGCAATGATGAACTCGTCTGAATCACCCTAAGTTTTTTTCATTCCTTCATTGATGAAACTGCAATATAGGTAATTATTAAATATTTATAAATTTATTTGATGCACATGTTATTGTGCAATATTAACAAAAGAACCATTCTATTTTCCTTTACAGTTATTCACTTGGCAATAAATCTAGCATTAACCATGTTGTGTATTTGAGCAACAATTTCTCTTTTATGCAGGTTTCTCAATGTGTGTTTAAATGAGATCAATAGAACTGTTGTTGTTCCCTCCGATCTCATTTAAACACATATCGAGATCTTCTAGGAACTATCCGTGATATACTTGTTAATAATACATACATAATAGCATCATCCACATGCAAAAGAAGATTAAAAATAACGGAGGCATTACTAATGAAAAAAAGAAATTCTACACTTATAAGCTTCAATATTTATAAACATGGCAACAATCTCCTTACTGTGTTTAAAACTTAACATACACATGACTCTATATGCTTTATTTATATTTATTTAGAAGTAAAATAAAATTCATTTTTGATAATGGTGAAAAGTATAGTCAAAAGTGCTAAAAAATACAAAGCTTTTGGACAAATCTTATATAATTTGAGTTCTGAAAAGAAAAAATCATTAGAACACATGAAAGGTTATGCAAAAAACTTAATGATAATACTGTCACTAATTTTTAATGAAACCTACATTAAAATTTCCTTTCTCTGATTCCTATAGCTTAGAGAATAGCAACTTTGACTGACACCAAATCGGTTGAGTTTTGATACCGGCAAGAAGCAAGTGGATATGTCTAATCACACTGATGAGCTGTGATACGGTCAAACAGGCTTGTATGTGGATGACTAATATATTATGCTCTCATTACAATTGAGCTATCTAGAGAAGAAAATTTTAAAAACAGTTTCCACTTCTGTGATATATGCATTACTCTTCTGGAATGAATTGAGTTCTTTCAGTAACTGGTGTATGCATACACTGCTTATATACAGCACATTAAAATTTCCCTTCTCTGTTTCTATGTGCCTTTGGCTTAGCGGGTAGCAGCTCCGACTGACACCAATTCGGTTGAGTTTTGATCCCAACAAGAAGCAAGTGGATGGGCCTAGCCACACTGATGAGCTGTGATACAGCAAAACAAGCTTGTATGTGGATGACTAATATATATATATATATAGTCATCCGCAGACAGATCTGTTTTGCTGTATCACAGCTCATCAGTATGGTTAGACTTTCATTGCATTTAACCCAGGATTGAAACCCGACTAAATTGGCATCAGTCAGTGATTCTACCTCTGAGCTATGGGCACTTGGTAGAAGAAGGCAGACTTTTTAGCGTGTGTACTATCATTATATATGCCCAGTAGCTGAGAGTGTTCTAATTCATTGCTGAATGAACGATGCGAATTTGCTAGAGTAGCTACTGTTTTTCAAAGTCTACCATTCTTCCAGAGTGTTCAATCAGGGTGTGAGAGCATAAATAGTCATCCACACTATATATATATATATATATATATATATATATATATATATTACATTTTAAGTTGATATTAATTATTCATCTGCAATATATATATATATGTATTACATTTTAAGTTGATATTAAAAGCTGTAAGGAGATCTACTCAGCAATCTGATTTGAATAATATATCAAATCTTGAATTTCTGTTTTTTTTTTTTTTCTTAAATTTGATAGTAAATTATTTGGTGATATCATAGGAATAAAAACGAGGCCAAATCTGTGATGGCACCACTGAGGTTGTCTTTGATTATTCAAACCATAATAAATTGTATGAAGGCTAATTAGACATGATGAACAGACAAAAGGAAGAAAAAAATCAACAAAATTATGCATAATTTTTGTATTATTTATTGATTTATTGCCAGGGTTAATTTGATTAAATAGAATTCTTTAAATCTGGCACATGACGTGCTGTCTAAAACCTGTAAGAAAAAATAACTTTTGATGCAGGACAAAATAAAAATCTTGGAATATCATTGCTATAAATAATAAGAGCAGTCTTCATTTCAATCATTTTTGTTTTGTTCCAGCAGAGTCTATTTTTTCCGTCTTAAAGAAACTAATCACTGCAATATAAAATTACTATGAGGCTAGAAGAAAAAGTAAAAACATTTCCATAATTATTCAAATTGTAAACTTCTCTTTATTCCAGTTCAGAGTTATCTTTCCTTGAGTTTGATCCTCAAGAGAAAGTATTCTTTTATTGGAAGTCTACAGTTGTAATATCAAGCTTAAAATATTCTTAGGTTTCTATGCATTACATGTGCATTAAAATCAGTTTTGAAAGATCTTATTTTTCTATGGTTGCTGTAGTGCGTGCATTAGGGTTGAAGACTAATACGAAAGAAAAATAATTTCTATCTTTCTTTATTAATAGTTCTTTCACTCATCTTTTTTTGTCATAATATTTACCTGTATTTTGATGTGAAATTATCTTTTTTATGTGCTGGGTTTTTAAGAAAGTGGGTGATTATGGCTTTCCACAGCTTTCTCTCCTTTGTAATGTAAAGTGATGCTAGTCTCTTTACTGTATCTCCTGAAAGCTGTTCTGCCATCTCTTTACTCAAAGACTTTTGGTAAGCTACTCAATATGAACCTCGTTCTCTGATGTTTTCAATATGTCCCGAGAGAATCAAACTCTCAAAACCCACTTTCCTAATTCTAGGTTTAAAAAATTTCAACACTTTCTGATTGTAGGTACATTGTAATTGATCCTGACCTGATAGCTCAACTTCAGTCACTTTCTCACTGACATAATGTGGCTTTCCTCAGTCTCTTCTATAAATACTTTCATGGCTTCTGCGTTGATGAGTTTAGTTCCCTGGTGCCCCCTCTGCATGAATTTACTCAAGTACTAGAATAAAGACTAGGTCCCACCCTTTTACAGTGAAACCAATCAAATGTAACCTCAACTTCTACTCTAACAGCTTCTTTTCTTGCACTTCTCACCTGTGGAATTCCCTTCTGTATCCTTGCTTCGCTAACAGTTACTATCTCCAAGAATTTAAATGCAATCTCAATTGCCATCTCTTATCTCTTTGACTCACATCTTTTACCTGACAACCCTTGTACCATATTCTTCTCTCTTTCCACTCTACTCTCATGCTGTTTTCATACATTCTCTGATACCCCCATAACTTGTTCCTCTTTTTCATCTTATGTAACCCCCTGCACACCATAGGCAGTACTACCTTGCTTGAGCTGAAATGAATATTAAAAAAAAAGTGTCTAATTTATTTTCATTTTCCTTTGTTGGGATTACCACAGCTTGTGGGATTACCCATATATTGTCTGCCAATATACTTCACTCAAGGCTCCTAGGTACCATTGTATTCAGAACTATGAAAGGAAGGCTAATAATGCTCCAAGGTAATGTTGTATCATCATCTTCTATGTGCTGTGTCCCTTTGGGACATAGGCAAATATAGCCTTCCACATACCCCTATCCCTTGTAGCTTGTAATACCCTTTCACTTGTTAACCCTCCCTAACATTGCTCCCACCTCTATTGCTGAAGCCAATCAAGTAAGTCATGTGTTTCTTTCTCCTATTTCTCTTTCTTTCTATCTGTCCTGTGAGTATCAGATTTTCCAAGCACCCCTTCCTCATTACATGTCCCAATAATTTCTACTGTTTTTTCCTGATGTTGAGCATGTATATTTTTCATTTTCATCTTCTCCAAAACTTCATCATTGCTCACATGCTTAGTCCTTGATATCCTCAGCATCCTTCTGTAGAACCACACTTCAGCTGCTTCAAGTCATACTCTCATTCTTGAAAAGTTTTCCAGCGTTCACTGCCATATTGAAGGACAGACATCACATAACAATCCAGTACTTTTTTCTTTGTTTTGAACAAAATTTTCCTGTCTCTCAATTATCTGTGTAGTTTTTGGAATACATCGTTGGCCTGCTAATATGGCTTTGGTTTTCTGTGTCACAGTTTTTGTTCTCTGTTGGAACACTTCCCTGGTATTTAAATTGATGTACCTGCTCGGTTTCAGTGTCCTTTACCTGTAATTAGCATACAAAACTATAAAAAGAGAAGAACATAAATTGTCACACATATTTTTAACTCTGAGATGTAGCTATAACATTGAACATTTCCTCTTAAAGGAGAGTTTTTATTTCCAGACCAAGGTGACTACTTCATTCAGACAACCATATAATTTCAACTGAAAGTAGCACTGGCTTTTGTGGAGATTACCTCACCTTGACTGCAAATGTATTTCACTTAATGGTCCTCGATAATGTATACAGGATTATAAAAGGAAAGGTCATAAATTCTCACACCCTTTTTTTAACCCCCAGGATGAAGTAGCAATAACATAGGACTCTTCCTCTTCAAAATGACTTCTTATTTTCCTCCTGGCTATGCTGACTACTTAATTCAGACAACCATGTGGTGTATCACACACACACACAGTTTCAATCAAAATTAGCACTGACTATATCGTCAATGAATGCCAAATGGTGTCACCTAAGAAAACAGCTAATATTAACATTAATATCTATATATGCAAGAGAATTGTTAGTTGTTTTCAATAAACCTTTAATGATTTCACTCTAATCAAGTGATAATGTCACTGAGACACAATGGGTTATTAAGAGAGAAAGAAAAGAAAAAAATGTTAGTGGTGGAAGAAGGACAATAAAAAGAACAGGAATCAGAAAAACAGAAGCTCGTAATTTTATTTCATTTAAATTTTTTTCAGATCATTGTTGATAGAAAAGTAAAAAGCCATAAGAGAGTTCCATAGTTGAGAGGTGCTAGAAGAAACTATTAGAATAGAACTTACAGTTACATCTATTTCAGCATTAAAATAATGAGACCTATTTGCCAATCTAGTACTATGCTTAAATTCCTGACGTTATGGTACCAAATGATAAAACTAGTAAGAACAATAATCATGAAAATCTCACTCTGTAAATTAAAATGGACTGAATTTATGAAAGAAAAATGAACATTAACAAATTTTAACATGTCAGCTGTAAAGTAAAATTTCCACAAATATTCATGGAGAATTGTTACTCAGCCTTTCTGCCCTTCTCCAACAGCTTGGCTTGGACATGTCCACCACATGCTGGATGGGAAAATTCTGAAGGTCCTTCTGTATGAGGAACTGGTCATTGGCAAGATTGTGACCTCATCTTCACTTCTAGGATGTCTGCAAATGGAACATGAGGGCAATAGATATGGATATTAACCCTTTGTTGCATATTGGTTACAATTGTAACCAATATGCAAACAAATGGTTAAGAAGTGAGAAGATATTGGCAATGATCGCTCATGTTGGAGATGTGATTTACACAGAGGGCTGGAGCATAGAATGGAGAAATAAAGGCTTGCTGCTGAGAAGAAACATGCTCAATGGAAAGAAAACAACAAGGTGACATTGGTGGGAGAGTATCTTCACTTGCTTTCATTGTAATCAAGGCTCTCACTACCAGTTGGGCCTGTACAGCCATAACAAATACTGCACAGCCATCAGCATCTGGAGCATTACTCTTTAGGCGAATATCCAAGGTTTCTTGAGACAGATGGATGGCACAAACATTTCATTTGTGGAATATCCAAAATTTGACAGAGGATCTGCAATTTAATCAATCTTGACTTGGCTTCTCAGCTATGGTCATTTTCCCACCGATGTGATATGGCTTCCTTCTAAATTTGTCATTTAGGTCCTACCTTTTTACCATTGAAATAATCAAATATAACTGCCTCTTCTACTTTAACAGTTTATACTTCCTACCTACAGTCTCCAAAAATTTGAATGCAACATCAACTGCTATCTTTTATTTCCTTGAATCCCATCTATCTTTTATCCTTTCTTTGATACCCACTGTACCCTGTTTTTTCTCTCACATTAACACCCTGCACACTGGTGGTGATTTCATCTTGTTTGTGGTGAAATGAAGTATTTTCAAATCGGCATATGAAAAAAAAAACCTGACTTAGAAGGAAAAGTCATTAAAAGAGTGTATAGTGATTGCTGCTTATTTCAAAAATATCTTCTTTTATTAATCAAGTTAGTCTTATACTGATAAAAATAATTTTATCTTCCTATACTTATGTAAATTGTTGTTTATGTAAATCTCTTAAAAAATCCAGCATATTTTAAATTGATTTCTTTTAAAAAATTGAATTCATCTACCTCATGTTCATCATCAGCAGCAACAAGTCATAACAATTCTCGTTACACCTAAAAACCATGGAATTCTTGCTGTTTGTCTGTAGAGGCACATCTTTTTTAATATTATTAAATATTTATTTTTGGATGCATTGTGGTGCAGTGGATATCAACTCGGAACAACAAATTGGTGAGCCAAGTTCAAATTCCAGTTGAATTCATTGCATTCACTTATCCACAAATACCCTTAGGAAAGGTGTTAATCCATCTCTTCCCTCCAGTTATAGGTTAAATAATAGGACAGATTGGGTTCTATAGCCTTGGCTGGCAACCAGTCTACCACAGAAAGCAATAGCAACCTACTGCAGGATAATCTTCTGCCCAGTCAGTCATGTAACTTTCAAGACATGATCATCCAAAGTGTGTATCATGTATGGCACTGAACTGACTGAAATAGTTATATAACGTTTTTATTTTCTTTTTCAGTCATGCTTAGATTTACTGATCAGCATATAAAATTTACAGAATAATTTTTTTTTAAATCTTTATAAATTTGCATTTATTAGACACTAGCAGTATAGCCCGGCGTTGCTCGGGTGTAATGAAAGCTTTAAAACTAATCCATGGTCCTGGAGCTCAGACTCTTTGGACATTGGCATGAAAGACTAAAAAGCAATGGCTGTTTCCAGTTAAAGCAAAACTGTAGACTGAAAGAAAAACGAATGGATGTAAGTCAAATTTTGGTTTCCTGGTATCGATATCAAATTTTCTGCACTAATGTAAGAACTGCAACCTTGAAACTTCTGAATATCATTTCTTATGTCTTTGTCTATGAGTGCATCAAATTTGATTAAAATTGGACCACTCCTTCTATAAGCTGATTTTTTCGATTATCGATTTTCGATATTTATCGGGGGTACCTCAACACAAAACCTAGCTAAAAACACTCGCAGACGCTTATAGTACAACTGTGCACATTTTCAGGAAAATCGTTTCAGCTGTTTCGGAGTCTATAGGTAACGGACACACATAAAGTTACATTTATAAATAAGTTTAGATTTAGATTCTTTAATCAACAACATTTGTAAGAATCCAAAATATTGATTTTTACCTGATTTTAGAGGTAGGGTCTGATTGGTAATAGAATTACAATATCAAATCAATCTTTGACTTTTTAAAGTATTACCTGTATTTCATTTTTATTCTCAAGCATCAAGTTCGAAAAATTGTACTTATTCATTAAGAACTGTACTATTAGATATTTGAAAAAACACAATATGTACTTATTAATGACGAAAATACAGTGTCAAATTTGGTGCCTATAAATAAAAATGAGTACAAATAACTCTTAATAATGCCAGGCATTGATTTGACAAAATATTTATATGATGAAAAGAAGCCAAATTTCTAAATTATAAACAATACTTTTCAATTCTGACAAATGTTACTGCTTAAAGAAGATCAAATAAATCCCACTCTAACAAAAATTATTTCACTTAATATTTTCCTTTTTTACTTTCACAAGCAGACAAGCCAACGTAAATCCATACTTTAAATAATGCAGCTATAGAGGGTTTCTTACTCATGCTACATATTTAGAGATTTTTGATAAAATCCAAAGAAGAATCAGCAATATTACGGATATTGACCTGTCATCTTGGCTTCAGTCATTTTCCCACCACCATACTTTCATGGTAATAGTTTGGATCAAGTTTTTGCTATAATACCTAGTCAGTCAGTCAGTTAAGTGCCATACGTGATACATGCTTTGGGTGATCATATCTCGCAAGTGACATGACTGACCAGGCAGTAAGTTGCCATAATCTCACAGTAGGTTGCCATTGCTTTCTGTGGGAGACTGGTTGCTAGCCAAGCCTATAGAACCCAATCTGTCCTATTATTTAACGTATAACTGGAGAGAAGAGATGGATTGCGTTGTGGTACAGTGGATATCGGCTCGGAATGAGAAACCGGGGAGCCGAGTTCGAATTCCAGCTGAATCCATTGTATTCACTTACGTGCAAATACCCTTGGGAAAGGTATTAATCCATTTCTTCCTTCCAGTTATGGGTTAAATAGCAGGACAGACTAGGTTCTATAGCCTTGGTCGGAAACCAGTCTACCGCAGAAAGCAATGGCAGCCTACTGCGGGATAATCTTCTGCCCAGTCAGTCATGTCTCGAAAGAGACATGATCGCACAAGCGTGTATCACGTATGGCACTTAACTGACTGAAGGGTATTTGTGTGTAAGTGGATGCTAGGAATTCAACTCGAATTTGAACTCGGCTCACTGATTTGTTGTTCTGAATTGATATCCACTGCATCGCAATGCACATCCATGGTACCTAGTCTTGGCAAAATTAGGTACATTATTAGATAAGCAACAAGGTCTCCTCAATTTACATTTGAAGCGGCTAGATTTAACCATGATAAAACAGTTTCTTTTTTTACATTTCTCACTTGTGGAACTTTCTCCTGGCTTGATACTTTCCGGACAACTTTGATCTTTAAAATGCAGTATGCAACATCAATCTACTGTCTTCTTAATTTCCCTTCTATTGTTCTTGCTACTTAGTTATGTTTCTGTTTTTTCTTGTTCTTTCACACTCAGTGACATGCTTGTTTCTTCATGACTTTGTTGACTTACATGGTGTGATATGAGCGAAAAAAGTATTACAATTCCCTGTAGAAACCATTAAAGAACTCTCTTAAGGATAATTACTCGACCTTTGAGAATTACTGCACTAAAGAGTATTTTTCTTTGCAGTTGGCCTTCTTACCAGTTCAGTGAGAGGCTGATGTGCTGGTGTCATAACAAATTGCAGATGGAATGAGAAATTTGAGAGCCAAGTTCAAATTACAACTGTTTGTTACATTGACTTATGGGAAAATACCCTTGGGAAAATGGGTTAGTGATGAAGAATGAAGATGAGAATATACAGTGGGCAGGTAGAGATTAAAAGGTACACAGCAAAGCAGCGTATGACAAACATGACGGGCCTAAACAAAATAGCAGGATTTGGGAGAAATAACAAGACAAAACATATTAAAAGATACAAAGAATGAGAAGATGTGGAGAATCATAAATGTCCATGTCCTGAAGAGACATGGGGAATAAAAGAAGAATACTAGATTGGATATAAATTGGTTAAAGTTAATCGTAAGTCTTTGGCTATCAGTTTCTTTTCTTCCACTTCTTGCGTATGAAACTCTTTTCAGGCTCCAACTTTGATCTTCAAAAATTTAAATGCAATATTGATCATTATCTCTGGTTTTCATAATTACTCTTCTATTGTTCTTGCTACTTAGTAATGTTTCTGTTTTTTCTTGTTCTTTCACACTCAGTGACATGCTTGTTTCTTCATGACTTTGTTGACTTACATGGTGTGATATGAGCGAAAAAAGTATTACAATTCCCTGTAGAAACCATTAAAGAACTCTCTTAAGGATAATTACTCGACCTTTGAGAATTACTGCACTAAAGAGTATTTTTCTTTGCAGTTGGCCTTCTTACCAGTTCAGTGAGAGGCTGATGTACGGGTGTTGTAACAAATTTTTTCAGATTTTATTTTTTGACAGTACAGCGAACACTAATTCTTTTTTGAGAGAAGACTGTTTTCTTCTTTTTCTCATCACAAGAGACTGAATCTCTCAAACATTATTAACTTTTATTTCACTCTAAACTTTATCAATCACTATCAGCAATTCTTATTTAGATCTAATAGAATTTCTTCTTCAGTTTTTGGGTAGGCGTTTATATATCAAACTGTGATACGTTTTTAAAGAAGAATCAGCAATATCATATTATTGAACCTGACCTGGAATCTCGGCTTTCCTTTTCTCTCACCATAATATGGCTTTCTTGTGATTTTTATGTAAAGGCTTTCATGGTAATTGTTCTGAGGAACTTTCTTTTATGGTGCATAGACTTTATGCATTTAAGCAAAGTACTAGATTGGATGTGCGTCGTGGTGCAGTGGATATCGGCTCAGAATGAGAAATTGGGGAGCCGAGTTTGAATTCCAATTGAATTCCTTGCATTCATTTACACACAAATACTCTTGAGAAAAGTATTAATCTATCTCTTTCCTCCATTTATGGGTTAAATAATAAGACAGATTAGGTTCTATAGCCTTGGTTGGCAACCAGTCTACCCCAGAAATTAATGGCAACCTAGTGTGGGATAATCTTCTGCAGGGTCAGACATGTCACTTTTGAGACATGATCACCCAAGCATGCATAATGTATGGCACTTAATTGACTGACAAGATTGGCAGCAAAGTCTGATTTATTCATAGTTGAATCGATTAGATGTAACCATAAGTTCTATGCTAACTGTTTCTTTTCTTGCATTTTCAGCTTCCTGATTTCCAACCAACTTTGATATATAAAAATATGAATGTTATTTCAATCGGTATCTCTGGTTTTCTTGATTTCTCTGCCATTTTTCTTGTTCTTGAATAATGTTTCTTTTTTTAAGTCTTTCATACTCAGTAACCCCTTGTATCTTAGTAACTTTACTGCCTTATTTGGAGTGAAATGTTTAAAAATAGTCCTCTTATATTTATTATTCTTTTACAGTATATTTCGGTGCACGAATATACCACTCGTTTCAGTATATGTCAACATTTATTCATATCTATCATTGTGTGTATCAGTCCCTATTTACATATCTCGTCCAGTCTGTTCAGATTTATCTATTGTACATGATCCATTTTTTTATTGATTTATTACAGCCTATTTACATTCATCTATTTCAGTCTTTGTATCTGCTTATTGTAACCTGTCAATGTCTATCCCATTTATATCTTAAAAACAAAGAAAAAAAGTTGCTGTAACATTGATTGGTATATAAAAATAGTTATAGGATTATGAGAAATGCCCATTAATTTATAAGTTTCTGCTACATCAATCACTATATGGGTCATATCCTTTTATCATTGCTATATTTTGTTACTTTCTGCAAATCTGTGGATGAAAAGTTAGTTGAACTTATGCTACCTTGATTTACACCATCCCTTTTTGTCATGAAGTTAAACTGACACCATTTTTTTACCATTTTAGTTACAGTACATCTTAAGGATGTACATTGTGGTGCAGTGGATATCGACTCAGAATCAGAAATTGGGGAGCCAAATTTGAATTCCAGTTGAATTCATTGCATTCACTTACGCAGGTATTAATCTGTCTCTTCCTTCCAGTTATGGGTTAAATAACAGGAAAGATTGGGTTCTGTAGCCTTGGGTGGCAACAAGTCTACCGCAGAAAGCAATGGCAACCTACTGCGGGATAATCTTCTGCCATGTCAGTCATGTCTCTTTTGAGACATGATTGCCCAAGCATATTTCACGTATGGTACTTAAGTGACTGACTGACATATTTTCATGACTACAGATGAAAACTTAGAATCTCTAAAATCATAGTTCATAGTTATAGTTTTAATATAAGAAAAAAAAATGTGAGTCAGATTTAAATGATGCCAAGTGGATGCAGATTTAGGAGAATTGAGTAGCATTAAATGTTTTATGTTAAAGTTAATAACAGTGTAATTTTTCACTATAAAACTTTCATTATCCCAAGTAGGCATGTACACCGATGACACCATTCTTGCCTCGATCAAAAATCTGGTGCGGGCAACAAAGCAAACCTCACTGCTGAGCTTAAAAAGACTTCCAATCCGTAGTGGACTGGGGTAAGAAATGGCTCATAAATTTTAATGCTTCCAAAACAAAGCTGCTATCAATTAACCATCATAGACAATCGCACCTATCTCCCATTAGCATGGAACAGGCTTGTCTCCCAGAGAGTAAAACACTATGCCTCCTTGCCCTCACACTCTCAGCGGACCTCAAATGGAATGACTATATCGAATCCATTGCTACATCTGTTGCTATAAAAATCGGTTCTCTGTGCAGGGCCAAGAAATCCTGCACATATATAAATCTACCATCTGCCTGTGTATTGAAAACTGCTGCCACATCTGGTCGGGTTCCCCTGCTATGCTTCTCGAGGTTCTTGAGAAAATACAACAGAGAATCTGTAATGTGATTGATATCGACTTGGCAGACTGCCTGCAGTCACTCTCTCACTGGCGTGACATGGCTTCCCTGTGCCTCTTCTATAAATACTTTCACGGCTTCTGCTCCAATGAACTTAGATCACTGGTGCCCCCTAGGTATGAATTTGCACGAGATACTAGATTAGCAACTAGATCCCACCCTTTGACAGTGAAACCGATAAAATGTAACCGCAATTTCTACTCCAACAGCTTCTTTTCTCATGCTTCCCACCTGTGGAATTCCCTTACACAAACTTGCTTTCCCAACAGCTACAATCTCCAGGAGTTTAAATGTAAAGTCAATAGACACATCCTAACACACTAACTCACATTCATTCTCTCAAACACTCTTCCCATCTACATCCTTACTTGTCTATCACCCTCTTTCTGACATTTTCTATATCTAACCACACTTTCTCATCACCTTCCCCTATGTAACCCTCTGCACATTATTGGCAGTGGAATGCCTTGCTTGGGGTGAAATGATTTTTAAAAAATTATTTAATAAAAACAATTTACTATAGAAACTCTTTTTCATACATATAGAAAATGAGTTGAGCAGATATATACAAATTGACAGGGTTATAGGACAATGATGAAAATTGACAGGGTTATAGGACAATGATGAGTCTTCTCACCAGATCTATTCAATCTATACAGTGAGGCGATTCTGAGAGAACTAGAAGTTCTGATCGGATTCATCATTGGCAGTCACACTCTGAACAATACAAGATACGCAGATGATATAGGGCTGATAGCAGGCTCTGAAGGGAAACTACAAAAACCCCTACAGAATGTAGCTAAAGAAAATGAAAAGAAAGGACTAAACATAAACTACAAGAAAACTGAATTTATGTTCATCAGTAAAAAGATGAGCCCAAATCTACAAGTCAAGGATACCAAAATCAACCAGGTACAGAAATTTAAATACCTGAGAAGTGTTCTAACAGAGGGTGAAAAGTTTGACATTGATATCTAAAGGTGTATTGGCATGGCCAAGGATGTATTCCAAAAACTGAGTAGAATATTAAGAGTCAAGAAAATTTCATTATAAACAAAGAAAATAGTACTGAATTGTTATGTCTGTCCTTCAATATGGCACTGAATGCCGAACAATTCTAACCAAAGATAAAGGAAAAACTTGGAGCAATCAAAATGTGGTTCTATTAGAATGACACTGAGGATACCATGGATGGAATATGTTAGCAATAACAAGATTTTGAAGAGAATGAAAATGAAAAAGAAACTTATACTTAACTTCAGGAAGAGACAGCTGAAGTTTCTGGGCAAAGTAATGAGGAAGGAGGGCATTGAGAATCTGATACTTACAGGTCAGATAGAGCAAAAGCAACACATGACATAGTTGATGGTCTTGAGCAAATGAATATGAGAGCCGCATTTAGGAAGGGGAACAAGTGAAGGGATGTTAAGAGCTACATGGGTAGGAAGAAGTGGAAGGCTGTGACCATCTTCATCCAGAAGGGATACAGCACACAGGAAAAGAAGAATGAAGATCAAGTATTGAATCTGAACTCTCTCTTTATTCATCTGGGAAATTCTTTTGGTTTAGTGATTTTAATGCACGCCATGACACATAGCTTAATCATGTTGGGTTCCATCTACCCAGGTTTTTGTTGCTATTGAAAATAGTTAACAACAGATTTTTAAATAAAACATAAAAAAAAATTTCTCTGAAAGAAAAATAGAAGCTGTAGAAACTTTTAATAATTTCTTCTCAGAAATACACAATAAGAATAAAATGTCAAGTTTCCTTTGAGTAAAAGAAATTTAAATGTAAGTTTTCTTTTATAAAGTAATTAAATTCATAGTGAAATGTGAGATGTGTGGACAAACTTAGTTTATGATGGTCAGCCTAATGTGTTTTCATTTCATAGAAAAGGCCTTAGTCAATGTCTACTGGCTGTCATCACTAGTGTGTGTGGATTTTTATATGCATTTGTAGATCAAACTTATCTTCAAATTGTTTTGAACCTCAAAAATCAGTAGGCTTCTATGTCTTGAAGAAATGTGTCCATGAATTTTCCTCTGTCCTCTTAAACTCTACAACTACTGCCTTGCTGCTTCTTGTTTTCCTGCCTGCTGGAAGTACTCCTCTATTGTTTCTGTATTTAAGAATTTTGGAGAACCCTCGGACCCCTCTAATTATTGCCTTATCAGCCTCCTACTGATTTTTGTCAAAGAGTTCGAGGCTATTATCAATGCTTAAATGATTCAACATCTCACAACCCACAGTCTCTTCTCTGATGAAGAGTATTGTTTCTGCTTTCTACTGCTGATATGCTAATGACCATCATTGAGTATATATACCAGGCTCTTGATAAGAATGGCAAAGCTCGAGCTGTTGCCCTGGATATCTCAAACGCATTTTAAAGAGGCTGGCATGCTGGCCTTCTATGCAAGCTATGGAGCTATAGCATAACTGAACAATTGTTTGATCTAATCCAGTTCCTTTCAAATTGCATAGTGAAGGTAATATTGAATGGACATGCCTCCAGATATTATTATATGAATACAGGTGTCCCTCAAGGCTTTATTCTAGGTCCTACACCTTTTCTAATCTTCATCAACAATCTACCTGAGGTAATCAGATCCTAAGTAGGCATCTACGCTGATGACACCACCATTTGCTCCCACCTCAATGAGAAATCCACTGAGGCTGACAAAGCAAACCTCACTGCTTGAAAAGCTTGAAAAGGACCACCAATCTGCTGTGGATTGGGGTAAAAAATAGCTTGTGAATATTAATGCTTCCAAAATTAAGCTGCTATCATTTAACCACCATAGACAATTGATTCTACCCCTATTAGCATGGGTCATGCTAGTCTTTCTGAAAGTAAAATACTGCTCCTCCTCGGCCTAATTTTCTCAGCCAACCTCAAGTGGAATGACTACATTGAATCCCTAGCTAAATCTGCTGCTAGGAAGGTAGGTTCTCTGTGTAGGGCCAGGAAGTTTTCCTGTCTGCACATATATAAATATACTATCTGCCCTTGCATTGAATACTGCTGTCATATCGAGTCAAGTGCCCCTGCTATTCATCTCAAGCTTCTTGACAAAATCCAACGGAGGATTTGCAATGTGATCTAATCCCAACCTGGTAGCTCAACTCCAGTGACTTTCTCATCAATGTCAAGTGGCTTCCCTCTGTCTCTTTTACAAATACTTTCACGGCTTTTTCTCTGATGAGCTTAGCTCCCTGGTGTCCCCATTGCATGAATCTACTCAGGCTACTAGACTAGCAACTAGGTCCCACCCTTTTACAGAGAAACCAATCAAATGTAACTGTAACTTCTACCAGCTTCTTTTCTCGCACATCCTGCCTGGGTATTCCCTTCCATATATTTGCTTCCATGACAGCTACAATCTCCAAAAATTTAAATGTAAGGTCAATCGCCATCTCCTATTGACTCACATCCTTTCCCTTACATCCTTTGTATCATGTCCTTCGCTTTTTCTACTCTACTCTACTCTCATGCAACTCTCTTCACACCAGTGTTCTTATCCTTCTCTTAGCCATCCTCTGACATCTCCTGTGACTTGTTCCTCTTTATTTTCACTGTCCTCTTATGTAACTTTCTGCACACAAGTGGTCGTACTACCTTGCTTGGGGTGAAATGATTATAAAAACAAATATGTTATTTAGCATATTTATGTTATAAATTCTAAATAAATATAGTAAATCAGTTGAATTTTGATCACTGCTGGAAGCAAGTAGATATCTAGTCACACTGATGAGATGTGATACAGCAAAATAGGCTTGTATGTATATGACTAATATATATATCTATATATTTATAAAGAGAAAGCGAAAAATGGCACTTAGTCTTTGCTGAAATGTGTTGGCTAAGGCTAAGTACATTTTTCTTTTTGTTACTTTTTATTCATATTGTTTTTCTACAGATTACATCTAAGAATGTATATATATATATATATATTATATATTTTACTCAATACTCACTGCACACTTTGTAAAATATATTAGAATTTAGCAACACCCTATCTTATTTTCTTATGTCTAGACTCAAACCTTGGAAATTCTTAGCAAGTTTTTCAAAACAACTTTTTTTTTTACTAAACTTTCATTTGAAAATTTGAAAATGTCTTTAAAACTAAACAAAATTTCAATCATGTTCCCCTGCATGATCTGTTTCAAAATTGTGGCATTTATGTTAAAAGTCTCTGGAATGCAATACAAGTTTCTTTACAGAATCATTGCTTGATGCAGACAAGACATTGATTTACCAACAAAAGCAGACATGTTTCATTAATCTGTTAGTTGTAAACTATTATTAATGGATATGAGAAAAAAGGAAATATAAATAAAAAAAGAGAAAAAGTTCTTTTATGTTCAACTTTTATATCTTAGTTTTAGTTTAAAAAATCTTTCTAAGAAATATCCTTAGTAACATTTGAACAAAGAATGAAGATGTTTGTCTGAAAAACCATGAATCTGTGAAATGCCAGTGTTTTGTAAAAATGTTACAATTATTATTATTTTTTTTTTCTTTGGAGAAGTGTGTGGTCTGGTGAAATATTCAATACAATGGTAGCCTTTGTAAGCAAGCTTCATGACCTGGAAATATGGTTGCCATGTGAACAGTAACCTGTGAGTCAAACTTAGATTTAATATGTGCATCAATTCTAGCACACTCAATGAAATGAGTGAAGTGACATTTATACTGTAACATTAAAGGAAGAATATTGAATCTCTTTCTGTAATGTAATATGAATAAGGAAAGCAAGTTTTCTGATTATCAGAGTGAAAACATAAAAATATTTTAAATAATAGGAATGGGAAATATTTCAAGACAGAGACTGTTTTCATATATATATATATATATATATATAGTAATATTTTTTATTATAAATGTTTATAATAAAAACATAGTTTACTGCAAAATAAGAGCTGTTGTGTTTTGGTGCCAGCATATTGCCACCTGCCTGATAAGGTGCCAATAAGCTGGCACCAAAACACAACATCTCTTGTGTGGCAGTAAACTATCTTTTTATTATAAAATATTACTATATATAATGCTCTGCTAGAAATCAAGCATTCTTCAAAAAGTGGACTGTTAACACATTTGTTTGTACTACTTCTTTAATATATTAATAAAAATACATAATATTCTATGTTTTACTCATGACTCTGAGTCCTATGCATCACAGAAATCATCAGATGATTAGCATGTTAATCACCTGGTGATTGCTGGGATACATGAAACTTAAAGTCATGAGCAAAACATAGGATAATATGTATATTTATTAATATATATTTTTACTCTGTTATACAACTTTGAGCACTGTACAATTCACATCTGATTAATATTTATATATTGTTGTGCACACACACACACACACACACACACACACACAAACACACACACACACACAACAGATATATATATATATATATATATATATATTGAGAAAAATACATAAGCAGTTGTAAATCCAAATTTTATTTCAGCAATTTATTTCAGATTGTGGAAATAAGTTCTGGATTTATAACCGTTTATGTGTTGCGTTTTCTTCTCAGTATATTTGTTCTGGAAAATATCTATTCAGCCCTTAGATAAAATCTTTTGAATTATCCTCTCCATCTTCATGAATTGCCATTTTCTCCTATATATATATATATATATATATACCTAAATTATGCAAAAATTTTAAAAAATGTTGACATTTCATCTTAGATTTATTTTTGAAAATTACACAATATCATGAAATACTAAAGAGTTTGGTTCAAAATTCCTTGCACTCAAAGAAGGCCAGAGCATATAATGGCCAAAATATTCTAAACATGGCAATAAAAATAAGCACAATGGTTGAAACAAAGTAAATAGTGTTTGTGTGTGTATATATATATATATATATATAAGTAAAAAGAATTTGTCTCTTTAATGGAGCAGATGCTTTTGTTATATTTTGCTTTGTTGACAAAGTAAAATACTTTCCTTTTTTATAAAACACATAAGATGGAAAGAAACTATTTCAAATTTACATCACCACAACAAAGTGAATTAATTGCATTTGAAAAAGACATAATAATCATCATAAACAATATAAAAACATTTGAAAAAGACATAATAATCATCATAAACAATATAAAAACATTTGAAAAAGACATAATAATCATCATAAACAATATAAAAACATTTGAAAAAGACATAATAATCATCATAAACAATATAAAAACATTTGAAAAAGACATAATAATCATCATAAACAATATAAAAACATTTGAAAAAGACATAATAATCATCATAAACAATATAAAAACATTTGAAAAAGACATAATAATCATCGTAAACAATATAAAAACATTTGAAAAAGACATAATAATCATCATAAACAATATAAAAACATTTGAAAAAGACATAATAATCATCATAAACAATACAAAAACAAGAGAAATAAACAAAAAAATTCTAACCCCAACTAAAACAAGACCAAAAAATGATAAACAACTCAGAAAAACTATACATACAATTTGACAAATCTACAAAAATCTATAAAATGAACACAAATGACTATAAAACATTATCTGAAAAGAAAATTACCTATTTTTATAAAACCAACAACCAAATCACATATTGAAAAAATATGTAAATAAATAGTGGTGGAAATATGCACAAAAAAAGAAGGCATAACTTAGAAAAAAATTAATGGAAAAACAGAAAAGAAACAATCAATTGGTTCATCAATATTACCAACAAATAGGAATGCTTATTCATACAGTTAGACATAAATGATTTCTACCTATTCATCAGTGAACAGACAATAAAAAATGCACTAATATAAGTAAATCAGCATATAAACATCTCAGAAGAAGATCTAAACATTATCAAACATTGCTGAACATTCATACTGTACCATAATAACAAAATATGGCAAAAAATGCAACACCAAAAACAATACCAACAAAGACTATAACTTTGATGTAACATTGGGAAACTATGATGGCACAGAAATATGCAAAATTATAAACATTTACATCATCAACAATCTAACAAAATCATCAACAAAAAAGATATAGGCTTATATTGTGAAACAAAAACTGTAAAGGTAAACTGTGGAAAATGTCAGAAAACAAATTATAAAAATCTTTAACACTCTAGGATTTAAAATAGACATGAAAACAAATCTAAAAATAGTAAATCTCAGAGATGTTACACTCAACTTAAGCAACAACATATACAAACCATACAAAAAAGAAAAAACAACCCCATATATATCAAAACAATTCCAATCAATCTCAAAATGTATTCAAGTACATACCTATATCTGTAAACAAAAGACTGTCTACAAACTATAGTAACATAAAAATATTCAATGAAAACAAAGAAACATATGAGTCAGCACTAACAAATAGTGGATATTCAAACAAACTTAAATACAAAAAGGGAAACTGAACAAAAATAATAGAAAAAGAAACAGAATCTGGTTTAATCCACCTTACAACAACAATATAAAAACAAAAATAAAAAAAATGTTTTTCAACATAATATAAAACCCTTCCCTAAACACAACAAACTATCAAAAATGATCAACAAAAACACTGTCAAAATCAGCTACAGTTGGATGGAAAATATGGAAAAAAATAACGGAACACAAGAAAATACTTAATAAAATCAATATCAACAACTCAAATGAACAAATGCAACTGGTGAAAGAAGGACAACTGTTCATTTAATAATAAATGTTTTACCAACAACATAACATACAAAGCTACTGTGACAAATAATACTAATACAGACAAAAAAATTTATATAGGAGCAAAAGAAACATTGTTTACAAAAAGATTCAATAATCACAAAACAACATTCAACACAGAAAAATACAAAAATGACACATTATTGTTGTGGTGTCCTTCCTCTAAAGAGTGTATGTTGGACTCTTCTGCCTATTATAAGATTAGTAGGAAAGGAAACCTTGTGGGAACAGCTGAATGGATTAAACCCTGGACAACTGACACATGCACTAGTCATGTAATAATCTTCTGTTGTATTTACTCTTAAATATACAATATTTCTATAAAACGGATTTTGTTATTTCTTAAACCTTTACTTGGTCACAACAGTTATAAAATATATATGGAACTTGAGAAAAGCAACATTACCACCAAAACTAAATGGGAATAACAAAAATTGTAAATTATGCCTGAAGGAGAAGCTAATAATAATAAGTTTTAAAATTCAAATTGAAATATTAAACAAAAGAAATGAGATTGTGAGAAACACAAACAACAACAAATAACAACAAAATCAAACAAAAACAAAACATACAAACAGTATAAATAAAAAATTTAAAGGTTAGAAAAGTTAAAACATGAAAATATGAATATAAATACAAATATACAAATACTAAATCATGACAATAGACAGAAAATAATAAACAAAAACAAAAGATACAGATAATATAAATAGAAAAAATAAAAGTACATACAAACATCCAATCATGACAAAAACAGAAGACAACACAACAACCACCAAATTAAAAAAATACACACACAAAGCATACAAAAACAAATATACACAAAAACATCCAACCATGACCCAGAAAAAACAAAGTGTTGCTAAGCAAAACATACCAAGACATTAAGAAAAAGTTAAATCAATAAAAAACAAGTCAATACAGCAAGACAACCTAACCCAATTAAATGCTCATTTAGACATACACTGAAAACAAACAATAGAAATAGAAAGAAAAAATAAACAAAAAGAAAAACAAAAATCAACTAATCACAAACAAACAACATCCACAAAATTCACACCATGTTCTAAATAAGCAAAAAAAAACTGGGACCTAACAGCAAACAGCTCTGATGAGTGAGGCATCACAACAGTTTCCTCACAAAACATCAAAGTGCATGAATTTGCTGTGAAAGAGACAAACTCATTGTACTTATCAACACTCTATTGCCGCCTCAATATTGAACACTTTACAATAAAAAACCTGCTTGACAAGATACATTTTATCACTAAAACCACTGAAAAAAAACAACAACCTTGGCATAAACAATGTCCCTATAAAACGCTATATATATATATATATATATATATATATATATATACCTAGAAATGCAGAACTATATATATTTAATTTTTTCTAATTGTTTTACCCTAAGCAAGGCAGTACTGCCACTAGTGCACAAGGGGTTACAGTGTGAGAAGTGGGAAGAGAGAAAAGAAAAAAACGGTACAGAGGATGTTGAAAAAAGGGTAAGAGGGAAATAGAAGTCAAGAGGATAGAAGATAGCAATTGATGTTGCACTTAAACCTTTGGAGATTGTAGCTATTGGAGAAGCGAGCATGTGGAAGCAAGTTCCACAGTAGCAACTGCAAGAAAAGAAACTAATAAAATAGAAGTGGTAGTTAGTGGCAGGATAGAGTTCAGGGGCACATTTCTTCAGATTGATGACTGGAATTTTATCACAACCACTTGCTTTATAGGAGTAATGCTTAAAATAATGTTAGTGACCAGAGATGGTGTTGTATATACCTCATCCAGATGGTCCTCAGTTTTAGGTCGGAAGTCAGGTCTGATGATTGTGCCTAGTATGAAACAGTCAATCACCATATTTATATATATATATGTGTGTGTTTGTTTGATGCCAGGGTATTTTAAGTATCATATTAATATGCTTTTTTTTCAATCATTTCACCCCAAACAAAATGGTACCACCACTGATGCCCACGTAGCTACAGGGGGCTCTTTCAGTATGGTTGATACTAATCTCCCAGGAAGCAACACATTGCACTTTCTTAGCCTCAATCTTTAACTGACCTCAATAGGAAAACTAGCGAAATAACTACATTGAATCAATTATTAAATCTACTGCTAAGAAGGTTCAGTCACTGAATCAGGCCAGAAAGTTTTTTTTGTGAGAATTTGTTTAGCATATTTATAAATCTGCCATTTGTCAATGTATTGAATACTGTAGCTATATCTGTTCAGGCCCTCTTGATATTCATCTTGGGGTTCTCTTCTTTAGCCACCATTTATTTTGGTGTCAGTCATTGTTGCACACTTTCTTCTAATGAGTGCAGAGCCAGGGATCGAACCACAGACAGTTGGATTTCAATCCAAAGCTCTCCCAGCTGGTTTCTTGCTACGCCTCTTCGTCTTCCTCCTACACTTTCCTCCTTCCACCTTTTCACTGTTTCTTTCTGCTTCAGCTTCTCGCCAAGAAATTGACGCCACCAACTGCTGGGTGAAATCAGTCAGTTGGTTTTATCTATGACACTCTACCCATAATCCATTTCCTCAGTCTATAAAAATTCCACTCAGGGGGCCTCCTCTCTTTTTTCCTTTAGAATGGGCTGAAGGTGGATTATTAAGACAGCGGTGAGTATTTTTTTTTCTATATGATGGCGGTGCTTCTTTCTTTGGATCCGATTACTGCCCTGCACGCCAGACACAAACGAACCCACTTTTTTCCAGAGCCGCCGCTAGTCTCCCTTTCATGTTCACACTCCCCCCTGGTCTCAAGACCACACATGTGGCAAGGCAGATGTGGCCGCTTGTTGCGGGCACTCCTACGAAGGGGGATTGTCTGGATTTCTTCATCTGAGCTCTCAGAAGTGGCATCGGAATTATCAGCAACAGCATCGGGGTTCGCAGTCGGACCATCAGACTCATGGGGCGTAAGTCGGATCCACAGTTCGTCATTGGATGATTCACCACTGCCGCTACTTGTCAACGGATTCGTATTCAGGGCGGGCCGAATGTCCCTCACATGGCATGGAGTACCATCAACCAGCACGGCCTGCTCACTGACGATGCCGGTGATTCGTCCCCTTCGAAAACTGGTGGTGCACCGGCTATTGGGAGGCTTCACCCAGACAGTGTCCCCTAATTCATACGGCCCTCTTGTTCCCCACCGATCAGGCAGACGCGCGTCAATGCCCTTGATGCACACTCGGTAGCGATGGATCGCATTGGCGGGTGCGCTCACAGCAGTCAAAGCATCCCTCGGTGTTGCATTATATCTATAGACCGCTTCTGCAATAGTGCACGCCTTCCTGGCCGCTGTCCTCTTCACGCTTCGGTGGCACCGCTCTGCTATGCCATTGCCACTCGGCACATATGCACATCGGTGTCTGAGCCTGATCCCCCACTCGTCTACAAAACGCCTAAACTCTATGCTGCAGAAGGCAGTATCGTTGTCTGTGAGGATCTCTTCAGGCGGCCCCCTTTTGTAAAATATGGATTCCAATTCACGGATGACACTGGAGGAGTCCTGTCGTGCCAACGGGCGCCAGATCGCAAACTTCATCGGTCCGCAATCTATTAGTGTGAGGAAGTGCTGGCTGCCATAATGGGTTATGTCCATACCCAGTCGGCTCCAAGTCGTGTCTGTTCCCAGCCGACCCCTCCACCATCTCGCTGGAGCGGGGTTGATCGACTGGCATGTTTGGCATTCCTTGACCACCGCTCTCACTGCACTTTTTGACACTGACGGATTGGTCAATTGTACAAAATAGCATGTCCGTCTCACTCTGGGGTGCCCACTGATATGATGTATTTCCCTGATTTTGTCTGCTGCCTCAACAGAGGCAGCACATAGTAACGGTACTGGCCCAGCTTCTTTCTTCACGGCATCAGTCCATCTCTGAGGCACCCGAGTGAGCCTATCAGCGAGGTTGCAGTTTGAGGTGACAAGTACCACATCCACAGACAGATTGTACTCTGTTACTAGCTTTCTTATGGTCTCCAATCTCCGTCTGATCAGCATCTCGCTGGCCGCCTTGGTGCACACCCTGGCCTTACCTGTCAGTGTGTTTGATATCCAGTGGTACACGCACAGCGAATCTGTGTGTATGTGTAATTTCTTGACTTTCCACTGGAGTGCCAGGTTAATGCCTTTCGTCACTGCATCGAGCTCTGCCAGGTTGATGTGAGCAGCGTCATTCGTTGGTCGCAGCCAGCAGGCGTCCTCAATCGCAGCTCCGTTCTTCTCCAGCAGCACACCAATCGCCACAGAGCTCGCATCCACCCACACACCCAATTCGTCTCCCTGCACGCACCAGTCTCCCTTTGCGGGGTCATCCTGCTTTACCCTTGCGATGGTCTCCTTCACCATGCGAACCAACAGATCGTCCGTCGTTTCATCATCCCAGTCTTTGGTGACTGCGCTTGCCCTCCTTTTTATGGTGCCTGTTGCTACACGAGTCCATCCACACACTGGTAGGTGCCCCACAAGTTTTCCACACAGGGAGAAGACCACTCGTCTTGTGAAGACTTCGGGTACTTCAGGAACTGCAGTTCCGCGCCCCCACTTCAAGGTCCCCCGCTCCTTTCGAACTTTCAGGCCCAAGACACGGGCACCATCCTCCAAATGTTCCGGGTCCTTGCAAATCAGGCCAAACTCGGCCAGTTTGGTCCTTACGTGTGATGATGATACAATGTCTTCGTTCACGTATATGTCATCAAGGTACGTCGATGTCCCCTCTTTCATTGTTTCTTGCTGTGACAACACAGCGTTTACTATGGTATTCATTATTTGGGGTGCCACGTTCAGCCCGAAGCCCAGTCTGGTAAGGCAGTACCTTCTGCCGGCAAACACCACCGTCTGAAATGGCCACATCGTCTCGCTGACCCGGACCTGCAGATACGCTTTTCTTAGATCCAGCAGGGACACATTGGAACCCTGCTGGCACCATTCTTGTAGCTTGCTGGTGCAAACATCAGCATCTGCCGTAAATGCATCAACATGCGCATTTAGTTCGCGGTAGTCCATCACTGGCCTCACTTTTGCTTTGTTGTGCTGAGTAACCGCCATCAGCGGGATCAAACCTTTGGGAGGTCCAAGTTTCTCATAGGGGTAAGGAATTAACCAGCCATCCTTGATCCATTCACGAAGCTCCTCTTCGTATGCAGGCCTTATTTGGTCTGGCACATGGTACTCGGCTACTTCGTTCCGCAATTTTGCTGGCTCCTGATTTCCCGACCACTTCCATGAGGCGGTCCAAGCCTTCTGGTGCTGGTCAAATTCGACACTAAAGTCTGGCTGGTCGATCCTCAGCGCTGCGCACACTGGGGTCTTCTCCTGAAACTGCACTGCCCCCGTCTGCGTTATGTGAACACCACCTAGGGCTCTGATGGCATCATAGCCTAGAAGCAGGTCAAAGTTCAGTGGTTTTTTGAGTGCTACTAGCACCTCGACGTTGGCCGAGTTTCCTGTTCTTGTACGGATGTTTATCGCACCCACCCCGCAACATGTCTGCGATTCTCCACTGATGGTGGTTACCCTGACACCCTTCTCCTTCCAAGTGCGGCAGAGGTCCACGAACACTATGGTGCGGGAGCACCTGGAATCGAGGAGTGCTGAGCACAATGTCTCGTTGACATAGACCTGAATGATCGGAAGCGCCTCTAATTTCTGCTTTGGGGAAAGGTCGACGCCGGCACCTTGTCCCCGGCCCCGTTTCCCGCACAATCCCGGGCCATATGTCCGGTTTCATTACACCGGTAGCAGCGAACAGCTGTCAGTCGCCGTCTGCAGTTCCTTGCAATGTGGCCCTGGCCATCGCACCTATAACACACGACCCCACCACGTGGGCTAAGCCCCTGAGACGGTTTATCATCACTCGGTGTGGATTGTGCAGCGGCGATTACCGGATCTCTCAGCTCGGAATTATCCTTCATCAAGGTTCTGGCTCGGTCCACCAGGTCATTAAGGGACAACGAGGTTATGTTTGAGCTCGCCCGCAGGAGCTGTTTTGCTCCGGTTGGGAGCCCCGCCAGAAATTTATATGCCAAGGCCCGCTCGGGCAGCCCACCGAACAACACCGTCAACTTCGTCAGCTCGGCCAAATATACGTCCACAGTTTCGCCAGGATGTAATTGTCTTGCCTCAAATTGCTCCCAGGCAGTGGCGGGGTCGATAGCAAACGCTTTGTATAGGGCTGCCTTGATCCTCTCATAATTCTGTTTTTCCTCAGCACTGAGCTGTTGATACACAGCGAAAGCCCCACCGGACAAACGCAGAGGAATCACATGTTCAATGCTTTTGACACCAGACAAGAGACAATGCAGTTCCACTTTTTCCACCCAGTCAAGTACTGGGGTCGAGCCACTGAACTCTGGAATCAATTTCAGGTCGAACCTGTCCCCCATTACGCCGAAATAGCTTGTTGCACACTTTCTTCTAATGAGTGCAGAGCCAGGGATCGAACCACAGACCGTTGGATTTCAATCCAAAGCTCTCCCAGCTGGTTTCTTGCTACGCCTCTTCATCTTCCTCCTACACTTTCCTCCTTCCACCTTTTCACTGTTTCTTTCTGCTTCAGCTTCTCGCCAAGAAATTGACGCCACCAACTGCCATTTCCTCAGTCTATAAAAATTCCACTCGGGGGGCCTCCTCTCTTTTTTCCTTTAGAATGGGCTGAAGGTGGATTATTAAGACAGCGGTGAGTATTTTTTTTTTTCTATATGATGGCGGTGCTTCTTTCTTTGGATCCGATTACTGCCCTGCACGCCAGACACAAACGAACCCACTTTTTTCCAGAGCCGCCGCTAGTCTCCCTTTCATGTTCACAGTCATCTATAAAATTCCACAATATATAAAAATAACTGAACCAAAAGGAGCTAATGCTAAACCAATTACACTCCACCTTTCTTCATAAAGCTAACATGTAAAGTTTCTGAACAATAGTAGAGCAGTTTACAGCCATATCACATTGAAACATTGATTCATATATTATTAACTAGCAGTATAGCCCTGTGTTGCTCGGGTGTAATGAAAGCTTTAAAATTAATCCATGGTCCTGGCGCTCAGACTCTTTGGACGTTGGCACAAAAGACTAAAAAGCAATACTTGTTTCCAGTTAAAGTGAAACTGTAGACTGAAAGAAAAATGAATGGATGCAAATCAAATTTTGATTTCCTGGTATCAATATCAAATAAGTATTTTTTCAACGTAAACTGAATTTTGAAGGCTAAATAAGTCCTCTGAGTAAATGTTATCATGGCTGCGTCTAAGAACTACTTAGAGTCAAACCCGAAGCAAAAACTAAAATAAAAGGGCTGAAAAAATACAGACATACAGGCAGATAAACAAACACACACAAACATCTTGCCTTTTATATATAAATATATTATCGATTTTCTGTATTATTGTAAGAACTGCAACCTTGAAAATTCTGAATATCGTTTCTTATGTTTTATCTCTGAGTGTATCAAATTTGATTAAAATCAGACCACTCCTTCTATAACTCGATTTTTTCAATTATCGATTTTTGATATTTATCGGGGGTACCTTGACACAAAACCTAGCTAAGAACACTCGCAGATGCTTATAGTAAAACTGTGTAAATTTTCAAGAAAACTGGTTCAGCCATTTTGGAGTCTATAGGTAACAGACACACACACGCACACAAAGTTCCATTTATAAATAAGTTTAGATAAAGTTAAGCAATGTAAAGCATAGTCAGTTGGGAATACAAGATGCTCAGTGGCATGTCGAGGGTCTAGTAGTACCCAGGGCAAAGACTCTGACTGGTGCCTTTTACCCCCACCCTTAGTTTATTTTCTTTTGGACAAATTCATTCAAAATTTTATCACAATCAGTTAGTGGGAAAGTTTAAATAAGATACATGTACACATTATACAAATTGGACAAATTTTATTTCAAACTTGAGTGGCAAAAGAAAGTTCATGAAGTATCTTTTTGGGAAAAATAATAACAAGCAATGTAATTCTATATTATTCAAATACAAAAATTTGTAAAGCATTTGTTAAGAAGATCATGTGATGAATGGTGTGGAAATGTATGTGTGTTTAACATGTTTCGCCTGTAAGGTCTCTATGAGAAAAGAATAGGGTTCCTGAAATTATCAAATTAGTGACTATTCAGTCAGTTAAGTGCCATACGTGATACACGCTTGGGCGATCATTTCTCGAAAGAGACATGACTGACCGGGCAGAAGATTATTCCACAGTAGGTTGCCATTGCTTTCTGCGGTAGACTGGTTGCCAACCAAGGCTATAGAACCCAGTCTGTCCTGCTATTTAATCCATAACTGGAAGGAAGAGACAGATTAATACCTTTCCCAAGGGTATTTGCGCGTAAGTGAATACAATGGATTCAACTGGAATTCGGAACTCGGCTCCCCGGTTTCTCGTTCCAAGCCGATATCTACTGTACCACAATGCACATTTGTTCTAAATTAGTTTATTTGTTTTTATTATTAATTTTTTAATTTTTATTATTAATTTTTGCGGGAAAATTTATTATAATCTTGGAAGCTCGAGTCTTAAATACTTTTGAGGTGAAAAGTCATAATGGAATTACAAGACAGCATTTTTTCAAAGAAATGTTCTGATTTCACTCTTTCAAAAATTTCTGGTGAACACTTTCCTTTACTTTGTTGGTTAAAAATCATTTTTCAATATTCAGAATTGACAAGTTTACTAGGTGTATTTACTAAATAAAAACAAAATAATATGCTTTATTGGAAGTGCTTTCTTCCCCACCAGGAAAGGCTGGCCGGAGACATTCCCCAATTGCCCTATTGCACCCCACTTTGTACGCCACTGCAGGTGTTGTGAGCTTGGATCTGCAGGGAATGTAATGGATAATGGCTTGGAATTTTTAAGTGGAGAGTCCCAATTCCAGTCATGTTCGATATATTCACTTATGTGCAAAAATCCTGAGAGAAGTATAAATCTACCCCCCCACCACCACCAGCTGTGGTTTATTAAGTAAAACCTGTATCACTAAATCATTATTATTAAAAAAGAATTTACAATTTAAAAATCTTTTTCTGGTTTTAAATAACCTGTAAAAGGTTGATAAGTTGTAGAAAAAAAATCAACCAATCAAAAACTTAAAAAAATGGAAATATTGGTCAAATATAAATTAAATCAAAAGCCAGATAAAGCAAAGATTTTTCTTATTTTCTTGGATGGATTTTGAATAAACATATATTCCTTTTTAGTTTAGCTGTTGCCAAATGATTTTTGTTTAAAGTAAGCGTGAAGTCAGTCCCACTACCAGTTTTAAAAAAAAGTAAAATAAATAGTAAATATCAAGAATAAAAAATTATGCATAGTTATTGTTCAAAAGTGTGTGTATGAACATACTACTGCCTATCTCTGGGTAGTACCATAAAAAAAGCATTAAATTGAGTGGTAAGATTCTAGCACTGTCACTTGCAGAAAGATGCTACTGTCTGATGAGGTAAAAAGTCAGTGGAGGAGGCAAGCAAACAAAAATATTTTTTCTCAACAACAAGAAGCATTAAATCATGTTTTTATGATACTTGAAGCTGAGGAAAGGAATTTTAGTCTGTCTTCAGCACTTGAATGTATAACCTGTTGATGACTTTGACTATTTCTGCTATGCAAAGATGCTTGGCTTAAAATATGGTGCAGCCTCTACAATATCTTTTTTATAATCATTTCACCCCAAATAAAGCAATAATGCCACTAATACATAAGGAATTCCTGGGAGTGAAAGAGAATGAGAAGAAATTAATCAGAAGAAAACAGCTGCAAACCCTCAATCCCTCATATATTCAATCAATTTGAGATCCTTGCATCTCCAGTGGACAAATGAGTGCTTTGCTCACAAATTATTTTCTTACTCTATTCTTGACCCATCTGAAGTATCCACATCTGATTTCCCACCTAGAACTGAGGCTCAAACTGAGTGATGTATATATAACCCTGTCTCTCGTCTCTAAAATAATAACTAAGCTTGATTCTCATAAAGCAAGCAGAGGTGATGGTATTCTGTTCATTGTCCTGAAGAAATGTGCCCCTGAACTCTTTCCTGTTCTTTCCAAACTCACTGCTTCCTGTTTTCATTATTGTTGGAAGTCCTCCTATGTAGTTTCTGCTTTTAAAAACTTTGGGAAGATCTATGACCCCTCTAATTATCACCTGCTTTTTGACCAATCATTCAATGCTATTATCAATAATGAAATGGTTCATCATCTTGTATCCCACAGCTTACTCTTTGACAAACAGTATGTCTTCTGCTTCGTCATGGCCATCACTGAATATATATACCAGGCCCTTGACAAGAAACGTGAAGCTTGGACAGTTGCCCTGGATATCTCTAAAGTATTTGACAGGGTTTAAACTATTATGCAAGCTACAAGACTATGTACAGTATTGTTTGATTTAATTCACTCATTCCTATCTAATCATGAATTGAAGGTCATTTTGAATGGTTATGCTTCTAGATCATTTCATAAGAATGTGGGCATTCCACAAGAATCTATCCAAGTCTTACACTTTTGCTGATCTTCATCAATGATCTTCCTGATGTAATCAGTTCACAAGTCAGCATCTATGCAGATGACACCACCATTTATTCATGTTTCAATAAGAAATCTGCCAAGGTGGACAAAGTAAACTTCACTGCTCCTCTTGGAAAGAATCTGCAGGCTGTGGTAGACTGGGGTAAGAAATGGCTTGTAAATTTTAATGCTTCCAAAACAAAGCAGCTCTTCTTTAACCCCATAGCGAAATTGTCCTACATATATTGATATGAATGACACTAGTCTTCCAGGAAGCAACACATTGCACTTGTGGTGATACCGACAGAGCAAAAGCGATGAACCGGATGTTTGCACTCTCACAACCAGTAAGCAAATGATCAAAACTCGTTGGTGCGCATCCGGGTTCGTGTAGATGTTCTGGTTGAAAACTAAAAATTAATTAAATATTAAATTTCCAGTTCACAAGTCTATGTGAATTTTATTTATCAGCCAATGGGGAGCCCAGAATCAAATACAGATATGAATTCTCAAATGATCTGCTGCATCCAAAAAGTTGAAATAAAAAGCCGATACAGAAAGCATTACCAGACAGACAGACCCATAAGGACTGACGCAAGAGTGAGGAGTGTAATCAGTATCTCCCTTTACCTACATCAAGCGGCTTACTATGCTAGCCTCCATCCCCTCTCATTTTATCTTCGCTGTCTCAAAACTACTTACAGACCCAAGGAGCGGATACATCAAAGACATTCCTTACTTACAGCGCTCCCACTCCTAAGCATTAATTCTCTTTCAGCATTTTATTGTCATGAACATTTTAATGTCCATTGGACATATACTTCAAGTATTACTTTAATTGTAAAAACCTTAATTGATATGTGTACATATAAAATGTTATTTTTCAACTCAATTTGCCTTTCTTGATTTATAATCATTTTATGACTTATTGTGGGCTATCTACAATGAGGCCAAATTTCGTTAATCTGCAACAACATATGACTACCCTTCACTAGAACGGATTCCCCACTATAAACTGTAAAAGAATGGATAATGCACCATACACTTTCTTGACCTCAATTTCTTCAAGGACCTCAATAGGATAACTAGTGAAATGATTACTTCCTCTGTAGTTTCTATATTTAAAAACACTGGATAACCCTCTGACCCTGCAAATTACCGCCCTATCAGCCTTCTTCCGATCTTTGGAAAAGTGTTCAAAGTCATTATCAATGCCGAGGTCGTTCAGCATCTCACAGCACACAGGCTCCTCTCAGACAAGCAATATGGTTTCCACTTCACCAGGTCCCACTGCTGATATGCTAACGACCATCACCGAGTACATATACCAGTCAGTCGACAGGAATGGCGAAGCCCGAACCGTTGCATTGGATATATCTAAGGCGTTCAACAGAGTTTGGCATGCTGGCCTTCTATGTATATTACTGAGCTATGGTATAACTGGACATTTGTTTCAACTAATCCAGTCATTCCTCTCTGACCACACAATGAAGGTGGTGTTAAACAGACATGCCTCCCAGAACTACCATACAAATGCTGTTGTCCCCCAAGACTCCATCTTAGGTCCTACACTCTTCCTGATATACATTAATGATCTCCCTGATTCCATAAGAGCCCAAGTAGGTTTGTACGCTGATGACACCACAGTTTACTCTCGCCTCCTACAAAAATCTGGTGTAGGCATCAAAGCTAACCTCGCAGCCGAGATTGAAAAAGACCTCCAATCCATATTGGACTGGGGTAAGAAATGGCTAGTAAATTTTAATGCTTCTAAAATGAAGCTACTATCAATTAACCATCATCGACAATCTCACCTACCTCCCATTAGCATGGACCAGGCTTGCCTCCCAGAGAGTAAAACACTATGCCTCCTTGGTCTCACACTATCAGTGGACCGCAAATGAAATGACTATATCGAATCCATTGCTAAATCCACTGCTATGAAAGTCGGTTCTCTGTGTAGGGCCCGGAAGTTTTTTCCGTCTAAATCTATCCTGCACATTTATAAATCTACCATCCGCCCGTGCATTGAATACTGCTGCCATATCTGGTCGGGTGCCCCTGCTATTCTCCTCGGGCTTCTCAATAAGGTTCAGAGGAGGGTCTGTAATGTGATAGATACCAACTTGGCAGACTGCCTGCAGTCTCTCTCTCACCGGTGCGACGTGGCTTCCCTGTGTCTCTTCTATAAATACTTTCATGGCTTCTGCTCTGATGAACTTAGATTACTGGTGCCCCCTAAATACGAATTTGCACGAGATACTAGAATAGCAACTAGATCCCACCCTTTTACAGTGAAATCGATAAAATGCAACCGCAACTTCTACTCCAACAGTTTCTTTCCTCACACTTCCTGACTGTGGAATTCCCTTCCACATGATTGCTTCCTGGACGGCTACAATCTCCAGGAGTTTAAATGTAAGGTCAATAGACACCTCCTAACACACTAACCTGCTCCCATTCTATCAAGCACTCTTCCCATCTGCCCAACCCTCATCCTCAGTATCCTTACTCATCTGTCACCTTTCTCCTGACATTCCCTATGTCTAACCACTCCTTCTCTTTACCTTCCCCTGCAATAGTGGCAGTGAAATGCCTTGCTTGGGGTGTGATGATTAAAAAAAATAAAATAAAAATAATTAAATCTACTGCTAAGAAGTTTGGGTCACTGTGTCAGGATAGAAATTTTTTCTCATGAGAATTCATCTTTCTCATTTATAAATCTTCTGTTTGCTCATGCATTGAGTACTTTTGCCATATCTAGTCAGTCACTCCTAATATTCATCTTGGTATTCTTGACAAAGTCTAAAAGAGGATCTGCAACACAATTATAATACAATCCCCAGGCATACCCAAGCTAATTTTTCCTCAACCTCAACCAATCCACCCACACTGTGTTTATTTGGTCTCAGACTGGCCATAGTAGGATTGCCAGTTATCACCTGACTAGGTTAGTCCAGACATGTGGGCGGTAGGTATATTGTTAAGACCAGACTTCACAAGATCCGCAGTAACTGATAGCTGGCAAACGAAATATAAACAATACAAGACTGCAACACCGCTGGTATAGTTTTATATATATATATTTATATATCGATTATATACACAATTATAAGCAAGTCAAAGCTGGTGAGATGCAACAGTTTGCCGGTATTTCAATAATAAAGTCAATTAAAATGATCTCAGAGTTGGTGGTTTGCTCAGTTGGCATTAGCAGCATGCCAATTTTAGATTGACCATCTTATTCAAATCACGGGCAGTAAATCTGTTAATTTCGTTTTCCACCTCATTTTTATTGAAAAGACACAAAACTAAGGTGGTAAAGGTAGTTACAGGAGTTCAGTTTTCCATCACTGTATAATTCTTACCAGCTCAAAATAAAAACAATATCAGTTATCCATTTTGACTGAGTCTCTGGCACTTGACTGCTGAAGAGAAGAACTCACTCCCTCTTATTGCTTGCCTCTTTTGTACCCAAAGCTTTGGTAGCCAAGACAGGAAATTCTCACAGTCTAATTTTGATCTATGGCCAAATAATTTGTCAAAGCAATACAACAATATGATGTCTAAGATTCTTTTGCACAAATTCAATCAATTGGGTTACTTTTCCCAACAAAAATAATTGTATTTTCCAATTTTAGAGAAATCTCTTTTTATCTTTAAAATTAATAAAAAATTAATACCAGCAATCTGAAAATAGGGTTACATAATCAATAATGATTTAGCAGTTTGACTTCAACTACTTTCTTACTTTCAGCATGTGGCTTCTTTCTGTCTTTTCTACCAATATCTTTACAGTTTCTGCTCTGATGAGCTTCTTTTCCTGGTGCCCTGACCAGATAAGTTTGGTTGGTTGGTTGTTTTGTTTTTTGGCATATCAACCTCGGCGGGTCATTTATTATCAACTAAATTTTATTTATTTATTACTGGTAATACCTTTTTCTTTCAACAATTTATTGTTGTTTTTATATAAGTTTTGTGTCTAGTAATACTTTTTTCTTTTTCAAGTATCAAGATTCATTAACTGGAAGGAAGGGATGGATTAATACCTTTCCCAAGGGTACCAGTGCTTAAGTGAATGCAGGGTATTCAACTGGAATTTGAACTCGGCTCACCGATTTCTCTTTCTGAGCCGACATCCACTGCACCACAATGCACATTGATCACTAAATGCTTACAGCACCTGGTATTCGCAAATGGTCACCCATCTAAGTACTGACCAGGCTCAACATTGCTTAACTTTGGTGATCAAGTGAGAACCGGTGTATTCAATGTGATATGACCGTAAGTCCAGATAAATTTACTCATGCTACTAGATTGGCAGCTGGGTATCACCTTTTTTTACTGTCAAAGTGGTCAAATGTAACCACCATTTCTATTCTATCAGCTTCATTTCTCACACTTCTTACACTTTGTAACTTTTTTCTATTTACTTGCTTCCCTAATAGCTACAATCTCTACAAGTTTAAATGCAACATCGATCACCATCTCTAATTCTTTGATTTCCATCCTTCTCTTATATTTTTTTTGATATCATAAGTACCTTCTATTTTTTCTTTTTCACTGTAACCCCTTGCACACTCGTGGCAGTACTGCCTTGCTTGGGGTGAAACAATTATAAATAAATAAATAAAAGAACAGAATTTAGTTAGAGAGAGGATGAAGTACATCCTGGTTAGGCTGAGAAGTTTTCATTATCAAAACTGCTAGAATCATGAAAATGGTTTTGTTTTATCACAACTGTTAGAATAGTGAAAAGCACTTTGTTTTATCTGAAATGCTAGAAGCATAAGCTTTTGTCTAATCACAACTACTGGAATTGTAAAAAAAATTTTGTTTTTACCAAAACTGCTAGAACTGTGAAAAGGCTTTTATTTTATCTTAACTGCTAGAATAGTGAAAAAAATTTCCATTTTATCACAACTACTGGAATAGCGAAAAGGTTTTGTTTTATCACAACTGCTGCAATAGTAAAGTTTTTTTTCATGACAACTACTGAAAGATTGAAAATATATTTGTTTTATAAGAAGTGCTAGAATTATGAAAATGTTTTTTGTATATCACAACTACTGAATTAGTGAAAAGATTTTTGTTCTATCACAATTGATAGAATTGTGAAAAAGTTTTCATTTTATCAAAACTTCTGGAATAGTGAAAAGGTTTTTGTTGAACCACAACAGCAATAGTGAATTTTTTTTTTGTTTTCTCAAAACTGTTAGAATATTATAAAGATTTCATCTTATCATAACTATTGAAACAGTAAAAAGGTTTTTACATAATCACAAATGCCAGAATAGTAAAAAAAAGTTTTTGTTTTATCCCAACTACAGGAACAGTGAAAAAAATTTTGCTTTGTCACAATTGCTAGAATTACAAAAAGTTTTTTGTTTATCAAATTTTGTTCTATCATAACTTGGTAGCTTGATATTTTATCACAATTACTGGAATAGTGAAAAGGTTTGTGTTATATCAAAACTGCTAGAATATTAAAAAAGTTTTTATTTTACCACAACTGCCAGAATAGTTAAAAGGTTTTTGTTTATCACAACTACTGGAATAGTGAAATGGTTCTTGTTTTATCGTAACTGCTAGAATAATGAAAAAGTTTTTGTTTTACCACAACTGCTGGAATAATGAAAAGAATGAAAAGAATTTTGTTTTATCACAATTACTGGAATAGTGAAATGGATTTTGTTTTATCATAACTGCTAGAATAATGAATAAGTTTCTGTTTTACCACAATTGCTGGAATAGTTAAAAGGTTTTTATCACAACTACTAGAATAGTGAAATGGGTTTTGTTTTATTACAACTACTGCAACAGTGACATTTTTTTGTTTTATCTCAACTGCTGGAATAGTGAAAGGTGACTTCCAAAATTTAAGCAAAGTATTAAGAATTAAGAAAGTAATGTTAGAAATGAAAATTGGTGAACTATTATGTCTTATTGTTTTGTATATAAATCAAAGGATGCTGGACAAGCTCTGCACAGATGAAGAATACAGTTCTTGAGACAACAGAAATGTGGTTCTATGGAAAAATACCAAAGATATTATGAACTGAACATGTGAATTATGAGGAAAAAATCAGAAAGAGATGATTGAAATGTTTGGTGCATATAATGAGGAAAGAGATTATTAAATTTGAACCTTACAGGAAGGACATATTTAGAGACAGAGGAAAGCAGTGAATGACCTTCCTCATAAGTCTGTATAAATTGATGGCAGAACAGCGATTAGAAAGAATAGCAAAAAGACAGATTTTTCTAAAAAGTATAAAGATCAGGGTTTTGTGGAGATCCATGATAGACCACATCCTGAAGAGTGATACAAGAAGAACTCACCTATGCTATGGAAACTAGTAAGTGATTATGACTGGACATGAAGAATATATAACAGTACGATGTAAAAATCTTGAATAAAAGGAGCTTTTATTTGGCCAAGTAATGGATGACTTTGTTGCACCCTGTCTAAAAATCCCCATGGATTGAAGATTTCATTAATATTTGATTGAACTGAAACTGCAATTATTCTCTAATTATGGAATCTACAATTCACCTGAGAAATGACTTAAACTCATTAAAAGATAAGAAGAATACTTTGCAAAATGAATAATGTTACCATAAATAGACAGTGAAAAGATCTTATAATAATGTTGGAAGCTTTAACATCATTCACATAGTGGAATGATAAAAGAACTTTATAGTTATAGTAATATTAGACATTACCTTATAATTCTCATCATTCATTGATTGAGCAACAATTAAACCATTTTTTAAAGAAAACAGAATTCTCAACTTTACAGTATTTACATTATTCAGACTATTGTCCTCATCTTTGTTAACATTTGTACATTGTTTTGACCGTTGTACACTCCGGCCTTCTTCAGGTGCTAGGAATTTTGAACTAAACCCTTTATTACAATCATTTAGGTATATCATCCACATTCTTTGCGTAAAGCCTCAATTGGAAGTCATGCAGGATTAGAGGGAGATAACTCATGACTTCTAATCAAAGCTTTATGCAAGGAATGAGGATGATATACATTACTGATGGTAATAAAGGGTTTGGTTCAAAATTCTAAGCACCTGAAGAAGGCCCAAGCGTACACAAGCCGAAACATTGTACAAATGGCAACAAAAATGAGGACAATAATCCGAATAATGTAAATACTACCTCATCTCAGAAATATAGACAAATTCTCAAGTTATGTTATTGTTATCACCCTTTCCAGTATTGATGGGGGCTTTTAACATTTATTAAATGTCAAAATCCTGATTATGTCATTATTTTTCTTTTTGAGTTACATGTGTTGTCTAGTTTTGAGCTGTTGTTGAATGTCCTCAAGTGATGTGGTTTCTCTCATTTAGTACAGTTCTTTTTGATTCTGTAGCAACAGCTGACAAGCTTCAAAAAAGCCTATAACAGTAAATGAATAGTCATTCAGTCAGTTAAGTTCCACATCTGATACACACTTGAGTGTTCATGTCTTTTTTGATCCATGACTGAATAGGCAGAAGATTTTTCTGCAGTAGTTTGCTATTTCTTTCGGCAGTAAACTGGTTGACAACCAAGGTTATAGAACCCAATCTGTCCTGCTATTCAACCCAACCCATAGTTAGAGGGAGAAGAGACGGATTCATAACTTTTCCGAGAGTATTTGTGCATAAGTGAATGCAACAATTTCAATAGGAGTTCAAACTCTGATGTCTGATTTTTCATCCAGAGCTGATATCCACTGCACCATATGGCACATCTAAATAAAAAAAATTAGCTGGGTAAAAATTTGAAAAGAATTCTACATTACATGTTTTATCCTCAAAAAAGACTTCTTCAGCCTAATTAATGTTTTCATTGTTGGAATCATATATTTTTAGAAGAAAGAAAAAATAATAAATATTGGTTAAAATTAAATATTGAGAGAAAACTTTGAAGATGTAGAAATAGATAATTTTGCATGTAAATGTGAATATCTTGATTATGACATCATTTTCTCCTTGAGTTATGCATGCTGTCTATTTTTGTGGCTCTTGTTGAAAGTCTCCAAGTGATGTGGTTTCTCTCATTTAGTACAGTTGATTCTATAGCACCAGTTGACAAAGTTAAAAGAAGCCTATAACTGCTGCCACATCTGGTCAGGTGCCCCAGCTATTCTCCTGGGGGTTCTTGACAAAATACAATGGAGAATCTGTAATGTAATCAATACCAACTTAGCAGACCAGCTACAGTCACTCTCTCATCGGCGTGACGTGGCTTCCCTGTGCCTCTTCTATAAATACTTTCACGGTTTCTGCTACGATGAACTTAGATCACTGGTGCCCCCAAGGTACGAATTTGCATGAGTACTAGATTAGCAACTAGGTCCCACCCTTTTACAGTGAATTTGATAAAATGTAATCGCAATTTCTACTCTAATAGCTTTTTTTCTTGCACTTCCCGCTGTGGAATTCCCTTCCATACACTTGCTTCCCCAACAACTACAATCACCAGGAGTTTAAATGTAAGGTCAATAGATGCCTCCTAACACACTAACTCACATCTATTCTCTAAAACACTCTTCTCATCTACCCAACCCTCATCCTTGGTATCCTTACTCATCTATCACCCTCCTTCTGACATTTCCTATATCTAACCACTCTTTCTCATCACTTTCCCCTATGTAACTCCCTAACCACTCTTTCACATCACTTTCCCCTATGTAACCCCCTAACAACTCTTTCACTTCACTTTCCCATATGTAACCCCCTAACCACTCTTTCTCATCACTTTCCCCTATGTAACCCACAGCGCAATAGTGGCAGTGGAATGCCTTGCTTGGAGTGAAATGATTAAAAAAATAAAAAAAAAATAACAGGAAATTAATAGTATCTAACTGTGTAAAAATATGGAAAAAAATCTTTCACTACATGTTTTATGCTCCAAAGGGACTTTGTCAAACTTAATAATGTTTATATTGATAAAATCAAATACAAGTAAAAATAAGAACAAAATAACTTTTGGTTATAATTAAATATCAAGAGAAAATGTTGAAGATGCAGAAATGGTTTAAAAGATTTATTAAAATTCTTGTTGTTTCATGTGCCAAGATTCTGAGCATAACCAACCTAAATTGTTTTTATTACTATGTTTTTAAAATAACTAAAGAATATGTATGATATAACATGGTAGCATTTACTCTGAGACTGGAAAGGAAAAGACATATCTTGTTCATGGTATTAGCTGTCATCCATAGCATCAATAAGAGGAATGAAAAGCATATCAATAAGAAGAATGAAAAGTGGTTCTGCATGAACTCAAGAGAGACACACAGCAATATATATCAAATCCACATTGTGATGTTCCTGGCAATCATGAACAATGATATTCATGTCATGTCATCTTTTTCTTCATGGTCCATGCCATCATTTGCGTCAGAGTACTGGACACAGTGGTCATACTCTGTGGTAAGTGGGTAGTTCTCCATGTTCCAGTATGACCTCCCATATGGTCAATGTGACCCAGAAGTGGCTAGTTGAGAATTTTTATGAACCATGTATCCAAAATACAGTGTGAAAATAAATGAAGGCAATTTTTAAAACTGCAAAGTAAGCAATTAGAAAAACAAAAACATATATTTTGAAACAAATGGGTATAAAATTGGATTTATGAATTGCAACAAATTTTCAATTGTTTATTTATTTTGTTGTATAAGCAAGGTTAGATGTTTGATCAAATTATTGACAGACTATACATAACTTGATGTGTGCACTCAGCTTCTGAGAAATGTCTCTCATTTGAAGGAATATTGTGCAGTGTCTTTGTGGTTTCAAGCTTTTCTCTTGTTGACAGTGCAAAAGAATCCTGCTTTAAATTTTTCCTTGTTTTATAAGCTCTTCTTGTTGAAGATACACACTCATAAGCTTGTGAATCTACATTATGCTTACGAGTGTGCATCTGCATAAATAAGAGCTTTTATAACAAGAAAAAATTTAAAGCACATAAACATTATAATTTAATTATGACTACATCCTAAATTAATTTACAATTGGATGTTTTGACAATTATGATTGTTAGTCAATCCATATGTTAGTTCTTGACCAAATGAAAGTTTTTCTTGTAAATTCCATTTTCGTATGGAATTTTAAATCTACTTTTGTGTGTGCACTTGAATATGAATTCATTTTGCTGGTTTAGCAGTTCATTGGGATTTTTGCATTTTATTATTATAATTTTGTGAAATTTTTGTTTTGTTCTCCGAAGGTCTTTACCCCTTCAAATCTTTCAAAAACATCCCTATTTCTGTGCAAATGTATCTGCTGAACTCAAATTGGTAATTGTTTATTGAAAAAACCTACCTTTTTTTCCTTATATCTAGCAGAAAAATATGGAACTTCTTGTCGCTGTTTTTCTCACCCTGTAACCACAGTTCAAAAATGTTATTCACTGCTGACTGAATTCACGCGTAGTTTTACAATTTTTCGTCCTTTTTGCAATCCCTCCACGCGAAATGAGTTCCAAAACCAAACAATTCGCAGAGTAATTGCTCAAAAGGATAAAACTGATCGGAAAAAGATACCTACGCTTCAATTCATTCAGCGGTGAATCAGAGATGACAACGGTAGTAAGGAGTAAGATATAGTCCGATGTATTTATGGTCAATACCATGAAATAAAGGTAGGTTTCTTCAATAACCAATTATCAATTTGAGTTAAGCATGTACATTTGCATGGAATTAAGGATGTTTTAGAAAGTTTTGATGGTGTAAAGGCCTTCGGGGAACAAAACAAAACTTTACCATAATTTTTCCTCCCAGAATATATTGCATCTGTTCCTGAAGTTGTTGGGAATTTGTGCATGTCCGGTGTTCTTCAGCTTCAGATTTCTTTTGAATAGGACAATTTTGCTAGAAGCAAAGAAGAGAGTACTGGATTGCTATGTGATGTCAGTTCTTCAATATGGCAGTGAATGCTGGACAATATCATCAAAGATGAAGGAAAAACTTGAAGCAACTGAAATGTAATTCAACAGAAGGATGCTGCGAATATCATGGATCAAGCATGTGAGCAATGATGAGGTTTTGGAAATGATAAAAACAAAAGGGAAATTAATACTGAGCATCAGGAAGAGATAACTGAAGTTCCTGGGACATGCAGTAAGGAAAGAGGGATTAGAGAACCTGAAACTAACAGGCCAGATAGAGGGGAAAAAGAGACAGGGGAAAGCAGTGGATAACATATTTGAAGGACCTAATCAGGTGGATGATGGAACAAGGGTTGCATGGTGTAATAGGAGAAGGCGTGCTAAGAGCCACCAGGGATAGGGAGATGTGGAAAGCCATGATTGCCTATGATCTGTTTTAAATAATGCAGTCTAATATTTCAAGACAGTGTTGAAAAATGACTGCCGATGATTGTAAAACCTTTGTTTCCAACATTCTGCAGATATCCCTATGTATGTCTTTTTTTTTGTTTGGGTTTCTTTTGGACAAAAGGTAGCTTCATAAATTGCTTTATTCAAACTGCACTTCCCTTTAACAAGGCAGTTGGTTCTGTTGTCATAATTACAAGGAGGTTTATATTCTTTTGCTTTATCATAAATTGTTTTAATAATTGGTTGTTGTGTGAGTTAAAAAACCATTTGAATATTTTTAATGAAAGAATAACTGATTTGAAGACTTTACTGTTGAAAGTTTTATTTAATGTGTTATTTTGATTAAAGTACTTATCTATTAGCTTAAAGTATTGGGCATAATTTGTTATAATCATTATAATAGTCTGTTAAATTTTAACATTGAGCTCTCACCGAAATCCCCCATGGAATTTACCTTACAAATTACCAAGGATACTACTTAATTATATGTATATCCTAGTGAATACAGAAAGAAGAAAGAATTCTTACAATGTTCAAAACATTAATTTAAAACAGTGCTCAATATATAATATATAGAGCTGTGAATATTTATTATTATTAAATATTATTATTATTATTATTATTTATAAACCTAACCTATTCCTCTAGGAAATCCCAGAGGATAAGATCTGGTAACAATATATATATAAATAAAACTTACACCAAGCTACTAATGGTAAATATGTCTAGAATTCAAAGACACTCATTAATCCAACATACCCACTACCCACATACAAAATTCTAAAGGTCAATCAGCTGTACTTGTTCCCCTACCACTAAAAAAACCCACGCCCCAACCACATACACTAGTGACTAAATGTATGAATAGAAATTTAAAATAAAAAATTTAATAGAAAAAACGGTCTCTAATCTATGATCTAATTAATAATTAAAAATTAAAATTTGATAGAAAAAATATTTTTCCTAAATCCAAAGTTAAGATTAAATACACAAATTTACATTAATTATAAAGACTCTGCTTAAATAAAAATAACCAGTTTCAAACCCACCCACCCCGACCTGCTACTCTAAGAAATCCAAACTATATAAAAGTTACAACTCTAAATCTGTCTAGAGGTCAAAGACTCTCATTAATCAACCACTTTAACTAAACCCTCTCCAAAGTTCCAACAGTCAGAGACACACCCTCCTATCACTAACCCCCATTAACACCTCTATCTAAACTGATCAAATATAAGGAAAGAGGCTTTCCATTACATTACATACCACATGATGAGACATTGAAGATTCAATGTCTAAACAAACATACCTTTGTTGGGGATATATATAGAAAAATTGTACATGATATATGCTTGGGCGATCATGTCTCAAAAGAGACATGACTGACTGGGCTGAAGATTATCCCACAGTAGGTTGCCATTGCTTTCTGTGGTATACTGGTTGCCAACCAAGGCTACAGAACCCAATCTGTCCTGTTATTTAACCCATAACTGGAAGAAAGAGACGGATTAATATCTTTCCCAAGGGTATTTGCGCATAAGTGAATGTAAGGAATTCTACTGGAATTCGAACTCGACACCCCGATTTTTCATTCCGAGCCGATATCCAATGCACCACAATGCACATCCTCAAAATTATATACCTGTTCTAAAAGATAATTTATAATAAATAATTATATATATATATATATATATATATATGTAATGACCTGGAATGAGTCCTTGCTGTTTTTCAATAGAAATGTGTGAGAGTAATTTCAGATAGTAATGCATACAAAAGGAAGAGCTATAAGTAAGCTTAATATTCTGTATATGTCATTTCCCTGAAGTGTAAACAACTTTGATTTTCATAGCTTAAAAATATCAAATTTCATGCAAAAAAAGTGCATTTGTGGGGATTTTTTTTTTGCACTGTTTTATTAAAAAAAAGTCTGAAGCTGAAGCACACAGAATTCTTGTTGAGTCTTACAGTGACTATCAGTCAGTTAAGTGCCATATGTGATACACGCTTGGGTGATCATGTCTCGAAAGAGACATGACTGACTGGGAAGAATATTATCTTGCAGTAGGTTGCCTTTATTTTCTGCGGTAGACTGGTTGCCAGCCAAGGCTATAGAACCCAATCTGTCCTGTTATTTAACCCATAACTGAAGAGATGGATTAATACCTTTCCAAAGAATATTTGCGTGTAAGTGAATGCAAGGAATTCAACTGGAATTTGAACTCAGCTCCCCGATTTCTCTTTCGAAGCCGATATCCACTGCGCCACAATTTGTTGGAAAAAACATGTAGAGATTGGTTTAGATACTTCAAAAATAATGATTTTGATGATAAAGATAAAGAACAGTCTGGTGCACTAAAAAAAGTTTGAAGATGAAGAACTGGAGGCATTACTTCATGAAGACTCATGTCAGGCACAAGATGAACTCTCAGAGTCATTAAGAATTGATTCACACAACAGTTTGAAAATGTTTGAAAACATTAGAAATGATTTAAAAAACAAGAACATTGGGTGTCATGCTATTTGAAGCAAAGAAATGTTGAATGGTGTCTTGTCATGTGTGAACTGCTGTTGCAATGACAGAAAAAAACAATTTTTTTGCATTATATCCTAACCAGTGATGAAAAGTGGATACACTACAATATTTGTAAGTATAGAAGATCATGGGTTAAGCCCAACCATGCATCAAAATTTGTGGCAAAGCACATTATTTGAAGCTTATGCTCTGCATTTGATGGGGTCAACTTGGTGGGGTCAACTTGGTGTAGTTCATTATGAGCTGCTTAAATCAATCAAAACTATCACAGAAAATCACTAACAACTACAATTGATGCTTTTAGACCAAGCATTGAAGAAAAAATAGATGCTATGCAAGCCAACACACAAAGTGATTTTGAAGAATGACAACACTAGGCCACATGTTGCAAAATTGGTGAAACCTACTTAGAAATGCTTAAATAGGAGGTCCTGCACCACCCACCGTACTTACTTGACATTACTCAGTCTGATTATTAATTGTTCTGGTTGAACAGTATTTTCATTTTAATGAAGATACTAAAAAACGGGTCAACTTTTGGTTAGCCTCAAAAGACGTGACATTTTTTCAATGTGGAATTCAAATACTGCCAGAAAGATGAAAAAAAGTAGTGACTAGCAATGGACAATATTTTCAGTGCCATGTTTCTTACTAATTTTTGTAAATAAAGCAATATTTTTCATGAAAATCAGTGAGAACTTATTCAAGGTCCTTATATATATATATATATATATATATATATTGAGAAAATAGCATATATCTATTTTTTGAGATTAATGTAGACTCCTATATAGGAAATGCATTCTAAGACACTGATTGATATGATGTATGTAAACTCATATATCAGTAAGCCTGCATTCGCATACACAACAATGCATGAAGTAATTTTATTTAAAGTGTATCAATCAATCAATATATATCATTCAACCAAGTCAGTGCTTGAATATATTCTTAAGTCCGATATTAAGTGCATCTTTCAAGCTTCACCAGCAATTCAGTTTTCAATCAAATTTCAAACAATTGACAGAGTTAGATAAGACATCTCCTTAGCTACATTCTGAAAAAAAATTGTACTTTGGTTCAGTAAAAAAAATTTCCATCAAAATATGCGAAGTTCAAAAAAGGAGACAAACTATATAAGTTATTAAACCTGGAAAAATAAAGAACAAGATATTCTAGTGATTAAAAAATAAGAAGTTTCTTACTTAAAATATTGCAGCTAAAAATAAAATTTGAATGCATTAAGTCAGAAATTTCTTATTTTTATTTTACTAGAATATCTTGTCCTTGACTTTTCCAGGTTTAATTACTTGTCCTGTTCTTTTTCAGGTTTAATATGATCTTCAGAATATTACTTTTCATTCGCACATTTTTCCATGTAATATATATATATATATATATATATATGTATACTAGATAGTCAGTTAAAGTGCCATACATGAAACACACTTGGGTGATCATGTCTCAAAAGAGACATGACTGAGTTGGCAGAAGATTATCCCACAGTAGGTTGCCATTGCTTTCTGTGGTAGACTGGTTGCCAGCCAAGGCTATAGAACCCAATCTGTCCTGTTATTTAACCCATAACTGGAAGGAAGAGATGGATTAATATCTTTCCCAAGGGTATTTGCGCATAAGTGAATGCAATGAATTCAGCTGGAATTCGAACTTGGCTCCCCGATTTCTCGTTCCGAGCTGATATCCACCGTACCACAATGCACATACTAGATAGTGATTTACCTAAAAATAATTGGGCAGGGAAATTCTGGAAGATAGTATTTTTAAGGTAATCAGTTTTTGTGATTTTAATGTTCAGTATCAATATTAAGATGATGATATTAGTAATAATAAGAAAGCAGAAAAGAGAATGATTTTAAAAAAAGAATTTTGACACTGTGTTTGTTTTCTTCAAGTTATGCTTAAAATTGCATAAAAGTAGAAAATTACAAGTCTATGTACAAACACTTCTTGTCTTGAGGAGAATTGTGTTACTGGTAATCAATGTGACAAAGCAAATAAAAACACAGAAGAGCATGATCATCCTCATGTTGCTCCCATTTCAATCCTGGTTTATTTGTTTTGCTGTGCATTGTAGAAGAACTTGTACATTTGTTTTTAATATTTCTATACTTGTATGCAATTTTAAACATAATGTGAAAACAGATGGTATAATGGTGAAATATTGTTAAACACTGTTTTTCTTTAACTTTTTTAAAATTATGCCCTTCCTTCATTGTAAAATACTGGAAGAGTTACGTCAGTCATTTTGTTTTATCATAATAATGATTAATTTATTCAAATATTAATTATTTAATAGATAAAATTTCTTTTCACCATATATATGATAGAATAAGTAAAGAACAAGTCAAAAAAGTGTTCTTTATTTATTCTAACATCATGTTGAATTTATATATATATATATATATATATATATATATTTTTTTTTTAATCATGTCACCCCAAGCAAGGCATTCCACTGCCACTATAGTTACACAGGGCGATAGACGAGTTAGGATGTACATAGGGGGAGAGTTGGAGAGAATGGGAGGGTTAGTGTATTAGGAGGTGTCTATTGACCTTACATTTAAACTCCTGGAGTTTATAGCCATCGGGGAAGCAAGTATGCGGAAGGGAATTCCACAGGCGGGAAGTGCGAGAAAAGAAGCTGTTGGAGTAGAAATTGTGGTTACATTTCATTGGTTTCACTGTAAAAGGGTGGGACATAGTTGCCAATCTAGTATCTTGTGCGAACTCACACCTAGGGGGCACCAGTGATTTAAGTTCATCAGAGCAGAAGCCATGAAAGTATTTGTAGAAGAGGCACAGGGAAGCCACGTCACGCCGGTGAGATATATATATTTTGCACTGTTGTTTTCATTTTTGTTGTTGACAATATTTCAAATATAAATGATAATTCCTCATCCCAGAAATTCATAAAGAAAATAAAAATATCTGTACAAAATTCCTTCAAATGTGGAATTTGTCTATTTTGAAAGTTTTCACTTTTTTCAAAGGAAGTTCAGATGATACAATGGTCAAAATGTTGTGATAACAACAACAAAGATGAGGAAAATAGTCTAAACATAAATTGTGTAAATAATTATAATTCCTCATCTCAGAAATTCAGACAAAAAAATTTAAAAATTTGTTTTATGATGTATATTTTCTGTTGTTTTGTTCCAGACACACACTCACTCACATGCACACACATATTTATATAAATTAGAAAGATGAGCCAGTTATGCTACCATGGTTACAATCTTTCAATCTTCCTAATTTTAATATTTAAAAGCACTGCATGTTAAATCTTCATCTTTTCTTTAAATGAGTATTGATCACTTTTTAATACTACTGTTTACTGGCCTAATTTGTCTCTGACAAATAAATATTTAATAATTATATATATATGTATATGAGTTAAATATATGATTTAAAATCTGAAAAGACAATAGAATAAGTAAGGAACATTTTCCCTACCTGTTCTTTACTTATTTTATCATATATCTATAATAGCTGTGTTTCAGGAATGAGAAATCTGAAGAGGCTTTCCAGTGATTTTAAGACTTGAAAAAGACAAGCATGATTTTTTCTATGGATATAACTGCAGAAAGAAGCACTGGGTTTGTGGCATTGCCTTCTTTTCTCTGCCCTGAATCTGCATATTGAATCAGTGTAGGTAGCTGACTGGAAAATATATTTTGGCACAAAGATATCCTGTCACCCACCCATTTGTGGTATGTGTTGCTAGAGAACGCATCACAATCATAGTGTCCATTTTTTCTTCTCAATAGTGCCCAGCTCATTGAAAAATCTGCTCTATTTTTGATCAATGGCTAACCTAGCATAGTCTTATGCCATAGTATCTCAATGTAGAATATGCTTTTTTTCTTAAGGGATTTAGTGTATGTGATGAAATCACTCAGTGCTTTTTAAATGAAAAGTGTGGTTGATGGGAAAATGAATGTCCTCTTGAGTTTGTTTTTTACTGATTGCTAACATGAAAACCAAAAAAAAAAAAACGCTTTGCTTAAGACTCCGTTCCCTGCACATCTTAAGCAGTAATACTTTCACTCTCTCTTTCTTTCTAACATGGGTGTAGTCTTCACAAAAAACCACTGCCCTGAAACCAAAAGTCAGCTTCTTTTCTTGCTTGTGTCAGCCTTGATTTCACCGATAACACATACACCATATCATTTTAACACTACCTTGTCTAAGCTCACCTCATGAGTCTATATCTACAAGCACATGTATAAGCAATATGCCTTCTTTTGCTTTGGTGACATAAGTCTTTGCCATACTCCCCACTGGTCTCATCATCACAAATAGTGCACTCAAGTTTGAGTCTCTTCTGGTGGGTGCTCCTTCAAAGTGGAACAACACAAGCTTTGTCCTCAGGTAAATTGTTATTTAAGGTTTCACTGAGCACATTGGTGTCTGCTGGTATACTGCTGATGTCAGAGCTATCATTTGGTTGACCTGACCCCAAAGAAATAAACTGCTCTCTCTCTTCTCTGTCAGTTTTGTCACTCAACAATGAATATGATCTTGAAAATGGTCTCGGGTATCCCATCAATCTGAACCATCTGCACACTGACAACTTAGTTGTGCATTTGCTATGTGAAGTCTTAACCCAGATGACATCACCTTCTTCATATTACCCTTCGGTCATCTGTGGTTAAGGTGGGGGTTTGGCTTCAATACCTGTTACTCAGACATGGTATTTCTGCAATGCATCAACCAGTGCTGTAGAAGGAGAGATGTTGTCCATTGGTGTGACATTATACCAATAAATGAATGGTCTTCAACACAGAACAATCTTTTTTTGTTTGGATGGCCTTTGGCTGTGATCTACAATTCCATTCCTGGCCAGTGAATGTATACACTGGAACCTCAACTGCACCAGCTTCTTGCAAACTCTTTAAAGTGTCAGCAAGTGAAGGTAAGGTTGTTGTCAGTTAATATTTCAGTTGGTGGGCCCCATTAAAGAAAAATCATCTTCAACTGGTGAATGACACTAGCATCTTGCAAACACAATGGCCACCACATTGCAAACCTTGAGTGACCACAATTGATAAGCCTTAGAAAATGTCTGCCATTGTAATGAGTTATGTCTATTGCTAAATGTTGGGAAGTAGTTTTTGCACTGAAGGTTATAATCACGCTATGTCGACTGATATCGACTGCCTAATAATTCTACTGAACTCCAATAAAACTCTAAAGAACTCTCTAGAACTTCTAAGAACTCCTATGAACTTCCCAAAAACTTCTTGAGTTAACTTTCTGTTAACTCTTATTAATATAGGAGAGAGAGTCCATTATCTGAGGAATAGGTGTGTTTCACTATAACACTAATCTACTCCAGTTTTTCTCCATGCTTAGTTTTCTATTCTTACAATACACTAGTGCTGGATCTGTTGACTGGCAGGCTTTGCAGGCTTTGACAAGCAATATTACGATTTCCTTAGGCACTAGCGAATTGATAGATTTAGCAAAATACAATGTACGTTTCACACCTAGATGTCCACTTTCTTAGTGAACGCTGGCCACCTGACTCACATACTGTCAGCCTTCTATCACAGCACAACTTTCTGGTGCTGGCTCTCTTTCCTTCTTGTATAGATCCAACCTCTTTTGTGGCACTCTGGTGAGGCAGTGTGCACAGTTTTGACAGGATTTTATTAGTGTTACATCTATGGTCAATCTATACTCTACCACCAATGCTCACAGTGTACGCAAGCACTGTCTCACTAGCATTTCATCAGCTGCTTTTGTGTTCACACGTGAATTCCCAGTCAGGGTGTCTGATATCCACCAATGTGCACATGCTGAATTGGTGACCAAGTGCAATATTGTGGCTTGCCATTGGAGGGCTAGATTGATGCTTTTGAGTGCTGCATCTAGTTCAGCCAGATTGATATGCCTGCATAACTGGTCAGGCACAACCAACAAGCATCCTTGACAATGATTCTATTTGCTTCTAATGACACTGCTGTTGCCATTCATACACCAGGCTCCTCCAACAATGTCTGTTTCATGTACTCTAGTCATTAATTCCACTAGCATGCAATGTAGATTGGCATCTCTCACTTCATCATCACATCTCTTGGTCGCCACACTCACTTGGCACTTGATAAATGCAGCTGCTACCCTAAACCAGCCACACAAAGGGAAAATGACCCACAAGTTTCTCACAAAGGGAAAATACACATCAAGTTACCAAATTAGAAATTTATAGGACCTGGCCACCCTACTTTCAACGGAGGGTGTTGTTCTCTTCCCACTTACAGGCTGAGGACCTTGGTTCCATCTTCAAGCCATATTAGATTTTTATAGGCTATAATCTAAAACGTGCTGTTGGACATGTGCTACAGAAACCAGGCTCTCATTGATAAAAATGTCATCAATGTAAGCTGATGTGGCACTCTTGATTGTACAAACTTGGGACCTTATAGCATTGATAATAAGGTTTATGATGAGTGGAGACATGTTTAGGCTGAAACCCAATTGTGTAAACAGAACTGCTTGCCCTTAAAAATGCTTGTTTGAAATGGCCACAGCTCCTTGTCAATGGAAATTTGTAGGTAAGCATTTTACAAATCTAATCAAATCTAATCTCCTTGTTGCCACCACTCCCTAATCTTTTGCCTGCACACTTCAGTATTGGCAGTGAATGCCTCCAAAAATGTGTTTTATTTTTGGTAGTCAGGTACCAGCCGAACCTTTTGCTTGTGCTCTTGCATGACTGCCATCAAAGAAATCAAACCCTTGCGTGGGCCAAGTTTCTCATTGGGTATGGCAGCAGCCATCTGTTATGCTACTATAGTGAGAGTTATTTCTCATATGCATCCTGGGCATGCATCAGGCATAGTTTACTCTTGTATACTATTTGTCAGCTCACTGGGCAAATGATCACTCACCAATTTCCATGATGCAGTTCACACGTTTTAGTTCTTATTGTATGTTACACTGAAGTCACTCATTGATCAAAATGGTGGTGCCTCAATTCAAGTCTTTAAAATGTGCTTCACCAAAATTCAGTTAGGTGAATGCTTTCTAGCTCTTTCATCATGTCAATTCCAATAAGAAGTTTAAAACTCAACACTTGTCTGTCCACAACTAGTGCTTGAACATTCACAGGCTGAACCTGACCAACTTCCAAATTTATTCTGTAATATATCCAGCACTTCAAAGTTCTTTTGTTGTTGGCTGTCAGCACTCTCACTTCCTTCTGTCTCCAGTGGTGACACACAGCTTTGCTCACGAGTATCTTTGAGCACCAAGAATGTACTAGATCTGTGCACACTCGTCTATCCATTAATACTTTTACAGTGAGCAATTTCTTGGTTTACACTTACTCAGAGAGAAGACTGGTGTTGATGTCTCCTCTTCTTGGTCATTTCCCTGGCACTCTGATGACACATCCCCAAGTCTATTGCACCTAAAGTATCGGGTTTCACGGTGAGACTTTTGCACTCAATCACCTGACCTAACTTAGCCTCCTTGCATACAGGTTTGGGGCCAGAGCACTTATAGCAAATGAAGGTCTTGCTGTGTGAATCAACAGCAGCAAGTGCCTTTGCATACAAATGTTTTTAGCCAGTAGCTGCAGCTGTTGTTGTTGGTCATGATAGCCGATGCTTGGATTAGAAGCTGCTTCACAGTTGTCGACTCTATCCTAGATGAGGTCTGAAGTAGTTGCCTAATATGTTGTGGCAACCCTGAAACAAATGCATACATCATCCACTGTTCAGGCAACCATCTCTCAACCAGCCAACCTAAGCAATACAGTTCGGCTACAAACTTATCCATCGTTTTACCTGGTCAAAGTCACAAATTGATTGTAACCATCGAATACATCCATTGTGTACGCAGTCATGAGAGCCTGTTTAATCTGCTCCATGTACACTTTTTGCTCTTTACTGAGCTGCCTGTATACAGCAAGAGCATCACCTTGGAGTCATAATGACAGGACAAGCTCAATCTTGTCCATAGCACAGTGTTTGCAAACCAACACTATATTCTCTATCCACTCAACAATTGGAATATCAGTTGCAGTACCACTGAATGCTGAATCAACTAGACATCAAATTCTTTTGATGTGTGATATCTGCCAAAATAGCTTCTAACATTAAAATTAAGTGTGGTTCATGGGAAAATGAATGTCCGCTTGAATTTGTTCTTGCGGATTGTTAATGCAGAAACCGGAAAAATGTTTCACGCAGAAACCTGTTCCCTGCATACCAAAAACAATACATTTTCACCCTTTCTCTTGAACATGGGTGTAACTTCACGAGTCTCAAAAATCTAAATGCCCTGAAACCAAAAGTTGGCTTCTTTTATCTGTACTTGGTCTTGGGCAATAAACCAAGATTTCTCACCTGTGTCAGCCTTGCTCTCGCTTTCAACACTGCTTTGCTGAAGCTCGTCTTGAAGGTCTATGATGTCTACAAGCACATGTGCAAACAATCTGCCTTCTCTTGCTTTGGTGAGGTAAGCCTCAGCCACAGGTTTACTTTTGCTAGTCTATTTTTGGTCTTGTATACATACATGATGGTTGTTGACACACTAAACAAGTACTTCTGACAAATTTGATTTGCGGTTTTCATTCTCATGAAAACAACAATGGCTCTTGAATCCAATAAGTGACTGCTTATTAGTTGTTCTGTACAGGACTTGGTCTGTTCTTTCAATTCTGTTCATGTTACTCATAGTTTTGTTAATTTGATGAGTGAGACCAGAGTAGATACTGCAGGCCTTCTGCCACACTTGTTCTGATGAGTTTTTTTTTTTTGGATGAATTTAAACACTGTACCAGATTGGCAGCTAGGTCTCATTATTTGAAGTTGTTACACTGAGATCAATGCTAATGGTTTCTTCTCTCACACTTCTTGGTCCTTAAAATTTTATTCCTCATTTTCTGTCTCCTGAGTTCCTGTTCTTTTATTTACCTAGCTCCTTAATCATGCGTTTTTTCTCAGATTCTTTTAGACTCAGTAAGCTCTTGTGATTCAGTCATCTTATTGCCTTGTTTTGGGGTAAAATGACTAAAACAAAAACAACCTGCATGTGAAATTTTTTCCAGCATAATATTGACAATGATTCCATTTTTGTTTTAGTAAGACTTGCTAATGGAGAGATATGCTTTACCATTTTCATCATATGTAAATTGATGGATTACTAGATCAATGATTTCCTCTTTACTAGCTGCACACTTGACATCTGACCAACTTACTGAATTTGTTTGGAAAATCTTAATATCTTCATGAATTGTATGCTTCAACTTATATGGATCACAAAAACAGATTTCTACATAAGATCTTCAGTATTGCAGGCTGCAATTGGACATATATATATACAAAGTCTAACTAAAACCTGTACTGACATTTTAAATATTAGAAGAAAAAGTTGCAAAGCCATAAGTTGACAACTTATTGCATGTCTCATGAAATGACACTGTTGTATTGTGGTCAGTCATTTGAGGTCTGAGGTGAGCTTGAATCCCAAGGGACATTCAAGGAAAGGTTTCTCCTGAAGAGAACACCCATCCATCATTATAGGCAAATGTTCAGGGTTTGCTCACTGATAGTTGAACATTGATAGTTTAACTTTCTTCTCTGTGCCTTGTCCCTTCAGGACATAGGCGATCATGGCTTTCCACATTTCCCTATCCCTGGTGGCTCTGAGCACGCCTTCTCCTGTTACACCATGCAATCCTCGTTCCGTCAGCCATCTGATTAGATAAGTTTTTTCCTTCATCTTTACCTTCATTCACTGCCATATTGAAGGATGGACAACACGTAGCAATCCAGTACTCTCTTCCTAGTTTCTAGCGAAATTGTCCTGTTTCTTAATACCTTACTTAACTTCTATTGAATCTTACAAGCCATTCTTTCTCACATTGAGGCACCAGGATTAGATTAGAAGAGAGGTTATCTGTAAGTGCTGGTCATCCAGATTTTTGGAGATTCATTATTAGCCGATAGCTAGAAGAAATGAAAGTTAGATTCAGTCATTTTCAAAGGGCATCAGCACAAAGTGATTGCTATGTAACCTAGAATTTGAGCCTAAGTTACTTTTCTATATTGTGAACTGTCAGGATATGCAGGAGGGAATCTTTTATGTTCGTTTGATACTAATATCCTCTGGAAAGGGATGAAATTTTCAATTTTTGACTTAATATATTAAGTATTATGCTTGAAATGTTGGATGAGCTATGCATTGTACAATAAGAACTTCAAAAAGTTTATCAGATATTTTGAACACAATACTCAACATCTTATTCGAAAATTGGAAAAATACAATAAAAATTTGACAGACAGGCAGACAGACATTGTCAGTTATTTTAATCAAATTTGTTTAGGAATATACTGCATATTTCTGTATTTAAGATGAATTTTAAATCCAAAAAATCACCTTGTAAAAATTGGAGGTTGTCTTAAATTATAATTCTCAAAATGAAACCTTAATTTCTGTGTAATTTTTGTCAGTAGGCTAACCTGAAAAGATGCACATTATCAAATAAATTGATAATAAAAGTAAAAAAAACCATTTCTTTCTCAATAAACCACTTCTGGCTCAACTTCATAATAAATTGCCTCTATGAAGAATAATTTCATATTAGTGAAATCAATTTGTACCCATGCAAGCTCAGCTGAGAAAATGTAAACAAGTTATGATTGTGTTCACAGCAATGGACTGTACTATTAATGTACACTATCATACTGTTATTAATGTTATTTTGTGATTGTCAGTGAGGTATAAGTAAATGGCCATTAGTAAACCAGGATTTTTGTAACTATTTAGATATAGGAAAAGAAGAGAAAGGAGAAGAATCAGTTTTCACAACAGATCACATGAAGAAATGTAAACTAAAAAACTCAGTTTCCCTTTAAGTGACAAGTTCAGTTCTCTGTGCAGGGCCAGGAGGTTTTTTCCGTCTGAAACAATCCTGCACATATACAAATCTACCATCCACCCGTGCATTGAATACTACTGCCATATCTGGTCAGGTGCCCCTTCTATCTACCTAGGGGTTCTTGACAAAATTGAATGGAGAATCTGTTATGTGATCAATCCCAACTTGGCAGCTTGGATACAGTGACTTTCTGGCTGTCGCAACGTGGCTTTCCTCTGTCTCTTCTCCGAGTACTTTCATGGCTTCTGCTCAGACAAACTTAGCTCACAGGTACCCCCCATACATGAATTTGCTTGAGCCACAAGATTAGCAACTAGGTCCCACCCTTTTACTGTGAAACCAATAAATTGTAAACACAAATTCTACTCCGGCAACTTCTTTTCTTGCAATTCCCGCCTGTGGAATTCCCTCCCGTTTACTTGCTTTCCTGACAGCTACAATCTCCAAGAATTCAAATGTAAAGTCAATAGTCTTCTTCTGTCTCCCTAACCTGCATCCTCTCTCTCTCATGCTTTTTTCTGCCTCCACTCCACTCTCATCAGTATTCTCATCCTTCTCCTACCCTCTTCCTGACACTCCCCTGTAACCTGTCACTTTTTCTCATGATTTACCTTTTATGTAACCCCCTGCTCAACAGTGGCATTAAAATGCCTTGCTTGGGGCAACACAATTATAAAAATAAATAAATAAATAAACATGAAGGAAAAACATAATACAGAATCAGTTTTGTTATTTCATTTATTTTGAATTTCTAAGGATGCACGAAGTAAAAACATTTGTCATAATATCATTTTTATATAATCAATTAAAATCATCATATACCACAGATATAGGATAAATTCATGAAAATTTGCTATATTTTTTCTTTGACTTATCTAAAGGTCACTTTATACACATAAATAATGGTATATACACAATAAAAAATGCTACTAAAATGTTTTTGATACAACCAATAAGGTTGGTTTATTGTTTTAGTTTTGCAGCATATCAACGTCAATGAATTATGTAATGTCAGAATTGAAATATTTTTATGCACTTTTTTGAGGTGGTGGGTAGATAATAATGGTTTGATGATATGCATTTCAGGAGTTGAGTAGAGTATCAAGAGACAGGAAAATATCACTGGAGACAAAGAAGACAGTACTGGATTGTAATGCGATGTCTGTCCTTTAAAATGGCAGCAAATGTTTGACAATCTCATCAAAGATGAAAGAAAGTCTTGAAGTAACCAAAATGTGGTTTTACAGAAGAATATCATGGATAGAACATGTGAGCAATGACAAGGTTTTGGAGAGGATAGACACAAGACGGAGACTGATACTTGACCTCAGGAAAAGAGAGCTGAAGTTTTTGGAGGACCTGATGCTCACAGGATGGATAGAGGAGAAGAGAGTATAGGTGAAGCAATGCACTTGATGGACTTGAGCAGATAGATTTTGGAGTGAGGGTTGAATGGGATAACAGTAGAAGAGGTATTAAGAGTGACAATCGATAGGGAGATGTGGAGGGCCATGATCGCCTATGTCATGAAGGGACATGGCATATAAAAGAAGGAAAAGATAAAAATGTTACGATGTGATCCATAGCTGGATAGAGAAGAAGTAGATTCATACCTTTCACAAGAGTATTTGCATGTCAGTAAATATAATAAACCCAACTGGAATTGAAACTTAGCTCTCAAATAAAATATTCTGAGCTTATTTCAACATCTTCAAATTTAAGCTTATAACACTTGATATTCTATGTAGTCACCAACTGAGTTCTGTCCAGGTTTGACATTGTTTAACTTCAGTGATCATAGAGGAATCAGTCTTTCCATATGATCTGGCCCTAACGAATAAGAAATTCAAGAAAATTTTTGATTTTTAATAAATTTGGCCAGATTTCGTAAAGTTCAGGCTAAGAAATTTTCAGCAAATCTTTGAATATAAATCTGAGAAGATATTTATTTTCTCAAGTCATTTCAAGTGAAAAGCAAAAAGACACACTTATTAATGCATGGAGACAAAATTGGACTCACAAACAAGAATAGATGTACATAAATTCTTAAAGCACAAATGCATATTTTCAAGGATGCAAATTTAAATACACATGCATGAGTGGAATGTTGTACTTAGAAATGCAGCTGTTGCCTAGAATCAACAATAAAATAAAAATAGGCAAAAATTGACAAAATGAGATGGAAAATTACAAAATTGTTTTGCATTTCCTTCATTTGTACTGCAAAATTTTCAAAATAGCAAACCTGTTGTTAAAATTTTTATGAAAAATGTTTTTACTTATTTATTTTTGTTGTTTTCATTTTTTTTCTAAATTCTTTATGCTTTGATCTTTCACTTTTTCTCATTTCCTTTCTTTTCTTAACAATGTCTTTTCTTCTCCTTTTCTTGTTTTTTTCTTTCTCTGTCCATCAGCACTTCCTCTTCTTTCCCCTTACATTTGCTTTTCTTCTTTCTTTTTCATTTTACATTTTTCAATCCACATTCTTCTTTCTTTTGTTTGCTTTTACTTCTTTATTTTCTCTTTTCTGTTCTTTCTCCATTACAGCCTTGCCTTTTTTGCTTAGCAGTCATGTTTGTCTTTATTTCACTTCTTGTTTTTACCCCATTTTCTTTTCCTTCTTTCACTTTTTCTGATCGACTAACTTACATACACTTTCTTTTTTTATCTTTCCTACTTTTGCTTCACTTGTTGCTCTCTTCTTTCCACTTACTGTCTTTTTTCTTTATAGTTTCAAATCTCTGTTTAGCTGCCTGGATCTGTTCTTTATTTTAGCTTCTCCTCATATATTTCTTTCTTTTCCTTTATCTTTTCACTATATTTTTTCCATCACTTTTTTCTTTTCACTTATTTCCTCTCACAATTTTTCTTTCCCCTTCATTTATTTTTCTTCTTTTCATCTATTTTATTTCTTCTCTTTTTTCTTTTCTTTCCTTTCATTTATTTTTCTTTCACTTCCTTTCTTTGCTTGTCTCCATTTCCATCATTTATTTTCCCCTCACATTTTATTTTTTTCACTTATTTCCCCTCACAATTTTTCTTTCCCCTTCATTTATTTTTCTTCCTTTCATTTATTTTATTTCTTCTTCTCCTTTTTCTTTCCTTTCCCTTCATTTATTTTTCTTTCATTTCCTTTCTTTGCTTTTCTTCATTTCCATCATTTATTTTCCCCTCACACTTTATTTTTTTTCACTTATTTCCTCTCATAATTTTTCTTTTCCTTTCTATTTCCATTCACTTATTTTTCTCTTTTCTATCTTTTTTATTTCTCTTTTTTTCTATTTTTTATTTTTTACTTCTTTTCTTGTACTCTTTCTTTGCCTTTCTTCTATTATTTATTTTTCTTTCACTCTTTCATTTCCTTTCCCTCTAATACATTTTCTCTCTTAGTTTTGTCTTCTTTTTATTTATCTTTGCCTCTTTCTTTCTTGCAAGTCTCATGAAGTATGAAAAAATTGCCAATGATAATTACTATAATAACCGTGTTCAATTTAAGAATCCTGGCCTATTACTTTTAATCAGAGAAAGTGGGATGGAATTAATGGTTTTCTTTGCATCATGAATTTGTCAGTCGAATATTATTTTTAAAGCAAACCAACATTTTTCTCCAGAACATGTTTATAGATTCATAAATCTACATCTATATGTATTTGTAGGCAATGGTTTTGATTCTTGTTATTTTATCCCCAAATTCCCACATTTTCTTTTTAATGGATGCAAAATCCTCAATACTCTCTTTTTTTGTAAACAAGTGACTAAAAACACAATTGAAAATTATTTTTAATTAAAAAATACTGAAAATTATTGCTCATATCTTTAAGGCCAGAGCAATTATTGATTTCAATCTACTCGGAATGATTATTTATTGTTGCAAAAAAGAACAATTTTGGCACAAGGGAAATGGGGTGAGGCTAGTCTGCACTAATTATCCTAAACTTAACTAAACTGATTCATGACTTATTCATTTATTACAATTTCCACATTCACCACAAGATCTCATCCATCATCATTCAATCCATCATATACCATAATACCACATATTAACAGGGATCCTCCAAAACCCATGATATAAAAAATTCACTATGTCTAAATGTCCTTTTATTTCCATATCATTTCCTTAAAAAATATATAAAAATTTAAATATATTCAGTGAGTGAGAAAGGAGATGAGGTTTGCTTGGAATGATTGAAAAATACTTTCCCCTTCACAATTTATATGCAGAAGTACACAAATGTAAACTGGGATTTCTTTCTAGCCCATAAAATTGGCCAGTGCTCGATTTTATCTGATTTTATCTGATTCATTCCTGGTCTGTCTTGTCTTGAAGTTATAACACTATGTTTGCTTGTCCAAACTTGCTCTTGTGTAAGCCTCAATTCTTAGTTTGTGAACTTTTTGCTTGGTTGCTTTGTCTATACCTGGATTGCTATGTAATGTTAGTTCTTCAATATGGCAATGAATGCTGGACAATATCATCAAAGATGAAGGAAAAACTTAAAGCAATTAAAATGCGGTTCTACAGAAGGATGCTGCTGATATCATGGATCAAGCATGTGAGCAACGATGAGGTTTTGGAAAGAATATAAATGAAAAGGAAATTAATTCTGAGCATCAGGAAGAGACAGATAAAGTTCTTGGGACATGCAATGAGGAAAGAGGGCTAGGAGAACTTTATACTAACAGAGGGAAAAAGAGACAGGGGAAAGCAGTGACAAAGCACATAGAAGAACAAGAACAAGGACTTGAAGTTGCTTTTGAACTCAAGACTGAAAACAGAGACATGGACACTCTCCACCAAAATATGACAACAGTACTCCATTTTTGGTCTAATCTGGCTCTTATAAAAGTAGGGGAGAGCATGAGGAGTCAGGTACATCGAGGTGATTATTTTACCTGGCTTCTGATGAGACCAATATTGTTGAAACCTGGTAAGCAAGTAACTGGTGAACATTACATTTTTTAATACATATATACAATATTTACTTTTTAAAGTGGGCTTCCATTTTCCATTTGGTGTAGGTGAGGGAGTACAAAAAAGTGGCCATATCATCCATTGTCATAAGGATGAGGGAGTACAAAAAAGTGGCCATATCATCCATTGTCATAAGGGTGCTGAGAGTCTTTGAAAAATATTAAGTCACTTGAGTTCTGGTCATGCCCAACACATGATGGCCCAGAATAAATATTTCTACTAGAAATGAAAACCACTCAAATAATAGATGTCACATTAAAAATTTGAAACAAAACTAACAAAACCACCTTGAAAATGACTAGGAAAATATTTGAAAGTCTTTCAGAAAATGAATGATTTGGATAGGTTTTGTAGTCCCTCACTCCCATCCAATGTAAAAATATGAGAATGCTGGAAAAACTAAACAGAAACAAAGTTTCATTTTCCTCATTTTTAACAAAAGATGTTTAAAAGAAAGGATGCTAAACACACACATACACACATATATATTTGAGCAGCAGTCCATCTTTTATACAAGTTCCATTAAAGTCAATTGACAAGGTACCATGATTAAGCATTTTCTTCTATTTTACTTGCATTTGTACAAGTGTTTTCTTTTCTGTAAATAAAGTGTCCCAGTCAAGCTCTAATTTTACAAAAATCCCTCTATTTAAAAAAGAACATAATTCTTGATGTCAAAAAGTGAGGGAGTCTTGATCGAAAATTTACCAGCTATACAGTCAGTTATGTGCCATACATTATACACAATTGACCGATCATGTCTTGAAAGAGACATGACTGACTGGGCAAAAGATTTTCCCAGAGTAGGTTGCCATGACTTTCTTCAATAGACTGATTGCTAACAAAGGCTATAGAGCTCAATCTGTCCTGCTATTTAACCCATAGCTAGGGGGCTGGATTAATACCTTTCTGAAGGGTATTTGTACGTAAATGAAAACAATGAATTCAACTGGAATCCAAACTCAGCTTTCTGATTTTGCCTTTTGAACTGATATCCACTGCACCACAATGCACATCCCCCAACAATGATTTTTTTTATATATATAGTAACTATAAACATAAAAACAGTATATTGGTCCTGGGTATGGTGGTAAACTGCATCCAGCAGCAAGATCTCTGATTGAGAAGTTGTGAGGAGCATGGAACCACCACTTAATTTCTGTTGTTTCCAGGTTCACCCTGGCCCCAGAGTGGTAGCACCTGTTAGGATCCCAGCTATGGGCAAATAGTTAACCCCCAAACTGGGTCCAAAACACTATGAAAGAATAAAAATAGGCTTTTATAGAAATATATACATAAAAAATTGACTTTTATAGAAAAATATTACATTTTTGAAAAATAAAAAAATTATTACCATAATATGTTTTTGAAGAAAATAATTCTCAGCAAAACATTTTTGAATACAAAACTAGAATAAATTTTCAGTTTTCTGAAATAAAAAAAGAATAAAAACAAAATGTTTGTTAAAATCTGACTAAATTAACCTTCTCACTATAACCGAACATTAAAAAAATACCATAAAATCCCCACCTTTTTGGCATTAAATGACCTGAAGTGGTTGATATGCCATTAAACAAAACTCACACACTCACACAAAAGCAGTATATTACATCACCAAATCTTTATTAGATATATTCTTAAAGCACCTAACTTATATTTATCAACCGTGACTGATGTTAATGTAAAAACATCACAAATAAACAACATGCAGACAACCTAAATATAAATAATGCCTTCTAAATACACATACATATATATACACATTATCATCTGAATCTCATATAGACAAGCTAGAATTAGGATAAACCTGTAAAGTCTACTCAATCAATGAAAATCAAATAATGCAAGAATAAAAATACCAGAACATTTTTTTCCATATGCTATTCTCTAATGAAACTTTAATAAAAGTGAACTTGTTAGATTTTGTTGCATCCTTGAGAAATGGTTACAATATAAAATGTTGTTAATTGATGGGAAAGAACAACCAACATGATAATAGATGGAAAAAAGAAAGGTTTATTTTAACAGAGAGCAAGATAAGTGGATACACAGAGATTAGTAAGACATTACTAATCTCCGAAGCAAGATTCTGGTGAATGTGGTGCTCACAATATACAATTCTCTGTATTAGCAATGTCGCATACAAAAAAAATGGGTGTAGAATATTTTCTTATTTTATTTATTAATTTTTTTTCTTTTTGCTGTTTAACCTTTCACTCTGTCAGATATCAATCTATATTGGATCTGAATTTAATTTGTTTGAGGCATGATGGAGTAATGGTTAGCAGCTCGAATTGAGGAATCAGAGAGCCGAGTTTGAATTCCTGTCAAATTCATTACATTTACTTACATGCTAAAACCCTTGGGAAAGATATAAATCTATCTCTTTTTCCCCAAGCTACAGATATATAGCAGAAAAGACAGAGTTCTGTAGCCATAGATAAATATTGCTATCATGGCCTGAACTAAGACATAAATGTTTTTATTATAGCCAGAACTAAGAGATAAATGTTGCTATTATGGCCTGAACTAAGATAAATGTTGCTATTATGGCCAGAACTAAGAGGTAAATGTTGCTATTATGGCCTGAACTAAGAGATAAATGTTACTATTATGGCCAGGACTAAGAGATAAAGCTTACTATTATGGCCTAAACAAAGAGATAAATTTTGCTATTATGGCCTGAAATAAGAAATAAAAGTTACTATTATGACCTGAACTACGAGATAAATGTTACTATTATGGCCAGAACTAAGAGATAAGTCTTGCTATTATGGCTTGAACTAAGACATACATGTTACTATTATGGCCTGAATTAAGCAACAAATGTTCCTATTATGGGCTGAACTAAGAAATAAATACTACTATTACGGCCAGTACTAAAAGTTAAAACTTGCTATTATGGCCTGAAGAAAGAGATCCGAAATCTTTGTTGATACACGTGTTGACAGCTTGTTCAATCATGAGTTGGTCACGTGTTTGTGTGTGTACAGGAGAAAAGAGGTGTTAATTCTCACTGGTTTCGAAAGAGTGAATGATGTCAATTATATTTGTTATAATTATATAATTATAACTTCTGACCCTATAATTAATTTTGATTTATTTTTCATGGATATGACACAGTGACAGTATAATTAATTTTTTATTCATGTATTTCTTTATGGACATTGCCATTGTTTTAAATCTTCAAGTGATGTATTTTTGATAAAATTATTTGCTTTTGATTCTGTAGTAATATTCTATAAGATCTGATAAAGCATAGTCTTCTGCAAGATCTACAGGTTTTGTTCATTGAAGACTATTTTCAATCACTGACCTGAGAAAGCAGTTGGCTACATTTGATTGTTAAGGCAACTGAATGTGTTGGGTGCCATGCATGACATCCATATGAAAGTGTCAATCTGATGAGGTTATTTAAGAATATAACCCTAGTTCTTTAATAAATATATAAACATAAATAAACATAATAACAGCAATCAATGACAAATAAAAAAACAATCAATGATAAAGTTAACTAGCAACATTATAAAATAGCTGCAAAACTACATTCGGATCCACAATTATTTCTCCTCAATAACACCTAGAATAATTTGAAACCATTACTGTCTATCCAATAACTGTTAGAATAATACAATTAACCTATCCATGATGCATCACTGGCCAGCATATAAATAGTTGTACTAAAACATAACACACATGGCCTGATGATTTTGTTTAAGCATGAAACATACAGTTGCTTCTGGGTGGTGACCTTAATGTCCACATTTAAATTTACATATGCTCTATCCCTGATATCACATTAACTTATAAATATAGCATACAAGAAAATTATATATATATATATATATATATATGAGAGGTTATTGGAAAAGATAGGTAGACATAAAAAGATTAATAAATACATGGAAAGTGAAAGGAAGAAAGATAGTAAAGAAGTAAAATTTGATTGAAAAAATAGCAAGAGACAAATGTTACAGATAGTTGGGTATAGGGATCAGTAGGGATACTAGCAGTATAGCCTGGCGTTGCTCGGGTGTAATAAAAACTTGAAAACTAATCCATATGTGTGTGTCCATTACCTATAGACTCCAAAACGGCTGAACCAATTTTCTTGAAAATTTACACAGTTGTACGATAAGTATAATGAAAACTTTAAAACTAATCCATGGTCCTGGACATTGGCACGAAAGACTAAAAAGCAATAGTTGTTTCCAGTTAAAGCAAAACCATAGACTGAAAAAAAAATGAATGGATGTAAGTCAAATTTTGATTTCCTGCTATCAATATCAAATAAGTTTTTTTCGTCGTAAACTGAATTTTGAAGGATAAATAAGTCCTCTGAGTAAATAGTATCATGGCTGAGACTAAGAACTACAATTATATCTACTTAGAGCCAAACCCAAAGCAAAACCTAAAATAAAAGGGCTGACAAAAATACAGACATACAGGCAGATAAACAGACACACATACAAACATATTGTTTTTTATACATATATATTATCAATTTTCTGCACTATTGTAAGAACTGCAACCTTGAAACTTATGAATATCGTTCCTCATGTCTTTGTCTATGAGTGTATCAAATTTGATTAAAATCGGACCACTCCTTCTATAACCCAATTTTTTTCGATTATCAATTTTCGATATTTATCGGGGTTATCTTGACACAAAACCTAGCTAAGAACACTCGCAGATGCTTATAGTACAACTGTGTAAATTTTCAAGAAAATCGGTTCAACTGTTTCAGAGTCTATAGGTAATGGACACACTCACACACATACACACACAGACAAAGTTCCATTCATAAATAAGTTTAGATTTAGATTAGATTTATATATATATATATATATATATATATATACACACACACACACACACACACACACTTTTGAGTTGCAATAATACAGACTGGGATATTTACTTGTTTTTTGAAGAAACATCTACCCAGGATATCTATGTTCCAGCCATCATTTTTATTAAATATTTGCAAAATATACTCATCTCCTGATTTAATATGTGAGCAGTCTAGAAGAAAGTATTTGATTATTGAAATTTATGAAAAATTATTAAAACATTCCAAAAACCCCTTTTATCCCAAACATACTGTCTATTTGTATCTCATGTGTATTTAATAATATTATGAAATTCAACTCAAAAATAGCATTCTTACATAATTCAAAATATTATAATTTCTCAAAATATATATTTTTCTAAAGAACTGCCTGCATTTTGTATGATAAAATACTGTGTAGTAAGCAGTAATGGTATTATTAGCCATTTTACTTATATGGAAACGTGTGGTAATTATTAACCAAGTAGTTAGTGTTAGGATGTGCTCGAAATGACAAATCGGGGAGCTGAGTTTGAATGTGACACGATAACTAGACATATATGTATTTTATTATAATAGATTAAAATAGAAAATAGATTAGAATAGAAAATAGTTTAAAAACATATTTAACAAAAGTGAAAAAGTAGAGGAAAAAAATAAATAAACGCTTTTTCTTTTATGAGGAAAATTGTCCTCCGGTAAATATTTGACTCAGTGATAAAGTTCAGCAGGTAGGTTTTCGATGACCCGGTCAAAGGCTGTCCTTTACTGTATCTTGACCACACATTAAGCCTTTTCTGGTGGAAGCCTTATTAAGATAAAAAAAAAGATAACTGAAATTTCAGACTTACAGTCGCCGGTGTTTGTCACCGGTGGTCTAAAGCATTTCCAGATTTCCGGATTTCCGGTCAATTTTGGATAAATTCAGGTAATTTTTCTGAGTCAGTTAAGTTAAGAGAGGAGTCCCGCCGGGCGTGTGCTTGAAGTAAGGATCTCCGTTCATCTTGTTTCGTTCAGTTTGGATTTGTTGATCTCCATTAATTAGAGTTAGAGCTGTGTGTCACATTTTCCTGCCCCAACCAAAAAGGCTAACTCTAAACGAATAAAGCATCCTTTCAACTCATCCAAGTTGTGGAAATTCATTCCTTATAGTTAATCTTGTACCCCCAGCTGTCCGGCCAACATTTTCAACAAACTCCCGGCAACATCACAGCATGGAGAACAGCCGCCGGAGAAATTGTTCAGACAGTCCAGTGGGGTGTTACATTGAATCCCAGTTGAATTCCTTGCATTCACCTGTGTGCAAATACCCTTGGGAAAGGTATTAATCCATCACTTCCCTCCAGTTATGGGTTAAATAACAGGACAGATTAAGTTCTATAGCCTTGGTTGGCAACCAGTCTACTGCAGAAAATAATGTCAACCTACTGCGGGATAATCTTCTACCCAATCAGTCATGTCTCTTTCGAGACATGAACACCCAAGCGTGTATCACATATAGGACTTAACTGACTGAGGTAGTGTAACTTTCAGTTGAAATTTACAAAATCTTTCTGTTAAAACAATCCTTCAGGAAAATAGATTTCTCAAGTCCAGCAGTTGTTATGGCTCTCTCTATATATATATACATATATAATACAAATATATTTTGACATATATTATATTTATGGGTTAAGGGCTCAGTGTCAGGGATTGTGTGTGTAAAAGTGGATATTGACGTTTTTCCAACTGGTGAATGTTTACTTTATCTAGAAAAGCAACATACTTAATTTTTGGCTTTTTTTTAACTTCAACACTAAAACCATTGTGCCAGTGTAAAATTAGGAAAGGAATAAAAATATTCACAGGTCTTTATGTGGATTTAATATAGTGGGAAATACAAATTTTTGTCACTTGTCTTAAGAATGGAAAACAAAAATAAACTGCATATTGTGTTCAAGCACAAAAGAGACTGTCACCATGCAGTCTTGATCTATCTATATATATATATATATATACAGTCATCCGCAGACAGATCTGTTTTGCTGTATCACAGCTCATTAGTACAGTTAGACATCTGGTTGCTTTTTACCCAGGATTGAAACTTGACCGAATTGGCCTCAGGTGGCGATTCTACCTCTGAGCTATGGGCACTCGGTAGAAGAAGGCAGAGTTTTTAGCATTTATATTATCATTATACACGCCCAATAGCTGAGAGTGTTCTAATTCATTGCTAAATAAACGATGCGTAGATGCTAGAGTAGCTACTCTTTTATATATATATATATATATATATATATATATGTATATACATACACACACACACACACGCACACACACACACACACACACATATATATATATATAATCTTCTTCATGTGCTGTGTCCCTTCAGGATCTAGGCAATCATAGATTTTTCATGGTTTTATCTCTTTTTGCTATCAATATTTTTGTCTTGGTATCTCTCCTAAACAGCACTCCGCCATCCATTTGCTCAGGTCAATCAAATATGTCTGATACTGCTTTTCCCTGTCTCTCTATCCTTCTATCTGTCCTGTGAAGATTACATTCTCCAGACCCTCCTTCCTCATCATGTATCCCAGGAACCTCATCTGTCTCTTCCTGATGGTAAGTATGAGTTTTCTTCTCACTTTCATCCTCTCCAACACCTCACCATTGCTCACATGCTCAGTCTATAGTATCCTCAGCATCTTTCTGTAGAACCACATTTCTGCTGCCTCATGTTTTTTCTTTATTCTTGATGAGATTATCTAACATTCACTTCCATAAAGAAGGACAGATATCACATAGCAGTTCAGCAATGTTTTCTTTATTTCCAACAAGATTTTCCTGTCTCTCAGTATTCTTTTGAAATGTGTCCTTGGCCATGACAATGCATCTTTGGATTTCCATATTGCACTTTTCATCTTCTGCCAGAACACATCCCAGTAATTTAAATTTCTTTACTTGTTATATTTTAGTTTCTCTGACCTGTAGTTGGCATATTGGGATCTTCTTATTGCTGATGACCATACATTCAGTTTTCTTGAAGCTCAGACCTTTCTTCTTGCTTTTTTTTTTGCTACTTTCTATAAAAGGTCCTGCATTTTCCTTTCCCTGTCTGCTATCAGCACCATGTCATCCATGTATCTTACATTGTTGAGATTTTGGCTGCCAATGACGAGTCCCAGCAAGGTTTTTATTTCTCTCATAATTGTTTTACTGTATAAGTTGAACAGATCTAGTGAGAAAACACATCCTTGTCTTGTGCCTCTTTGTATTTTTGTATACCTGCTGAATTAACATCCTATCTGTACACAAGCAGTTTGCGGCCAGATTATCGATTATCTTAATGTCTTTTACAAAACAAAGACTTGATATCATAGAGCATAAATACAGATTTAGATAGGCAAGAAGGCATTTTTTCTCAACGTTTAGTAATCATTTCAGGCTAACACATGTTCAGAAGAAACCATTGTCTAAATTTTGACGTAACAAAAAAGATAACTCATTACAAAGAAATAGTGAATGAGGATGACAAAAGTTGAAAGATGATTACAACATTTATTGGTAAAAACATATTCATCTTCTTCTTCTATGTGCCCTGTCCCTTCAGGACGTAGGCGATCATGGCCTTCCCCGTTTCCCTATCCCTGATGGCTCTTAGCACACCTTCTCCTGTTATATCATGCAATCCTTGTTCCGTCATCCACCTGATTAGGTCCTTCAAATATGTTATCCGTTGCTTTCCCCTGTCTCTTTTTCCTCCTCTATCTGGCCTGTTAGTATCAGATTCTCCAAGCCCTCCTTCCTTATTTCGTGTCCCAGGAACTTCAGCTGTCTCTTCCTGATGCTCAGTATTAATTTCCTTTTTGTTTCCATCATTTCCAAGACCTCATCATTGCTCACATGCTTGAGCCATGATATTCACAGCATCCTTCTGTAGAACAACATATTGTAAATATTTAATAGCATTATAATTTGTCTGTGTGTTCCCTCACCTCCTTAGACCACCTGGTATCTCAAAAAGAATATGCATTTGCCAGAAATACCCCAAAAAAAACAGAAGTTCTTTTTGAGGAAGGACAACATTTCAAAAACATATTTCTAAATAAGAAATAATAAAAGCTGAACCAGAAAATAAAAGTGTAAAATTGCTACTCACCGCCCACCAAATAAACAAAGAGAACAAATGAACAGGCCCATTTGGTGTTACTTGATGTGTATAGCTACACGTACAGGCCTATTTGGAAATCGTCATTAAATAAGAGATGCCTTAGACCACTCAGCTATATGTAAAGGTGGTTTCCCCTATTGGATGCATGTTTGAATCCTGTTAGAGGATTTCTCAAATATCCAGACCAGTAGACGTGAATAAATAAATATACTGTTTAATAATTGTTGGGACCTCCGTGCCTATTCGGCTATAATGGACTATTCCATTACTATGTAAAGTAACGGTGGCATCTACGGAAGAGAGTGTGCCGAGCAGCCGTTCGACAAGTCAGTCGTAGACTTCCGGTGATGACCCGGAAGTACCCATTGCTCATACTACGTCTTACGACGGTTGAGACGATTAACCTTTATTCTTGTATTGGATACTAATAACCTTTGTAAATACTATTTTCACGGAATACAACAATTAGCCTATTCCTGTTGTTGAGTTATTTATTCTTACTCACGACATAACAATAATAAACACAGAGCATCAACTTTAATAATAATATTTAAGCAAATAAATTATATAATATTTATATACATATATATATGTGTGTGTGTGTGTGTGTGTGTGCATATATAGCATAACAATATGTAAACTTTTTTATACATCAAGAAAGAAATATGTCAGTGTGGAAAAGGTGTTTGTGTGACATGTTTCAGTCTTTAAGTCTTTAAGACTTTGTCAGAGTAAGTTTATCCTTACATGGATGAGAGTACATATGCACAAGAATGAGACATAATGGGAATTTTAAATTCTTTTTAGGTTGTGTTTTTATTCAGTCAGTTAAGTGCCATACATGCTTGGGTGATCATGTCTCGAAAGAGACATGACTGACTGGGCAGAAGATTATCCCACAGTGGGTTGCTGTTACTTTCTGCAGTAGACTGGTTGCCAACCAAGGCTATAAAATCCAATCTGTCCTGTTATTTAACCCATAACTGGAAGGAAAAGATGGATTAATACCCTTCACAAGGGTATTTGCGTGTAAGTGAATGCGAGGAATTCAACTGGAATTCAAACGCACCTCTCCAATTTCTCATTCTGAGCCAATATCCACTGCACAACAGCACACGTTTTTATTACTTTTATTAATACTATTATTTTTATTATCACAATGGGATAATAGAATATCTACCAAGAATAGTGAAAGGTTTTAAGAACCTGAATGTAGATTTACTGTGGATGTTCTAGCAATGAAAGCACTTTCTAAATCATCATTGTGGTCAGTCTTGTTATGGTGAGAAATTCATGCATTTAATGTGTTTTTTGTAGAAGATCTCTTTAGTGTTCATGTAATCTTTTATCTAAATTCCTTTTTATACATTACCAGCCATAATTATTAGGCCACCCCTGTTTTTTAAAAGAAATGATGTATTTTATACTATTTTTAGTGGATAATTCTAAATGAAAATAGAATGGTTCTTATGTTATTATTACTTTGCAAAATTTTACAAGGCAAGGAAGCAAAGATGAACTCATCTGAATCATCCTAAATTTTCTTCATTCTTTCATTGGGGAAACTGCAATATAGCTAATTATTAAATATTTATGAATACATTTAATGCATATGTTATAGTGCAGTATTAAAAAAAAAAAAAACTTCTATTTTCATTTAAAATTATTCACTTGGCAATAAATACGAAAAAATAATGTGAGATACATAATTTTTTCAAAACACTGGGGTGGCGTAATAATTATGACCAGTAGTGTAACTAGTAGCAATTATTACAGGTATTAGAGTAAATCTTAGCATATTATTTTGCATTGTAGTTTAATGGTTGCTTAAAACCTAGTTTCCACTAAAAATCATCTAATAAAAATGATCTCATAAATTTCTATTTCTATTTTTATCATAACAACAAAATAAAACTGAATTCTTTTTAAGAGAACTCGAAACTTGTAGTTCGCAATATTTACATGAAGTGGAAAAATAAACTGAAAATACTTTCAAGCATTTCAAATAGACTTATTATTTCATATTCAATGCAAAACAAGAGGCCCATAAAATATTCCAAAATAGAAAAGCAGCCCTTCTTGACAAACCCAATGAATAAAAAAATATATTGTCCTACCAACTTTATCAGATCTACAATTGTAAAGAATTTATCCAAACTCAGTATAAAACTTGTCACAATCATATCTAAAATTATAAGTCTTAATTGCTCCAAAACTAAATAAAAAGCTAAAACTTGAAGGTGGACTTTACCCTATTTACCTTTGATAATTGGCACATTGTTGTTTTAATCTGGTTGATATATGCTGAATTGATTTTCTTTTTAAATTTTATCTATTGACCATCAAAGAAATTTTGAGTAGTCACTGATGTAGACTGTCTCAGTCCATTCTTTCATTTGCAATTCATGCCCTTTCTGGTGATGAAATTCTTTATATTTTATAAGCAACAAAGCATTCCTCAATGGCATTAATGGTCTTCACAAAAATGTAGATCTTTATTTGATTACATTGTGCAAAAATACATTTAAAAAATCTATAAAATTCCTCAGCTCCAAGTGTTGAAAAGCATCAATCACAGAAAACAATCTTTTTTTTTATAATGTTTTTCTTTTACAAGACCAATAGAAAGATTTTCAGGTTTAATTTTGCTGTGTTTGTTTTTATATAATTTTTATTCATCTGGATTTTTCCTCATATAGTTGATATAAATGAGTGCCAAAACTCTTTCCTAAAATTTTCAAATTGCTAAATGTCAGAATATTTTTCAATCCCTTCTTTGCTGGGTCAAGAATTTTCAGCACACCTCAAATAAACAAGTCATACTTTTGTTGGATAAATACGAGACTTAACTAATATCACGTTCTACACTGTTTTTGATGTTGATCAATGGTCATCCTGATGTCATTAGGTCCCAGTAGACATCTATACAGATGACACCATCATTTATTCCCATTTCAAGAGAAAATTTGCCAAGGCTGATAAATTAAACCTAGCTGCTGCTCTTGAATCTGATCTTCAATCAGTGGTTAACTGGGGAAAGAAATGGCTTGTACATTTTAATTCCTCTAAAACAAAACTGCTCTCCTTTAACCACCATAAACAAACTTTCCTGCCAGCCATCAGCATGGCTAGTCTCCTGGAGATCAAGACATTACACCTTGGCCCCATTAAAGTGCGACATGGAGATCTGAAGGTGAATTGGCATGGCAAAGGACGCGTTCCAGAAGATGAGCAAAATACTAACACACAGGAAAATCTCAATAGAAACAAAGAAAAGAGTGCTAGAGTGCTACGTGATGTCAGTTCTTCAATATGGCTGTGAATGCTGGACAATATCATTGAAAATGAGGACAAAACTGGAAGCGGCCAAAATGTGGTTCTACAGAAGGATGCTACGTATATCGTGGACTGAGCATACAAGCAACGACGAGGTGTTAGAAAGAATGGCAACAAAAAGGAAATTGATTCTGAGCATCAGGAAGATACAACTGAAGTTCCTGGGACATGCAATGAGGAAGGAGAGCCTGGAGAACCTGATACTGACTGGACAGATAGAAGGAAGGAGAGACAGAGGAAGGCAGCGGATAACATATTTGCAGGGTCTGATCAGGTGGATGACGGAACGGGGGTTGCCAGGAGCAACAGGAGCAAACATACTAAGAGCCACAAGGGATAGGGAGACGTGGAGATCCATGATCGCCTACGTCCTGAAGGGACAGGACACATAGAAGAAGAAGAAGTGGAACGACTACATCAAATTTATAGTTGCATCTACTACGAGGAAGTTTGGGTCACTGTGTCGGGCCAGAAAGTTTTTCTTATCAAAATCTGTCTTGCATATTTATAAATCTACCATTCATCCATACATTGAATACTGTTGCCATATCTGGTTGGTTGCTATTGCTTGAGGTTCTTGAAAAAATCCAAAGAAAGATCTGCAATGTAATTGGTTCTGACTTGGCGTCTCATTTTCAGTCAATTTCTCACCAATGTGACATGGCTTCCCTCTGTCTTTTCTACACATATTTTCATGGCAACCTACTATGATAAGCTTTTTACTGTTGACCTCAACCACATGAACTTGCATGCTACTAGATTGGCTCCTATGTTTTTGAATCCCATTTATTTTTTATCCTTTTATCAATAACTACTGTACTGAGTCTTTTCTCTTGTTGTAACCCTCTGCACACTAGTGGTAGTCCAACCTTGCTGAGGTGAAAATATTTTTAAAAAAAATTATATTAAACTAAAACCTGAACAGGCATATAACACTGTAGACTGTAACATTTGTCACAAAAAATACATAAGTGAAACTTTGAGAAATTTAAATATAAGATTTGAATAAAAAAACGGGATCTTTCACCAAACACAAGACAATGCATTAGATTTCTGTCTGAATTTCTGGAATGTAGATTTATAATAATTTAACTATTTATATTTGGATGACTGCCTTGATCTTTGTTGTTATTATAATGTTTTGGGCATCATGCTCTCTGGCCATCCTTAGAGGAATATTTAATCTGGGTAACTTACATGGAATTCTAAACTGAACCCATTATTTAATCTCCAGTGGTAGACTGTTCTTATTCCCCTGCCTCTGTCTATGGATATTGTCGAGTTCTTATTTTTGCTACTATGCAGTTATTGCTTACCTCGATCAATATACACATGAGGATGGTAGGCAGGCACAACAGCTGAAATGGGATAACAACAAAGATGAAGGCAATCGTGTAAATATAAATAGTGTAAACAATCCGTTAATCTCATCATAATTTTGATTTAAAAAAATGTTACTTTAATTAAAAGAAAAATGTATGGAAAAATGCAGAGATATCTGAGTCTTTCATGGGAAGTTTGCATCCAGAGTTTTACAATATTTCACCTTTCTTAACGAATCATCTTTTTTCATTCTCTGGGAAATTTAAGAACAACAGACAAAAGCAAGTGTTGGAAAATGAAATAAAATCAGTGGGACTGTAAATCTATAGATGTCAAATGGCAGAAACTTAAAATTTTAGCACCTTTCTGTTTTTAGTGTTTCCACTTCATGCAGGATTCCATGAATATGGATATTATTATAGTCTGATGAAATCTTTTTTTCAGGATGAAACATGTTACATGCAAATTTTCTATTTTGTCATTCAGTTACACATACTTCAGTTGATACAATTCTGAATATATTTTAGCAGTTATTCATTGCTGGCAAAATTAGCTATGCTTTTGAGTTAGTCATCAAAGTATTGTTTACCTGCATTTATGGTTATATCCCTTGATATGGATTAAACAGTGGGGTAGAATAGCTTCTTCAGCCTTGGTTGGCATCCAGCCTTCAGAGAAAGAAAAATTTTAATACCTAAACATGAGTAGATGAAAGTTATTAATGAGGGAACATATTTGTTGTCTGCTTGAAAGAAAATAATTTATACAAAACAAACCTTTCTTCAAAGAATTGAAGGTTTACATCAGCCTGTAAAACAAGTTGGTTGTAGTTATGTCTCCACAGACGTGTGTTGGATATTGGATTGGAAGGACAACTCAGAGAGCTGAGTTTGAATTTCAGTTGAATTCATTGCATTTACTTATGCACAAATACTCTTGGGGAAGGTATTAATTTGTCTCTTTTCCCTCCAACTATGGGTTAAATAGCAAGACAAATTGAGTTCTATAGCCTTGGTTGGTAACTAGTCTATTGCAGAAAGTAATAGCAATCTGCTGCAAGAAAATTTTCTACCCAGTCAGTCATGTCTCTTTCAAAACATGATTGCCATAGTGAGTATCTGGTATGGCAATTAATTGAATGTCACCAAAAGGAGGCCTTATATATATATATATATATGTATATATCGTCATCCGCAGACAGACCTGTTTCACTGTATCACAGCTCATCAGTACGGTTAGACTCTGATTGCTTTTAACCCAGGATTGAAACCCAACCGAATTGGCGTCAATTGGCAATTCTACCTCTGGACTATGGGTGCTCGGTAAAAGAAGGCAGACGTTTTAGCATGCATATTATCATTATACATGCCCAACAGCCAGAGTGCTCTAATACATTACAGAATGAGCGATGCAGACATGCCAGAGTAGCTACTGCTTATCAAAGTCTACCATTCTTCCAGAGTGCTCAATCAGGGTATGAGAGCATATATATATATATATATATGATTTATGGTTTAATTATTAACTACATCTCTATTTGTCTAGTAGATATCACATTCCACATCATGATTCACAATCAGTATGACATCAGTGAAGTCAAGTGCAAGATTGACCTGAGATGTCCTCCTACCAAAGGGTGCAAGCTGACATAATCAGTGCAGCTGTGCTTTAGTTGAAAGCATAAGAAAGAATAAATACCCATCCCAAGTGGTAAAGTGAGAAAGTAAGTCCGAAATTTTCGATTGCAGACATTCACACACACACAGTTGGCCAACACTAACTGACAAAGCTATCAGCTGGAAAAGAGAATGTGATATGAGTCATTAATTTCTCATTAATGATAACGTTACATTTTTCCGATGATAGGGAAGAGAAATTCAAAAGAAAATTAGGAAAATGATAATCATCTTGTGGAATTATCTAGTGCGATTCTAACTGCAAGTAAAACAATCCTAATAACAGTATAGATAGGTGGAGTTTCACCCCAAACCGAAAATTGTCACACAAACAAAAGTTTAACATAAAAATTTCAGTCATGTTCTTAAACAGCCTTGTCGGATCAATACTTTTGTTTGTTAAATATAGCATTAAACTTGTTTAGAAATATCTAAACTGTAAGCTGTATGATATTTATCCCTGTCTCTTCACATGTGACACAAGGTTGGGAAACCGAGTACATAGACCTGTGCAAGAGCCAATAATTGCTCAGTCCCCACAACCATTAGTTGTGCTAGCATCGGTATAACTACAAATCCTCTTTCCCTTGTGAAATAAAGAGAATACAGTCATGGTTCTTGGGCACCACTTAGTGTTATGTTTTTTCTCTGCTGCATCTTTATCTACAGACAGAGACATGACTGAGCTGTACTCTGCCTAAAGATGGAGGTGAAATTGGGATGATAAACCCTATTTGGCATATGCCTGGGGTAACTTTATCAGCTGTATACAACTTCCTTCTCAAATCAATAATCAAAAATATCTTCCAGCAAATGAAGCCTCTAAGTTTTGGTGTAGATTATTTTTCTTCAAACCTTGTGGATTGCTGCTACAAAATCACAACGACCTTTACCAAATAACAGAAACTACATCACTTTAAGATTTTCAGTAGCAAAATGTATAGCAAATGTAACTCAAAGAGAAAATAATGCTATAGACAGTATTTACATTATATGGACTATTGTCCTCATATTTGTTACCATTTGATCAATGTTTCGGCTGTTGTACGCTCTGGTCTTCTTCAGGTGCTCGGAATTTCAAACTGAACCCTTTATTACTTATTATTATTGTAATTAAGGATTTGATTCAAAATTCCTAGCACTTGAAGAAGGCCAGAGCGTATAACAGCTGAAATTTTATACAAAAGATGAAGACAACAGTCCGAATAATGTACCTTATCTCAGAAATACAGACAAATGCCATAGACAAGATGTTGATTTTGCACATGACTTAGAAAACCACCACGAATACTGGCAGGAACAATAATAATTACTGGGCAGGAGAAAACTATTTTTCTGAAGAATATTTCTAATAAAAAGATATTATACATTTCATCTGCAAGTAGCACTGGCTGCTTGATAAAAAAATATCCAATGTTTTTTTATGATGAAACAGCTAATATTCTCATGACCATTACTATTATTTTTTAAATACTGTAAATAGATTTAGTTAAATCAGTTTAATCTTATTACACTTACATGTGTTCTCGACAGGCTCCAAAGGAGAGTTAGTAATGTGATAGGTGCTGACTTGGTGGCTTGACTACAGCCACTTTCTCACTGATGAGATGTGGCCTCCCTTTGTCCGTTCTATAAGTACTTTCATGGCTTCTGCTCAGATGAACTTAAGTCACTGGTGCCTCCTTACTCGTGCAACCAGAATGGCAACTGGGTCCCACCCATTCACAGTTAGATTAGCCAAATGCAGACGACAATTCTATGCCTGCAGCTTCTTCTCTCGTACTTCCCACCTGTGGAACTCGCTCCCGTATTCTTGCTTTCCTGATGGCTACAACCTCCAGAAATTTAAATGCAATGTCAATACTCATCTACTAACCACTTGACTCTAGCCCTTTCCCCACCCCATATATCCTTCCCTTTCTCTCCCCACTTGCAACTGTCATCACACCGACATTTTCATCTTTCTATTGCTTCTTCCTAATTGGTTTGTAATCCTCTTCTCCCTCCTCTAATTAATTTTCTTTCAGTTATGTAGCCCCCCACACATCAGTGGCATTTACGCCTTGTCCGGGGTGAAATGATTAAAAAAAAAAATAAAGAATAATACTTTTTTCCATACATAATACAAAATCTACCAAATACCTAATGAAAATGTAGACTAAGTGTCTTACCAACCAAGGTTGAAGAATTTGTTAACAGGGACTGCAGTAACAATAAAACCAATTTTCATTGGCTGAATATCAAAATAATCTTTGGAAATTCATGGATTCAACAGAAAGAGGCAAGGAAGCTGACCAAGAGGAGATTCCTCCTGGTTGTGTCATGAGAGAAAGTGAGTTTGATGCTTTTAGAAGCCCAAAACCCCCAATGACACCAGGAATAGATCACAATGTTGAAGCTTCCCGGTGCACTCTAAGGGTGATTAAGTCAAATTAAAAGCTACTTTCATTTATCTTAGCTACTTGAAATAAGAATTTTTGTTGGTTAAAAAAATTTTAAACTCAAACAGAATTATACTCAACTACATGTGTATCACTAAGGTAACAGATACTTTAGATTTTTAGATTTTAGAAGTATATAAACAGAACTGTGGTTTCTCCATGGCACTCTCATCAGTCCTACTCTCTTCTTGTTTTTTTTATAAATGATCTGCTTTGGAACATTCTTATATCATTCAATCAGTTAAGTGCCACACGTGATACACGGTTGGGTGATCATGCCTCAAATGAGACACAAGTGACTGGGCAGAAGATTATCCCACAGTAGGTCGCCATTGCTTTCTGTGGTAGACTGGTTGCCATCCAAGGCTATAGAACCCAGTTTGTCCTGTTATTTAATCCATAACTGGAGGGAAGAGATGGAGATGGATCAATATCTTTCTCAAGTGTATTTGTGCATAAGTAAATGCAATGAATTTAACTGGACTCTGAACTCGGCTCCTTGATTTCTCATTCTGAGCTGATATCCACTGCACCACAAGTAAACATTTTTGCTGATGATAGCAGAGTTTAAGAAAGCACTTCCAAACTCAAGATAGTCAGAAACATACTGCTCTTTGCTCCACCAACAAAGTTCTAACAGCTCAGTGGAGAAAAACTAGCTTGTATCATATAACACTTTAAAAAGTGAGCTTTTAGCATTATTCGAAGTTTTGGCTTTTCTTATCACAATGTATGACTGCATTTTCCAACAAGTCACCATGCTTTGAATGTCTGTTGAGACTAAAGTTTGCTCAAGGCCTCAAGTAGAATGCATATACATGATCCATCACTAAAAATGCTGGAAAAATAGTTAGCTTTCTATTCCAACCACTCCAGAGAGTACCTGACTTCTTCTGTCGTACTTTATCTTTTTAAGATGCTGACTAGACTAAAATTAGAATCTTGCTGCCATATCTTGCCAGAAGCTGCCCAATTGTCACTCTCCAATATTGATGGCGGGTAAAAATCATTTAAGCGTTCTAGAGAGAATAATTACTTTCCATTCTGCAGACTCTTTTCCCCACAGATGCAATGTTCCAGGCCTTAATGCTACTCTGTTTTTGTTTCCTGAGCAAATGTTTGGAAGTTCTTCACTTAATTAGTTCTACCAATTGAAACCGTCAGAGCTAGAACTTGCCATGGAGTTGAATTGCTCACAGTTTCTCTATATTCCATTTCTAAGAAAGAAGTTCTACTCATATAGTATTTTTTCAAAAGCTACTTTGTAGAGCAGACTCTGAAATTGAGAATATTGATCTCATCAAATCAAGGATCAATTGTTATCTCATCCTCATGGATCTACAGGTGGTGTAATAAATAGTGACTGAGAATAAAAAATTGGTAAACTGAGTTTAAATTCCAGTTAGGTATTCAGTTATTCACAAATTTCTTTAGATTTGATACTATCTCGCTCCAAGCTATGGGTTAAATAGTAAGACATGTATCTGAAAAAATCATTGAAAATTCTCAAAAGATTTTTTTTAAAAATATTCACTGGCAAAAAAAATAATTATTCTTACAATCCAAAAATATTTCAGGCTTTAGTTCAAATAATTTATAAGCCATAAAAAAATTAATCTCTTATTCTCATAATCTTCATTCATTTGTACCTCCTCTTACATTCATTAACGATCAACCATGATTGATACTTGAACTTTGTATTGGTTGAAGGTTAGTTCAATAAAAATTGTTGTCATATCTTACAAAAAATAAACTGACACTTAATTTCATAGTTATAATTAATAAACAAATTCACTGTCAATTCAAGACAAATTGGTTGATACTAACAAGCAAGAGAAATTTATTGATAGAAACAAAGTGACTTAAGTTCAGGATTTGATGCATTTGAGTAGACTGGCATGAATTTATTTTGAGACTTGAATGTCAATGGAGAGCAATGGACTTGGGCAAAATATGAAAATTATGAGTGATTGCCTGAGACAGAATAATAAATTCCCTCACTATTTCATTTAACAAGGAACAGCAAAACATTGGCAGAGACAGTGATGAGAAATTTGATCTATTGGCCTGTTGATAAGAATATCTAATATTGGGAGAGTGCAAACAAACAGAATCCTTAGTGAAGATGGTATTGATTTCAAGGACCTAAAGTGAGAAAGTTTAAAATCAAGAGAAGTAATATACTAAAGACTTGGTAAAAAGATAACAATTAGAAAAAGTGAGCAGAGAAAAGAAAATAAGTGGAGAGTCATTCAGAGAGACTGGGAAGATTTTATTTCTTTTCCAATATATTACTTGAAGAGTGTTTTTCTTTAATGTTTTATTCCTTCAGGCCACAGGCAATGCTCTCCATAGTTTCTTTTTCATTATTATCTGTAAATTACCATGCATTCTTGGGAAAATATAGTGGAGTCAGTGTTTCCTCATTGCCTTCTCCACAGTTGTCTTCTTTATTTATGTGCTATGTCATTTCAGGACATAGGCAATCATGGTCCTCCACATTTCCTTGTCCCTTGTAGCTCATAACAACTTTACTCTTAGCATATCTCCCAAACTCTGCTCTGCTATCCACTTTGATTAAGCCTATCAAGTATCTCATGCATTGCTCTCCCCATCTCATTTTCCTTCTGTCATGTGAGTATCAGATTCTCTAAACCCTCCTTCCTCATTATGTCTCCAAGAAATTTTAGCTGTCTCTTCCTTATGCTAAGTATAACTTTCCTCTTAATATTTACCCTTTCCAAACCTTGGTGTTGTACACATGTTCAGTCTATGATATCCTAAGCATCCTTCTGAAGAACCATATTTTGAATCTTTCTTTCATCTTTGATGAGATTGTCCAGCATTCACTGCCATGTTGAAGGACAAATATCACATAACAATCCAGTACTCTATTCTTTGTTTCCAATGCAATGTTTCTGTTTTAGCTTTGAGAATACATCCTTGGCCATCCCAATAAGCCTCTGAATCTCACTGTTGTACTTTGCATCCTCTGTTAGAACACTTCCCAGGTATTTAAATTTCTGTACCTGCTTGATTTAAGTATCTTCAACTTGTAATTGGCATTTTAGTTTCCTCTTTTTATTGATGGTGATACACACAGTTTTCTTGTAGTTTATATTTAGTCTTTTCTTCTTGCTTTTCTTTGATAAGAAATAGTCACAGATTTCTTTCTTCAAGACTGCTTGCCACCTAAGCTAGACAGCTTATTCTACTCTGTTATTGAATTACTAGATGGAAAGAAAGAAGAGACAAATTAATGCCTTTTCAAAGAAAAATTTTGTGAAAATGAATGCAATTGACAAGGCTAGTATTTGAACTCGGTTTACCAAATACACTTTCCATGCCGACATCCATTACACTAAACAAATACTGATGAAAGAGATTAGTAAGATATGACTTTATAAAATCTTATGCCATTTTCTAACAAAAAAATTGGAAAGCTAAAACATTCAGATTGTTTGTTCCAAGACAGTAACTTAAAAGAAAATGCCAAAAACTTCAGACAGAGAAATACAAAAGAAACAAAAGATTTAACAAAGAAAAAGAAACAAAACTGCAGATACTGATTAGAGAACTCAGCTGCTTCACATTAATGAATGACATTACAGAATTGAACATCTGAACAGTTTATATGCCAAGTTTGGTGGAGGGTGCACTTCAACATGGTGCATTTGTTAGCAAGCTTATTTCACTAGATCAATTAAAAGTAGGGCAGTTTTCCTCACTGGGTACTTCATACTTTCAGCTTTATGTCACTTACTACATGCTATAGGATACAAATCCTACATCATCCAACAGTTAACTAAAACACAAAGTAAAATTCCACACTTGCAAAATTAGATCCAAATCACTAAAAGCATTTTGAAAAAACCCAACTAAAACACACAAAGTAAAATTACACACTTGTAAAAGTAGATTAAAATGACTAAAAACATTTTGGAAAAACCCAGACCATAGCAAGTTTCACAAGTCAGTGTGAAAAGAAAATTCTGGATCCTGACTGGATAGGAAATTGAAAATTGATATATGACGTTTTTTCACACCTAGAAGTGAAAATGCTTGCTGGAGCCAGCAACATGATAAACTTCACTATTTAAACCAAGTTTGCTGACCGGTCAAATTGAGTCCACAATAGGAGCAGTTAGCTGATGGAACCTTGTGGCAATGTAACAAAATAAATTTTAAGAAGCTGACCTGGAAGTAAGGGCATGTGACAAATTCATTCACCCTTTTCTTTCAATTTTCCTTTTCTTCATATTTAAATCATGCAGCCAAAGAAAACAGCAACAAACAATAAGACACTCTAAGTACAATTTCTTTATTTGTTTTACTTTTTTTCTCACTCTGTTGCCAATCTACCAAAAAAGGGAAAGGAACATAAGACTTTACATTCTACTACTATTGACCATGAACTTTTAATTTCTGTGGACATTTTAAATACTTACATTTATCTTTGAACAATTCTAACTACAAAACTGCATGAATTCTCAATGAAGATTTTTCTTCTCACAAATATGTTAAAGTGTTCAGTTAACAAGATTTCACTTATATTTTTCTTCTTACAATTTTGTTATTCGGTTAATAAAATTTTACTTTAATGTACAGACAAAATATTTTATTCTTCCACATTTCAGCATCCCACCTTCAACCTTATGATATTTAAATTGTGGGGACTTTGGTTGTGTTTGACACAAGGCCAAATTTACCAAGTATCACCAAGACTTCCTACAGTACCAAATCTTGGTTCTTTGAGGCAATTATTCTTTTTTCCCCAAGTGGGAGTCTAACTCCTGCATGCTCTGTAAGGCTGTGTGTACCAGTTAAGGCCTTTACAGCTAAAACCTGCTATGTCAGGTGCTTCATCCTCATTCCTTTTATATTCCATGGACAAGAAGAAATTTTCTTTCATAGTTTCTTCCCAATTCAGTAACTTCCATAATCATCAGTTTATACATGGTATTTACTTGAGCCTCTCTCTATGTATAGGGCATTCTGAGAGCATATGTTTAAGCAATAATTCCCCATAGACCCTGTATATTCTGTGTAGAGCATCTGCTTTATCTCCAGATGAGACTCTACTCTTCAGCATAGCTTCATCTGCCTCGTCTGGTTTCCTCTCTGCCTGAAGGTAGAGACTTCGATAAAGAGAGATTTTTGATGATCACGTTATAATCTGCTGCAATTAGATCTCTTTCTGATTCATTCTGCTTGTCAGCCAGATGTAAATGCTAAGAAGACAGAAAACGAATTAAAAAATTATTTTCTGTATATAAGATCAGCACATCACATCCAATCATAAGGCGAAGTTACTCCAATGAAAGTGATACGTTGGCCAATCATGACCATCCTCACCAGAAAAGAAGATGATCCTTGGGGCTCCTTAAAATCAAGACTCTGGCAATGACCAATGCAGTTGCTGACTGAAAGGCCACCTGCCGACATGCAGGACACTACCACCATCACCACTTTTCTCAATGTAACTGCTACCACGCCCTGACCTCTCTAACTTTTCACCCACAGAATGCATCTGATAGTCCAGCTTCAGCACTACCAGGCTCTCAACACTCACTGCCATGATTTATAACATCACATGGAAAATGTAGTCAATAATCTACTTTTTGACATCACCAAGTTGCCAATTCTGACTGCCACAATTTATAACAGCTTATCATCACCACCTAGCTAAAAACCTTCCTCATCACCACCATCATCACCTCAGCAACCCAACTTACAAGAGCCATACCTTTGCAGTCAACACTGTGACCCTATTTCATTGATATTCATCACATGAAACATTCCTCCACAGGCCTACCAGTAACACCTAATCTCTCATTGCTACTGCCATCGCTGTGGAAACCTGACTCTCTACAGCCATACCCTTGCAGTTGACACCATGGCCCTGTTCCAACTGGAACAAAACTAAAACATTTGACTAATTTCTCTTCACCACTGCTGTCATCTCTGCAACTAATGCACCCTACCACAAATCAACCTACCATTGTGACTGTGAACAAACAACATGTGCATTGAGCACAAACAATGACTAAATCTAAAACATTTGACTAATTTCTCTTCACCACTGCTGTCATCTCTGCAACTAATGCACCCTACCACAAATCAACCTACCATTGTGACTGTGAACAAACAACATGTGCATTGAGCACAAACAATGACTAAATCTACACTGAACTAATCCTCTGACCTCAGCAAACCCAACCCAAGAAATTTGTCAACTCTCAGCCCTACTCTTACACCTAATCACTCTTCTGATGATGAGCAACTGAAAACAACTGAAAGCTCATTATGATGACCAAATTTTACATCATGCAATATGTTTCACAAATTAAAAATGCCTGCAATGGGACATTAATTTGAACATGTCAAAAACATTGAGATGCACATGACTAGCTTCCATCAGGAAGGTGAATTTTGACGAATACTTCAAAGTCTGGAGAAGAATGATTGGAGATAGAATGATTATTTTGAAAGAAAGAATAAGTTGTATGTGTTTTTCTTTCAAGACTTCCTCTTTTATATGACATATACCCTCAGTAAGTGAAGATCATGGGTATCCACAACGATCTGTGCTAATCTTTTTTTTAATTACCTTTTACACTCTCTGATTTGCCATCTATTTATTTATACAAGGTCATTATTTTTCATTTTGTTTACTCATTGTTTTCCTAAATGGAATCCTCTCCATTAGAATGAAGACCACTGTATGTGTGTGTGTGTATATAAATACATATATATATATATATATATATATATATATATGCATATTTTTTTAAAACCTATACTGTTAAACATAACAGACAATGAATGTCTTTTATGTTTAATCATGAGCAGTTCTAAACATCGTATTTTCACATCAATTGTAGGTGAAAAAAAAGACAAAACTTATCCAACATTTGGATATTTTTTTATTATCCTGGTTCTAAGCTTTCAGCTTTGAGCTATCTTCAGAGAGGTTACATGGATCGATAACATAAATACATCCAAAGATGATTTTATCTTGTGTTGACATAAAACATTGCTAAGCAAGATAACAGTCACCGAATAGCAGTTGCAGTTCGTAACTCTGTAATGCGGTTCTATGACATCACATTGCATGAGAGATCGAGTTGTTAGCAGAATAATGTCCAAATACAATGTAATGTGAGATTGAAATGTCATTTTATTAAGTGTGGGTTGTTTTGATTTAATGTAGATGGCCTCCAATATCTGAAAGTTCTTTTTACTGTCTGCATGAGTGAGTATTATTGTATTATTGGCTAAAATCTTTGAACCAAAATCTTAGAAAAACATAATAAAAAAATATCAAATGTTGGATAATTTTTGTTTTTATTTTCACCTGAAATTAAAGCATTAATATGATGTTTAGAACAGCTCATGTTTAAACATAATAGACATTCATTGTCTGTTATATTTAACAGTATATGTTTAGAAAAGTATCTGCTGCCTCGATACACTATATATATAGATAGATAGATAGATAGATAGATAGATCAGGAAGATTAGCCAGTTATGCTACCATGGTTTAGACTTTTACAGTTTCAGCAGGTGATTTGTTTTGAGTCATGGCTTAATGGTTAAGGCTTTTATAAGTTCATAGCTGGAAGTTCACAAGTAAGGGAGTGGTTTGTTGTTGGGAATCATTTCATCCAGGTTTGTACGAGCCTAGAATATATTAAAGGATGTGTTCCAGAAGATGAGCAAAATACTAACACACAGGAAGATCTCAATAGAAACGAAGAAAAGAGTGCTAGACTTCTACGTGATGTCAGTTCTTCAATACGGCTGTGAATGCTGGACAATATCATCGAAAATGAGGACAAAACTGGAAGCGGCCGAAATGTGGTTCTACAGAAGGATGCTACGGATATCGTGGACTGAGCATACAAGCAACGACGAAGTGTTAGAAAGAATGTCAACAAAAAGGAAATTGATGCTGAGCATCAGGAAGAGACAACTGAAGTTCCTGGGACATGCAATGAGGAAGGAGAGCCTGGAGAACCTGATACTGACTGGACAGATAGAAGGAAGGAGAGACAGAGGAAGGCAACGGATAACATATTTGCAGGGTCTGATCAGGTGGATGACGGAACGGGGGTTGCCAGGAGCAACAGGAGCAAACATACTAAGAGCCACAAGGGATAGGGAGACATGGAGATCCATGATCGCCTACGTCCTGAAGGGACAGGGCACATAGAAGAAGAAGAACCATAAAGGACCATAAGGATGACTTTCCCAACAACCCCTCCTTCTGACTAATCAACCCAACAAAAATTGAATTAAGAAAAATATATCAGAAAATCCTAAAAATATGTGTGATTCACTAAGGATTGCTGTACAAAATAAACAATGGAAAGACACAAGTGAATGTATTTCTTCGTTTGAGAAAATTAAAAACAAATAAAAAAAAGTTTTCATGAAATATGGTGTTAAAAACTTCAATCTGTCAATTTTTGAAACAGGATTACTCAAAGCTTTAGAATTTGCTTAAAAATTTATAAACATACCATTAGAGCACATGAAAATTTTACATCACTGCAAATCTGTGCTGATCCACCATAGTGCAATTTGGATAGTCAGTGCCATACGGGACACATGAAAAGAGACATGACTGACTTATCAGAAGGTTATCTCGCAGTAGGTTGCCATTACTTTCTGTAGTAGACTGGTTGCCAGCCAAGGCTATAGAACCCATAACTGGATAGAAGAGATGGATTAATACCTTTCCCAAGGCTATTTGTGTGAAAGTGAATGCAAGGAATTCAACTGGAATTTGAACTCAGCTTCCCGTTTTCTCAGACTGATAACCACTGCACCACAACGGATATCCAAAATTTGGATAAAGAAATCTGAAAAGGGACATTCAATGGAGTCAAGGTTTAAAAGCTAATGGGTCTATTTATTTTACAAAAAATAAACAAAGTAGTCCACATAGATGACCACGGAATATACAGAGACGGTGGACTGATAATATTGCCAGACAAAAGAACAAATGACAAAGTAAAAAATTAATTTTTAAACTCTTCAAAAGTGTCAATTTCAATACCGACTTGGCAGCTCGACTACAGTCACTTTCCCACCGACGAGACGTGGCCTCCCTTTGTCTGTTCTATAAATACTTTCATGGCTTCTGTTCCAACGAACTAAAGTCACTGGTGCTTCTGCAACAGGTGTTTACTCATGCAACCAGATAGGCAACTGGGTCCCACCCATTCACAGATCAACCAAATGCAGATGACAATTCTACTCCTGCAGCTTCTTTTCTCGCACTTCCTGCCTGTGGAACTCGTTTCCATATTCTTGCTTTCCTGATGGCTACAATCTCCAGGAATTCAAATGCAATGTCAATACTCATCTCTTAACCACTTGACCCTAGTTCACTGCCCTGTATATCCTTTCCTTTCTCTCCACCTTTGCAACTGTTATCACACCTGTATTCCTATCCTTCTCTAGCCCCTTTCTAACTGGTTTGTCTTCCTCTTCACTCTCTTCTACTTAATTTTTTTACTCTTATATAGCCCGCTGCACATCAGTGGCATTACTGCCTTGCACGGGGTGATACGATTAAAAAAAAAATGAATAAAATGTTGTCCCATATTTAGATGTGGAGCTCAGTTTACAAACCAGTACTGTATCTCTATACATGAAACCAAACACAAAATTAACATAGGTAAACATTGGGTCAAACCACCACACCAGTAATACAATACATCCCTAAACTTTTACAATATAAACAACCTAAAAATTCCTCTTATAAAACAATCTTTGATGAAAGGAAAGAAGACAATGAAAACGTTTTTACAAGAAAACAGACATAAAAGCAAATTAAAGTATAAATCCCAGACAAATGAAGAAAAGAAAAGAGTAATACAAGAAAACGAAATATAATTTGGTTTAACCCACTCCTTAGTTTGGAAGTAAAATTCAAAATAGGGAAAATATTTTTGGAACTACTAAACAAACACTTCCCAGAAAGATTTGAACTACACAAAATACTAAATAGAAATATGTTTAAATTAAGTTACAGCTGTAATTGTAATTTAAAAAATCACATAAAGAGGCAAAATATCAACAATTTAAAAAACAATATACAGAAGAATATGGTTAATGAAAAATGTAACTGCAGGGATTAAAAGAAATGTCCACTTAAAGAAATTTGTAAAACTGAAGGAGTCATTTACAGAGTAGAAGTAAAAGATAAAATATACATAGGATGTACTGAAGGCAGTTTTAAAACACAAAGAAATAATTACAAGTCTATATTCAAACTAGAAAAACTTAAAAAAGCACCAAACTAGCTAACTACATCTCGAAATTAAGAAAAGAAAGGCAGACATCTCCATATAAATTAGAAAATTTTTTAAAAACGCTAAACCCTGCAACAGTGGTGATATCTGCAGATTGTACCAAGCAGAAAAGTTGGTTATAGTATTGTTTCCGGAACAACAAAAGCTACTAAATGAATGGTCTGAAATAATGTCTGCATGTAGACACATTAGAAAATATTTTCTAGACTCATACAAACCCAGATGAAAGGATTCTCCCTTACTTTGAACCTTCATTTATAAACTTATGAAAGCCTTAACTGTTAAGTCATCAGTCAAAACAAACCCCCTGATGAAATGGAAAAGGTCAAAACCATGGTAACATAACTGGTTGGTCTTCCCTACCTAAATATCTAAAATCTCTACATGCTGAATCTTCATCACCATTTACTGGTCTAATTTAATTTAAATATGGCCTATAATGATTTAACCAGTGCCTTGTTATTTTTTGTAATAATTATGTTTTCAAGAAGCGAAGTGGATATATATATATATATATATATATATATATATATACATAATATAAAATATTTTATGGCAGGGGTACACTTATTTAGAATAATTAGCTATGTACAAAAATAGATGAAGATTTTATAGTTTGAGTTTGAGTTTTGTTTAATGGCATATTAACCTTTGTGGGTTATTTAATGCCAAAATGGTGGAGTTTTAAGGTTATTTTTTAATGTTTGGTTATAGTGAGAAAGTTGATTTAGTCAGATTTTAATGAAAATTTTTATGTTTTTATTCGTTTTTATTTTAGAAAACTGAAAAGTCTTTTTAGTTTCGTATTCAAAAATATTTTGTTGAGAACAATTTGTTTCTTCAAAAATGTGTTATGGTCATAAATTTTTCTTCAAAACTGTATTTTTGGTTATATTTTTCCTTCAAAAATATATTGTTGTTAATACTTTTCCTTCAAAAATGTGTATTTTCCTATAAAAGTCTATTTTTATGTATATATTTCTACAAAAGTGTATTTCTATATTTTCATAGTGTTTTGACCACAGTTTGAGGCTTAACTATATGCCCATTGCTGGGACCCTAACAGATGCAACCACTCCAGGTCAGGGTGGACCTGAGAACAACAACAATTAAGTAGTGGTTCCATGTTTCTCACAACCTTCCAATCATGGGCCTTGCTGCCGGATGCAGTTTATCATCATGCCCAGGATTGGAAGACTTTATAAATGACATACTCAGATCAATACAGGCAGGTGGGGAAATAAATTGAAACAGGGGTAGGTGTAAAATTAGATAATGACATGAAGAAATGTGTCTTGACTATGCAAAGTTCTTATGTAAATCACAAAAAATCACTATCATCATTGGAAACCTGATTGTGAAGTTAGAAAAATAAACATGAAGATAAAATATTCAGCAACTTCACACAAGAATCCTGAAATGAACAAAAGATAGATTCAGTGGAGCACAATCAAGTAATCACCAACATGTGGTCCGAGGAACACCCAAGACACCTATGGACATGGTGGAAACACAAAGAACTAGATTGTTTACGTAACTATCAACAATATTTGAAAGCACAGTTCTATTATGCAAAACATACTTAAGTGCCAACTGCAGGAGCAGCCATCTTCCACTAGTATGTTACATCGGATTAAAACAGTCAGTTAAGTGCCATTTGTGAAATATGCTTTGGGTGATCATGTCTTGAAAGAGACATGACTGATTAGGCAGAAGATTATCCAACAGTAGGTTGCCATTGCTTTCTGTGGTAGACTGGTTGCCAGCCAAGGCTATAGAACCCAATCTGTTCTATTATTTAAACCATAACTGGAGGGAAGAGACAGATTAATACCTTTCCCAAGAGTATTTGCGCATAAGTGAATGCAATGAATTCAACTGGAATTCAAACTCGGCTCCCCAATTTCTTGTTTTGAGCCAATATCCGCTGCAACACAACACACATACGGATTAAAACAACACAAACTAAAGATAACTAAAGCAACATGTAAACAAAAATATGGCTAATTCTGAAAGAACTCAAGTTGCAAGGAAAGATAAAAAATAGTTATAAATGAATACAGCCTGAATGAGAAAGCAAAACCAAAAGGGAACAAGTTGTGAGAAACACTAGGGACATCAGCAAACAAGATCATCGCAAATAAAACTAGACAAGGAAAAAATTGAATTGAACATAGAAGAAATTCTTGAGACGATGTAAAGATGACAACAAACAATAAGAAATGGTAAAGAAGACTGAATACAGAAATTATAAACAAATGTGGTCAGGCTAAAGAGAAATGAATCAAGGAAAAGTGTATATAAAAAGAGAGAATGAACAACAGAAATGCAGCAAGAATGAACAGCAGAATAAAAGAATTAACAGGATGAAAGGTGATCAAACCAACAGGATCTATGAAATCAGAGGAAAGATCAATGAGGAAAAGGAAAAAATATTCAAAAATCTTGCATGAATGTATCAAAGGAACTTTTTCACAATGTCATTGAGAAACCTTATACTTGAAAATACAGCAGGGCCAGAAATACTAAAACAGGAAATAAGGTCAGTACTGGATAAAATAAAGAAAAATATACACAGTGGCCACATATCGGAGGACCTCGCTATATCTGTCTTTGTAACATTACTTAAGAAACCAGGTGCAAGCAAATACAAGCTCCATAGGGCAATCAGTTTAATGAGCCACATAACCAAATTAATGAAGCAAATCATGATAAATAGACCATGGAGCAGAATTAGAAAAGAAATAGGACAAAAGCAGTGCAACTTTGATGAGGACACTGGAATAAGAAATGTGATATTTATGATCAGATTGATAAATGAGAGAGCAATTAAGAATAAAAAAAGATGTGACAATTATGTATTATATATTACGCAAAAGCATCTATTTTAACTTTTGGAAAAACTAGAAACTATTTGTAAATGATGTCAGAATAATCCAGAACTAATTACATTTGAAATTTGAAAATAAAAAGCTTACAAAATTAATAAATAAAAAATTATCATGTTTGAAATGTAAAATTAAGAATCTATTTGAAAATGAATAATATAAAAAGTAGTATCATGTTGGAAATTTAAGAATTAAGAACATGTTTAAAATTATTATGTTTGAAATTTAAAAATAAAATTCTTATTTTAAAATTAATAAATGGAAAAGTATCATGTTTGAAATTTAAAACTTAGGTGTTTATTTGAAAATTAATAAATTAGAAACTATCGTGTTGGAAGTTAAAAAAATTAAGATTCTTTTTTAAAATATCTATATTTTAAATTTAAAAATAAAAAGCCTATTTCTAAATCAAAGCTGAAATAAAAATACAAATTCAACCTGAAAATGCCTAACAGATAAACCACAAAAAGTTTTTCAGCAGTCTTTATATTAAACAATGACTTGAATTTGCCGTGACTCCACAATGTCAAACTGATAAAAATTCAGCATAAGGAAGTTAACAAAAAGCTTGTATTCTTTTGAAGAAAGTAGTAAACTCTAAAACATCAGGAATAGAGAAAATGTCATGGAGAAAATATTCAGCTAATGGAATTGCCCCAAAAAAAGTAAAAGGGAAGAGCCAAATCCTTCCAAACAACCATTAACCAATCTTGGCTTCTATTTTGCTGTATGTTGACATCTCAACAAAAGAGTATTCTATTTGGGTTACAACTAAGTTCTGGGAATGCTAATGTAGGTAACACCATTGGCTTCACTCCAAATCACAACAATGAAGATTACATGTTCCTGTTTTACCCATTTTTGGGGTCTCGTCTTTTCTTTGGTTTCTTTTTCTTTTTCTTACAAAATAATAGCCATTGTCTTCTGCCAGCAATTTTGTGGTCTGTTTTAATATTTATATACTTATTATTTTTGTCTTGTTTAACTCTTGATAAAATAGAGTGAATGCATGTCTTATGTTTGAAAGAAAATGGCTGACATCAGTTTTTGAATGAAAATCAAGGTTCAAGGTAAGATTTAAAATTTACCAGCTACAACAGTACATTTATTCATGCGTAAATAAACTACAAAAAAGAAAGATTTTTTTTCTTCCCGTAGATAAAAAAATATTATTTTCCGGTGTTTTTTAACAAAATTGTAATATTGGTATTAAAAATAATTTAGTCTTCAAATAAATAATCTAGGTTTAGGATAAGGTTTTCATATTTGCTGCTAATTTCCTATTTTTGAATGTTTACCCTGAAAATTATCTATCTTTCATCATAACTCTGTTGTTTTTTTCAAAAATGCTCATTTTATTTTACATTTTCCAATATATAAGCAAGCAGTATGGCTCAGAAATTAAAAAAATAGTCTCTAGTGATACTTGAGTTGAGTTTGAGTGTGAGTTTAATGGCATATCAACTTTTGTGGGTTATTTAATAACAAAAGGTGGGGTTTTAAGGTATTTTTTTTAATGTTCAGTTATAGTGAGAAGATTGATTTAGAAAGATTTTTATGAAAATCTTTTGTTTTTTATTCTTTTTTATTTTAGAAAACTGAAAAAGTCTTCTAGTTTTGTATTCAAAAATGTTTTGCTGAGAATAATTTTTTCTTTCAAAAATGTGTTCTGCTAATAATTTTTTCTTCAAAAAATGTTTATTTTTCTTTAAAATTATTTTTATGCATATATTTTTATAAAAGTTTATATTTTCATAGTGTTCTGACCCAAGTTTAGGGGTTAACTATTTACCCACAGCTGGGACCCTAACAAGGTGCTACCACCCCAGGTCAGGGTGGGCCTGGGAACAACAGCAATTAAGAGGTGGTTCTATGTTCATCACAAACTCCCTTGCTACCGAATGCAGTTTACAGTCATGTACAGGACCCCAGTGATACTTGAATTTGAATTATGTTTCCATGGATATGACATAACTTTTCTATCTAACCCATGAGTACACTTCATAAAATAAATATCTTATTCTAATTCTGCTTGTTCCTCTTTTAATTAGACTGAAGATTATGTCTTGCCAATATCTCATAAATAAAGGATTATTTTGTTTTGAGTGTATGGAAAGATGGAAAAGGCATAGAGATATTTCTTGGTTTCAGTGACAAAATGAAACAACGAAAGGAAGATAAAAGTGCTTAATGTCTTTTGCCAATATTTCATAAAGGACTGTTCTGTTTTGATGATGTGGAAAGGCATCAGAGATGCTATTTGGTTTCAGAGGAGAAAATGAAAGCAAGAAAGGAAATGTTTAATGTCTGTTTCAGTGAAATGGAAAAAGTTGTAATTTCAAATCTTTTCATTTGTACTCTCAGACTTCTTAAAATAATGATTAGGATTCATATTTATGATTGGTATTGCCATATTTGTGTCAAGTTTTTAAGCTCAAATATTTAATGGTGTGATAGGGGAATTTCTACATTTTCCATAAGCTGATTCAATCATTACCTTAAGAATTAAGATTTATTGGAAAATTAAAATAGAAAAAACATTGAATTTTCTTGGTTATTTCCAGTTATTTTCTAATTATTGGAACCTGGTATGAGTTCTCACTGATTTTTCATGAAAATTAATGTTTTATTTGCAAAAATTAGTAAGAAACATTTCACTGAAAGTATTGTCCATCACTAGCCATTACTTTTCCCCATCTTTCTGGTAGTATGTGATTTCCATATTGAAAAGACAACACGTCATTTGAGGCAAACCACAAGGTGATCCATTTTTTGGCATCTTCATCAGAATAAAAGTGCTGCTCAGCCAGGCCATGTGTCATTGATTGGATAAAGTGATAATCAGACAGGGCAATGTGTGATGAATATGGCAGGTGGGATAAGATTTTCTTTTTAAGTGTTTCCTAGTAGGTTTTCACCTTTGTCATTTCTCTGCTCTATAGCAGCCATTTTTTTTCAATTCCTGGCTTAAACAGATCAACTGTAGTCAATGGCAATCTCTCGTGATGGTTTCAGTTGGGTTGTGTAGCTTATAATAAACTACACCCAGCTGATCTCGCCAAATGCAGAGCAGAAGCTTTGAACCATGGATATTTGGCTTTGCCACCAATGTTGATACATTGCAAAGATTACCCCATGATCTTCTACACTCAGGTTTATCGTAGTTTATTCACTTTTTATCACCAGTAAGAATATGATGCAAAACACCTTTCCTTTTCTTCTGTTGAAACAACTGTTTGCATTTGACAAGACACCATTTGATATCTCTCAGCTTCAACTCATAGTGCTCCCAATGTCTTTGCTTTTGAATCATTCCTAATGCTTCCAAACATTTCAAAACTGTTGTGTGATCAACTCCTAAGAATTCTGCAAGTTCAGCTTGCACCTGAAATAAATCTTCATGAAGTAACACCTGTAATTCTTCCTCTTTGAACTGTTTTTGTGTGCCAGAGAATCTTTATCTTCAATATCAAAATCATTATTTTTAAAGCATTGCCATAAAACTCAGCATGTTGTTTCCAACAGAGCATGACTGTCAAAAGTCTCAACAAGAATTCTGTGTACTTCAGATTTCTTTTGAATAAAATAGTGAAGTAAAATTCCCTGCAAATACACTTTCTTTGGCACAAAATGCAACATGTTTAATGCTATGAAAAATGAAGTTGCTTACACTTCAGCAAAATGACATACACTGAATTTCACACTTGCTTATAGTAATTTCTTACAGCTGTGTTCCCATCTGAAACTACACACATGCAGTTCTGGGAATATCTGTCAGAAAACAGTGAATACTTATTCAAGGTCCTAATATAATAATTAGAAATATATTACTAATTATAGGTTTCTAAAAACGAAATTCAGATATAAATTATAGGTTTATAAAAAAATTATTTCTTTTCACCTATGTACCATGTCCCTTCAGCATGTGGGTCATCATGACTTTCCATAACTTTCTAACCCTTGTAACTTGAAACAATATTTGTCTCCTTATTTTCTCTACCAGCCCTTGTTCTGCCATCTATTTACACAAGCTTATTAGGTGGGTTACTTGCTGCTTGGTTGCCTTCAGTATGTCCTATGAGTGACAAATTCTTTAAGCCCTTTTTCCTTATGTGCCCTATAAATTTCAACTGTCTCATCTTGATTCTATGTCTAAATTCCATTTTTGTTCTGGTTTTCCTGAAAATTTCCTCATTGTTCTCATGCACCATCCATGATATTTTAGCATCCTTCTGTAGAACCACATTTCTGTTGCCTTAAATCTACACTTATCCAGTATTCACTGCCATATAAAAGGATTGATATTACATTGAATTATTTAGTGAATAATAATAGCAATTTAGTGAAGATACCTAATCTACTGTCTTAATGTTAAATCTGACTGGTTTATTAAGGTACTCCAATGATGGGAAGAATATGTAAAAGATCTTTTCCATGACAAGAGAGAGCAACCAATAATATACAAAGATGAGGACGGACTGGAAATACTAAAGTGCGAAGTGGAATCTGCAATAGCCAAACTGAATAGAAACAAAGCAACTGGACCAGATGGCATAGTCATAGAGCTGCTGATAACGCTGGAAGAATTTGCTAGAGAGAAAATTACAGAAATAATAAATGAAATTTATAATAGTGGTGTAATACCAAATGATCTCAGCAAGTTGAGCTTCATAGCACTACCTAAGAAGCCAGGAGCAAACAAGTGCGAACTTCACAGAAACATCAGTTTAATGAGCCATATAACAAAACTGATCATCTGAATCCTGATGAATAGAGCAAGAAGCAGAATCAGGCCAGAAATAGGACAAGAACAGTGGAATAAGGAATACCATATTTATGATTAGGATGCTCACTGAAAGAGCAATACAAATGAAGAATGACTTATATCTGTGCTTTATTGATTATGCAAAGGCGTTTGACAAAATACACCGCAAAGAAATGATGGAGATGCTCAGCAGCCTGGAGATATTTGGGACAGACTTGAGAGTAATCAAGAATCTTTACTGGCAGCAAACCACTTGTATATGGACAGGTAATGAATTCAACAGATATGCAAAGATAGAAAGGGGTGTAAGACAAGGATGTGTCTTTTCACTGGATCTTTTCAACTTGTACAGCAAGAATATTTTGAGGACCCTAGAAGTTATGCCTGGATTCGTAATTGGAGGCCACAATTTAAACAACCTAAAGTACACAGATGATACAGTGCTGATAGCAGACACAGAAAGGAAACTACAAGACCTCCTACAGAAGGTAGCTGAAGAGAGTAATAAGAAAGGACTAGAAATAAACTGCAAGGAAACCATGCATGGTCATCAGTAAAAAGGGTAGCCCAAAATGCCAAATACAGATCGGGGATACTAGAATCAAGCAGGTACAAGAATTTAAATACCTGGGAGGTGTTATAACAGAAAAATGGAAAGTGCGACCCAGAGATCCAAAGGCGAATTGGTATGGTGAAGGAAGCATTCCAGAAGTTGTGTAAGGTATTAAGAAACAGGACAATTTCGCTAGAAACAAGGAAGAGAGTACTGGATTGTTACATCCTGTCCATTTTTCAGTATGGCATTGAATGTTGGACAATATCATCAAAGATGAAGGAAAAACTTGAAGCAACTGAAATGTGGTTCTACAGAAGGATGCTGCGAATATCATGGATCAAGGCATGTGAGCAATGATGAGGTTTTGGAAATTATAAAAACGAAAAGGAAATTAATACTGAGCATCAGGAAGAGACAACTGAAGTTTCTGAGACATGCAATGAGGAAGGATGGCTTAGAGAATCTGATATGAACAGGCTAGATAGAGGGAAAAAGAGACAGGGGAAAGCAATGGATATTTGAAGGACCTAATCAGGTGGACGATGGAACGAGGATTGCATAGTGTAACAGGAGAAAGTGTGCTCAGAGCCACCAGGGATAGGGAAACGTGGTAAGCCATGATTGCCTACGTCCTGAACGGACAGGGCTCATAGAAGAAGAAGATCTAAAAAAATGACCTAGCATCTATTGTTATATGGGGCAAGAAATGGCTTGTTAATTTTTAAAGCCTCCAAAATGAAACTGCTCTCTTTTAATCCTCTTAGAGAATTTTTTTTGCTTTCCATCAGAATGGCTGATGCTACCTCCCAGGTGCAAGACTCATTGCACCTGCTTAAGCTAACTTTTCCTTTAAGTGACACTCACAGGATATATTAAAGGCAAAAGTAGCTGATGTAAATGACAAGTAACTTACCTAATGATCGTGTGCAAATGGAATAACAAAACGGAGTAGGTGGTATAATAAGGAGACAAATATTATTTAGAAGTAAAAGAATAAGAAGTGATGCAGAGATCCATGGTCACCCGCTGCGGGTGCCAGGCCCATTCGGTATGGACGGTGAGCAACGGTCTTTGATCCGAGAGTTAGGTTGCTTGGGAACGCAGCCCAAATTAAGTGGAAAGATTTATATTGCTTTCCACAGTAAAACCATGGAAAGAAATATAAAACCATGGAAAGAAATATAAAGAAGAACAGGCCGCCTCCTTAAGATAAGGCTACAAGAACATTGCAAGGCCATAACATGAGAAGAGATAGAAAAATCAAGTGCAGCTGATCACATGTGGATGAAGAAAGGAAATCACTGCCCCCTATGGGATGAAAGAGAAATAATTGATAGAGAACGCCACTGGAAACTATGTAAACTTAAGAAATCAGCACATATGCTAAGCTACAAAATTCTCCTAAGCTGACCAAGCATAGAGATGAAATAAATATGGGAACTAGTAATACAGAGTACCAGAGAAAATCATTCATGTCAAAATTGCGATATGAACCCTGGTAAAAAATACTAGAGAAAACCATTAACATCAAAAAATAGTAGAGAAAGCCATTAAGATAAAAAAATTGTAATATGAACTCTAGTCAAAAAAGAGTTACTGCACATTAGGTTTATAAGTCCAAAAAATTCAGTTTTTCTTAAGGACACATAGCCCAGTGGATATAGATGTTGGTAAGTTTCTGTGACTTGATGCAAAGAGTTGTGAGTTTAATACCAGGCTACAGCAGTGGTGAACAAGTAATTTACCAGAAGAGACTCTATGTAAGCGATGGAGAAGATATACCCCAAGTGATTGTAATAAAGAGTTCCGTTGGAAATTCCTAGCACCTGAGGAAGGCTGAAGCATACAGTGGTTGAAATATTGTACAGATGGCAACAAAGATGATGATAATAGTTTGAATAATGTAAATGTACTTTTATAAAAATTTGGTATTACTTGTGGGTTTCTACTTATAACCCATTAATGAGTGATATTCTTTTAATTGGGATGGTGGGCTATAAGTAGTTAATGGAAATTAATTGACAGATAAATAATTTGGGATAAAAATGATTAAAGTAAAAAATTCTCTATTTGATGACATGTAAAACACTTTTTCCCCTCCCAAAATATGCAAACCATCACTCTGCCTTTTCTATGTGAAAATGTGACCTACTTTATGGTAATTTTATTCCGAATACTTATTAATGTAGGTTATAATTGTTATGTCGCCAAGTATAAATGAATAACTCAACAACAGAATCAGAATATAAGTTGTATTCCGCGGAAAGACGGTTAGTATGCACAGAAGTGATTAGTAATATTTACAATAGAAAAGATACAAGAGTCCAATCCGTCGTAAGACGTGTGTATACGTGATTACTTCCGGTACGCCACCGGAAGTGTGACTAACTCTCGCACTGACTCTCAAGTGACTCTCTATGACTCTGTACGACTCCGTACGACTCTCTCTGTAGAGAATCCACCATTGCTATATATAGCAATGGGAACAGTCCATTATGTAGTCAAATAGGAGAGGCGCCCTAACAATAATTTTACCTCATTCAGTCACTTATACCTAGTTTGAATACACAATCATATTATTTACTCAAACAACATTATTATTATTATGCCATTTTTCATCATATTTTTATTTCTGCTATGGTCGTACTATCTACCAAGTCTGCAGGAAAGACCTAAGGCAGGTCATAGTGTGTTGTTATGGCTCCATTTCATGTTTTTTCTATCTCCCCTAACATCCCTGGCCTTACATAGACAAAGTTCTCCTTAGTATGTGGGCTGTACTTAACAAGACAGTTTTTTGTATATCTCTTAAGCTGGGGTTTCCAGGGATTCTTTCAATGTGTTGTTTTGTTCCATTTTTTATCATTTCAAGTGCACCTACTATTACTGGCACGATTCTTGTTTTAAATTTTCACATTTTTTCTATTTCAATTTCCAAGGTCTTTTTATTTTGACAGTTTTTTCAAATTCCTTGGTTGCTATATTACAATCTGCCAGACAAGCCATATCTATTAATAGGCAAGTTTTTTCTTTCTGGTTTTTAACAATAATGTCCAGCTTATTTGCTTCAATTTTTCATCTGTGAAGATGTGTAGATGGTGTAATCCTATAGAATGGTGACATCTTCTATTTCTCTAACCGGTGCTGGGTGATGTTCATACCAGTGTTTGTTTACATATTTTCCATAGTGTTTGCATATTGTCCAATGTAAATATTTCCCAACTCTATCGTGACAATTTTTATATTCATTTGGGGCAAGTACAGAACAACCAGAGATTAGATGGTCTATTGTTTCTTGGTATTTATCATAGAACCTGCATTTTGGATCCTCATTATTATGTATAATATTTGCCTGAAAGTTGCTAGTGAAAAGACTTTGGTCTTGCGCTGCAATAATAAAGCCTTCAGTCTCAGACTTTAATCCAGATGCACAAAACCATTGATGAGTATTAACGTTATCAACATTGGATTTATTAGCACGTTCTGGATATTGGCCATGCAGAGGTTTGTCTTGCCAGTGTTGTTTCGTTTGTTCAAGAGCTTTGTCCTTGGCTTTCTTTTTCATGTGTTTTGCTGCAATAATTGGTTTTTGGCTTCTATTTTGCTTTTCTACAGAATCTACTAAATGTAAATCGTGTTTGTATTTACTGCCTTCTTTCATGATTGAATATTTTCTCTTTCTGTTTTCATGTTGTTTGATTATTTGTATCATCCACTCCTTTGTTGTTTCTATGTATGTTTTGTAAGCTAATAGTTGTTGTCTTGTACAACAATTTTAGCTGAATAAGACCTCTTCCAACCTTCTTTATGGGGTATGTATACACGGTCTACATCAGCCTTTGGATGATGCATCTTATGCTTAGAAAGAAGCTTTCTTGTTTTAAAATCTATTTGCCTGATGTTGTTTAGAGTCCAGTTCAAAATGTTGAAACTATATTGAACCACTGGGATGGCAAGGCTATTAATAGCCATAATTCTGTTCTGAGAATTTAATTCAGTTTTTAATATCAGTCATAGCCTTCTATAGTACTCTTTACACACTATTTCTTTCATTTTGTTATAGTGAATTTTTTCACTCTCATTTACACGCAAGGTATTTATAAGCTTCTTGTGGCTCTAAATCTTTTATTGTTCTAGCAGGGTCTAAGCTAATTGAGGATATTTGTTGTAGTGATCCTCGTAAAACTCATATTATTAATATTATTTTTATTGTTGTTATTATTATGGTTAATATTTTTTGGAGTTAGTCCCAGCCCCTCTATATACCTCAATGCACTCGTATCATTAACCAACTGAAAGATACAAAGAAAGAGATATAAGAGAAAGAAAATACCAGTAATGATAAACTTGGGAAAGATAAAATTAAGGCTGAAAGGAAATATGTCTGTTTCTCAAAGTGGCCAGAACTGAACACAGAATGTTTTCACTATAGTGATTGTATGTTTTATTTTCACCTGTACACGAAACTTGCTTTATCTATACAGTAATGTTTTATTGTGCGTTGTGGTGCATTGGATATCAGCTCGGAACAAGAAATCGGGGAGCCGAGTTCAAATTCCAGCTGAATTCATTGCATTCAATTATGCGCAAATACCCATGGGAAAGGTATTAATCTGCCTATTCCTTCCAGTTATGGGTTAAATAACAGGACAGATTGGGTTCTATATCCTTGGTTGGCAACCAGTCTACTGCAGAAAGCAATGGCAACCTACTGCAGGATAATATTCTGCCCAGTCAGTCATGTCTCTTTCGAGACATGATCGCCCAAGCGTGTATCACGTATGGCACTCAACTGACAGAATGGTTTATTAAAGTGCTTTTCCACACCGCCCTGTATACCTTTTCCTTTCCAACTGTCACCACACCTGTATTCCAATCCTTCTTTTGCTCCTTTCTAACTGGTTTGTTCTTCTCTTCACTCTCCTCTAATCTTTTTCTCTTATGTAGCCCCCTGCACATCAGTGATGTTACCGCCTTGCTTGGGGTGATATGATGAAAAAAAATATTTTAAAGATACTGATAGCTTGCTTTATATATACAGTAATGTTTTATGCTCTAATCAAAGTGCTTTTACCATATTTTTAAGATACTGATAGCTTGCTTTTTATATACAGTAAAGTTTTTGCTATAACAAAAGTGCCTTTGTCATATTTTTAAGTTACTGATAGCTTTATTTTTATCTACAGTAAAGTTTCTGCTATACTTAATATGTTTTTGTCATGTTTTAAAACATACTGATTGCTTGCTTAAATACACTAAAATTCTTTTCCCCATGTATGAAATGGCAAAATGGAGCGAATCTAATATCAGTCAGTCAGTTAAGTGCCATACATGATACACACTTGGGTGATCATGTCTCAAAAGAGACATGACTGACTGGGCAGAAGATTATCCCGCAGTAGGTTGCCATTACTTTCTATGGTAGACTGGTTGCCAGCCAAAGCTATAGAACCTAATCTGTCCTCCTATTTAACCCATAACTGGAGGGAAAAGATGGATTAATACCTTTTCCAAGGGGTATTTGTGCGTAAGTGAATGCGGGGAAATCAACTGGAATTCGAAATTTCATACTGTCAAATATTTTAATGAACTGGTAAAAATTTATCACAAAACAAACATTTTCAATATTTTTTCTTCCCTACTATCTTTTTATTATTGTTTTTGCTTAGGAGTATTGAACAGGGCAATATTTTTTGTGAAAATGAAAAGAAAATTGGGCATTCGAACATCTGTTTTTCTGCCTTTGGTGAAAAAATGAAAACCGTTACTGGTCATTATGAAACATCTGTGAATTATCAACTCTCATCCTGCAAAAAAAAAAAAAAAACAATTTAAAGATTTGTGCTGAGAAATATTTGGTTGAAAGTTATAAGAATCTGCTTAAAAAAGAAATTTCAATCTTTCTCTCTCAGGCTATGAAATAGTAATCAGGTATAAAAACCTAATCAATTATTAGACCAGTTTTTGTTCACGATCTTTGGTTTTTATTGCCTTCTTATTATCTCTCTTTTTTTCAATCTTTATCTTCACCTTTTGTCCCACCCCATTAATTCCTCACAATTGTTTCAAAATAACAAGCAAGATACCTTGAGGTTGTTAAGATCAGTTGAACAATGACATTACCAAAGATAATTATCTTGGCCATAAATTACAATAAACTAATTTAATGACTTATTCAGTATTTAGCATAATAGGTCTATAAATAAATTGAGACCTTATCAACTCAATATTCCTTTTATTATGGATGCTACTGCATTACTTAAGCCATAAATATGAATAAAATCTTGATTTATTTGACAATTTATTCATCATTCAAATGGAAACTATTAGATAATGATTTGGTGAAAATTATGGGCAGTTCATGATCTTTAGGTGGAACATCAAATACGTCTATTTATTAGATTGTCAGATGTATAAACAGTTTATAAACCTTCTTTTATATGCCGTGTCCATTCAAGAGCCATGCCGGTGACGCACTCCGGAACGACGTCCACACCGGCCTGTAGTGGGCGTCGCTGCCCAAAGACAAGCAACCAAATCGAGTTTGGGCCACATTCGGCAGCACCGGACTGAGTTCCCCCCGCGATCGTGGTGAGCGGTCCCACCTGTTTACCCCTGGGCGGTTTCACGTTCTCTTGAACTCTCTCTCCAAAGTTCTTTTCAACTTTCCCTCATGGTACTTGTCGACTATTGGACTCGTCCCGGTATTTAGCCTTGGATGGAGCTTACCACCCGATTTGGGCTGCATTCCCAAGCAACCCAACTCTCGGATCGAAGGCCGTTGCTCGCCATCCGTACTGAATGGGCCTGGCACCCGCCGCGGGTGACCATGGATCTCTGCATCACTTCTTATTCTTTTACTTCTAAATAATATTTGTCTCCTTATTATACCACCTACTCCGTTTTGTTATCCATTTGCACAAGATCATTAGGTAAGTTACTTGTCATTTACATCAGCTACTTTTGCCTTTAACATATCCTGTGAGTGTCAAATTCTTCAAGCTCTCATTACTTATTATGTGTTCCAGAAATTTCAATATTGTGTTTTGATTTTCAGTATAGTGACATTTTTGTTTCCATTTTCCTTAAAACTTCCTCATTATTCACATGCTCCATCCATAATATTCTCAGCAATCTTTTGTAGAACCACTTTTCTGTTGTCTCAAGTCTTTCTTTATCTGTGAATTCAAAGAATTGTTATTATATAGCAGTTTGGTAAACTTTTTATTGTTTCAAACAAAATACTTAAATGTTCATTCATTTGGGATTTTGTTAAAATTACTATCAATAAATATTTTGGAATTAGATTTTTAATAACTGATACTTTAACAATAATTTATGAGAAATATATCTATATATATTTCATTGTGCATGTGGGAAGCAATCCCTCTTTAATACAGGTTTTATTAGGAGTGACATACATGGTACTTCTGTTATTGATTTTTATTATATTTGTGTAAAAATGCAATTTATTTTATGGAAATAGTGTCTGTAACAATTGTCCAAATGATTGTTCTGAGCACTTTCTGCCATAATGTACTAGAAGCACTGAAGAATTAAAACATTGTCTCGCACCCAATAAGTTCTGAATCATTTGTATTAGAACAACCAAAAATCTCAGAATATGAAATAATTTTGCTTTCACCACATCAATCAAAACAGTTTTTTAAATCTGAGTAACAATGTTATAATCTTGCAAAAAAAATTTTCTAGATAGAGTGAAAAAATTAATATATAAAAAAAGAAATATAAGATGAATGTATAGAATGTGTTTTGATTGCTAGATCATCTATAGTAAATTTACACTGAGATTCTTACATTTTACCTTTGTTGGCAGATCTTTTATTACAATGTGGGATACTTAAGAATAAAATGATAAAAACAAAAGCATAAGGAAACTAAATTAATACACGGAGATCCGAAGGCGAATTGGCATGGCAAAGGACGCGTTCCAGAAGATGAGCAAAATACTAACACACAGGAAGATCTCAATAGAAACGAAGAAAAGAGTGCTAGACTGCTACGTGATGTCAGTTCTTCAGTACGGCCGTGAATGCTGGACAATATCATCGAAAATGAGGAAAAAACTGGAAGCGGCCGAAATGTGGTTCTACAGAAGGATGCTACGGATATCGTGGACTGAGCATACAAGCAACGACGAAGTGTTAGAAAGAATGGCAACAAAAAGGAAATTGATGTTGAGCATCAGGAAGAGACAACTGAAGTTCCTGGGACATGCAATGAGGAAGGAGAGCCTGCAGAACCTGATACTGACTGGTCAGATAGAAGGAAGGAGAGACAGAGGAAGGCAGCGGATAACATATCTGCAGAGTCTGATCAGGTGGATGACGGAACGGGGGTTGCCAGGAGCAACAGGAGCAAACATACTAAGAGCCACAAGGGATAGGGAGACGTGGAGATCCATGATCGCCTACGTCCTGAAGGGACAGGGCACATAGAAGAAGAAGAAGCCCAGGAATATCTAAAAAAAACATATATGAAATTACAAAAAAATTTTTTTTAAAATTTTAACATTCTAACATCTTGAACATCTCTTTATAAACAGTACCTTCATTTTATATACCCTTCTCTAACATAAACATTCCATAAAAAAATATGTACTTTAGTCTGATGAAGTTCTTCTAGAGGATGAAAGATGTGACATAATTATTCCTTTTTGTTATTCATTAACCTTACATTGTTTTGATCTCTAGAAATGCACTGGGTAAGGCAAAAGTTGTGCACCCTAGGAGTTAATCAATCCTGTTTTAAATCTCTAATTTTGAGATTTTCTCATTTTGTGAGGCCATCTGAAATCACTGATCAAACAAACTCAATAAATATTGAGTAAGAAAGAGTTAAACATGAATGCAGTACAATGAAACTCTTCGATGTGTTAATGAATCATTCAAGCACAGAATTGAAATGTGTTTTTAAAAAGAACATTTTGAACAGCACATATAACAATTAACTAGAAAATAAAATTTTCCTGTGTAATTGTACTTTTAATAAACTAACCCTGTCTTGTGACACTTTTGCCTCAACCTTTATATCAACCATATTCTCACATAAAGAAATATGTTAAAAGTTTCTGCAGATTACTAGAGGCAGTCAAGTTGAGAAAAGCTCGATAGCATTTTATCATTATATTTCTTCTTATTATTTAATACACTTCATCTTATATTCTCACATATACACTCCTACATATACACTCATATATTCCATATATTCTACATATATCCTACATATACACTCATATATTCATATATTCTCACATATACACTCCTACTCACAAACTAATAAGACAAAGTAAGAAAGAATTTTCAGTCATAAACCTCTTCACAAAAAGATGGCGTCATCGACCACAGTGGGAAGGAACAGAATAAGGAAGTCATTAAAAATCTTTTTCAGTTGATATGACAAAAGAATTGGTGATTTTTGAACTAAGGTCATTAATGCCTACTGAATTTTAAATTTATCTCATTCACTTTTATGAAACACTGACAAAGATTACAGGAGTCAACAAAAATCTTGTAATTTCCCAAAAGTTAATTGTGCTCACTAATTAAATAACAAACATAAAAAATATCCAAGGGATGTCTTTAACATCATTAGGATGTGGTTTCCGGCTTTCTCTTTTCCAATCTTCTCACTTTGGTTTCTTTTTTTTGGGGGGTTGATAGAGCTATCTATTGCCTGGTTTACACTCCACCCATGTCTATTGAACAGGTTAAGAGGCTCATCCCTTGTTCCCTGTTTAGGATGTGGTTTCCGGCTTTCTCTTTTCCAATCTTTTCACTATTATGTAGGCCCCTGCACATCAGTGGCATTACCGTCTTGCTCGGGTTGATACAATTAAATATATATATGTATATATATATATATATATATATATGGATCAGAATCTGACAAAATAAAAAACAAGTAGGAAAAAACTGTCTTTAATCTAACATGTTTCACTTATAACAAGCTTCTTCAGAGATTTAATAAGGAAGAATGATTTAGAAATCCGGGGGACAGTATTTTTAAATGAGGTATATTTTCAAATGTCAGATACATGTCATGTGTGTTAATGCAATGGTTTTTACAATAGAGAAGAAAAAAACAACTGCTCTTTTATCCAGTTTGATATCAAAGAGTACTATCCATCAATATCAAAGGAACTGTTTGTTACAACATTGGAATTCACCACTGTTTATTCAGATATATCAGAGAAGGAGAGAAACATAAAAATGAATGCAAAATCATCTGTGCTCATTCATAAAGAAGAACAGTAGAGAAAAATTAATTTCAAGGGAGATAACTTTCATATTACTATGGGATCTCTGGACTTCACAGATTCTTCAAATCTGGTAGGCTTTTTAGTATTATACAATCTCACGGCCTATAAGGAAGTAGATACTGAAGACATTGGATTATATAGGGATGATGGGCTTATGATAGTATACAATGCCACAGATTTTAATACAGATAAAATTAGAAAGATGATACATAAAGAATTTAAAAACTTTAATTTAAAAGTAACTATTAAAACAAACATAAAAAAGTACATTTCCTCAATTTAACCTTAGATCTAGAAAAGGATATACACCAACCATATAAAAAGCCAAACACCAATCCTTTATATATCCACTCAAAATCTAACCACCCTCCATCTGTAAACTAGTAGTAAATTAGGGAGAAAATTCCTCATGTTAATTAAGTAACACTTTCCGGAAAATAATCCATTAACTAAGATTTTCAATAAAAATACTATCAAATTAAATTACAGATGGATTAACAATCTGGAAAAAAATCATAAAAAAATCACAATAATAATATTTTTAAAAACTTTAACAAAACTAATAAGAACAATCTATTCGCAAAAAATAACAATTTAGACAAGAAAAAATTTAATTTTAGAAACCCTATATATTACCCACTAGAAAACAGGTGCCTAATGGAATCAATTGTTTATCAATGTGAAATATCTTCAGAGGAAGGCCCTAGTAATGTATATATTTATTAAGGTAGTACTAAGAACACTCTAAAAAATGCATTTATCAACACATATCTTCATTTAACAGTAATTAGTACAGAAATAGAAGATCCCTATTGAAATATCATTGGTATCTAAAGGAAACAAAAAAAAAACACCCAGATTAAAGTGGAAAATTCTGAAAGAAGCTCAAACATGTAAGTCTTTAAATGACCCATACCAGCTATGTCAATATGAAAAATTATATATTATTAGATCACTTAAGTATAAAAATCTATAAAATAAAAGTAATGAAATAAATGTCATATGTAGACACTGCAAAATGTTCACATTAGAATATGAATAAAAAAATTATATTAATTAACATGCATATACCCAATTATTTGCTTAAGGAAAATAATAATTGATGAGATATTAAAATAAAATAAGTAAATTGGTATATGAAATTTTTATATATAAAAAATTTTCATTATAAATAGATATTAGAAAGATGGGATAATGATAGCAGGAAGTAAATTAGAATAAAAAATAAAAATGTTATTTATAAATTAAAGGTTTTGAAAAAATTAGAAATAAATACTTACTGATAAGAAGAGTAAATTTACTCAAAAGCCCCCTTAAGTTTGAATATAATATAAAAGTTCTTCCTTTCTTCATCCCCTTCCCTGTTTTTTATAAGAAGAGGTCTAAATATGAAGAAAGCAGAAAGGATATTTTTGGTACTAGAATAGATACATCAAAGGTAATACAATATAAGGCAAAGCAATAAAAAGAAAAAGTAAAAGAAAAATTAAGAAGAAAAAGAAAATTAGGTTAAAAGTAGGTTGACCATTAGGGAAAAAAAAGAAAAAGTGAAAAGAAAGGAAAAAAAGTCAGTATGTAGAAACTACTGGTCAAATTTCAAAGTGAATCTTTATTCTGATTAGTTAAAAGGAACACACACACACACACACACACACACACACACACATTTTATATCTTCCCACATACATAAATAGCAAACCATGTTTTTTGTATTTAAATGTAAATCCTTTTCACAATCAACATCCAACATTGCCTGTTGATGAGATTCTATCTTGAAACATAGAAATTTCCATGTCACAATGTACATATTACACACACACACACACACACACACACACACACAAACACCACTCGCATATAGATATATAGTGTCTTAAATACTTTCTGATTTATATTATTTTTCAAAAAGTTTTTGTGAAATTTGTTATGAAAGTTTTGATCTGTCACTGAAATAAAATTCTGTTTGGTGAATGAAAAAATTTGATCACCATTCTAATTATAAAAATGTGGACAAAATATAGTTGTGTTTGCCTTTCATCTTTTCTAGAATCAATTTTTAGAAATGATTACTTTTTGATAAATTTTGTTAATCCCCAAATAAAACAAAGTAACAATGACTCCAATGGAGCCATGTTGAAAACGTAAGCACACTGAAAACCTCTATGTTTTTTGTTTTCAAGACATGGACTATAATGGGTCTCCACAACCTCCTATCTTTTGTCTATCTCAGCAGTATATATTCTTTTTCCAAATCTACATTCACACAAGCTCATGTGATAATCAGTCTGCTGCCTTTCCCTATCCTTCCTATCCATTTCTTGCTTTATATTTGACAGTTGACCTCAGTAAGGTAGCATCATTAAACACAATTTAATTCTTAAATATGTAGGTGCCATTTTATTTCACACAAGGGAAGTTTCCAGTTCAATCCAGTTCTCAAAATTTGACCAAATGACCAAGTATCTTAAAATTTGTCTATACATCGCAATGTCTATATCCATTGCACCATGTGTCTTCAAGGACACATAGCCCAGAGAATACAGACAGTGGTTAGTTCCAGTGACTTGACCTAAAGAATTGTGACTTTAATAACAGGCTATTGGCCTCATCTTTATTGCCATGTTTACAACATTTCGGTTGATGTTAACTCTTGCCTTCTTCAGGTGCTGGAAATTTTGAACTGAACCCTTTGTTTTGATCACTGGTGTATATCATTCCCTATACTTCTGGTAGCCATCTAGTTATCTCCATTAAACTTAACTCTCTAAGTTATTTGTTCACCACTGCAGTAACCTGGTATTGAACTGACAACTCTTTGGGTCAAGTCACTGGAACTAACTAACATCTATATCCACTAGGCATGTGTCCCTGAGGAGTGTACAATGGCTGAAACATTGCAAACATGGCAAGAAAAATGAATGCAATAGTCTGTATAATGTTAATAGCATAAAATGGTGATAATTTACCTATCACACCCTGTTATTTTGCAAAGATCTTGATTTAATATTTTGTATGATTAGTTGCTGGATATTTTGTTAAACACTTTTTTTATTCAAGACCTTCTATTTTTAGAGAATTGCAGGAATCTTTGATGGCAATAAGTGGTTGGCGTCCAATTGATGAGACTGATGAAGTACAAAAAGTAAAGCATGCTGTTCGAATACTGAGCACTCCACGTTCAATTACACGGCATGTTATCTTGATGGACCATTGGCTGAAGTCATGTCCCCAGCCAGCATATTTAGGCTGCTCATCCCAGGTAAGTGGTCTCTTGATTTTCTTCTTATTTTTTCATTTTGAGATTCACCTCATACAAAGCCCAGGAGCCACTTTAGGTAGTGGGTTACAGAGTAATAGGCACAGTTTATACTGTGAGAAATATAACTGTTAACCCTAGTCTTGAACAGGTTAAAATTTTAGTAATCAGAGCAAGATTCTCTTGGAAGTCGGTCCCCCAGAATAAGAAGAAGCTGTTCAAATGGAACTTACTTTTTACCAATTGAATATGAAAAGAAGGGGTTAGTTTTCTGCAAAGTAAGAGTCCTAGTTGTGAAAGTTAGAACTGGCGAAACTAAGGAATGCAGTTCATTTGAGCACTTTCCATGGAAGTAGAAATAGACAAGTGAGAAGATTGTGGTATTTTGTCTGTGAGGAAAGGGTTTGTAGGGTGGGAATTAATTTGTCACTCACAAGGACACAGAAATGCTTTTTAATATTATTGAAACTGGGAAGGGAAAACTAGGCAGCTGCTGTCCATATGTGGCAGCTGTTTTTCATTTTAGGCCAGATCTGGTTTTGTAAAAGTAGAGGATATTAAGAAAAGTCAGGTAATTACTAGTGTGGTATAGGAAACCAACCATTTTTCTATATATTTAGCAATGAACAAATTCCACTTGAGGTCTGGGGAAAGGTTAAGGCCCAATAGACACTCAAGAGAAGGGGCCACCACGAAGGAGAATCCATTCATTGTGATTGATAGTTGTTCAAGGTCTGATTGGCAATGATGGAACGTAATGAGTTTGGTTTTTGAGGCATTGAATGTAACCAGTGAGTTTTTCCTCCAACTGAGTTGTCTACAAAAATAGTGAAACCAACTGATTTGTTTTTGATGGTGAATGGTGAAATTAGTGGGTAAGTCACTGAATGTATGCATTGTCCATGAGACCTGTATTAAAATCTCACTATGGCTGATTTGTTGTTGGTAGGGGTAATTGTTTGATAATATTAACTAAGGAAGATGATCCCAGTATATGGCACTATTGCAGAATGGTTCAGAAGTATCAAAGAAGTATGCTTCCATCAATTTACAAGTCTCTGGAACAAAGGGACTGAGTGTGCTGTCCTTATTAAAACTATTGATCATGTAATATATGCTCTATCCTATTAATATATTTCTATGACCAACAGAAATATGATTGATATCAGAGGCAGTGATCAACAAAAGTGTGTTTACATCAAAGGCAGCCAGCTTCGAGGGCAGAAGATATAAACAGTGACAAATAGAAATGCAATGACGTCAAAGACAGCTGGCTTCAAAGGCAATAATCAATGATAAAGATTGATAAATATACCTATCCATAGATGACAAACTGATTTGTCTTTGGGTTTGATCTCGTATGGAATAAAGTTTCTGGATTGTTTTTATGTTTTATTAATAAAATTTACATTTTTATGTTTCACATACCAAATAGGGAATTACATCTACTAGAACATTTTGAATACTGAATTACATCCCTTGTTTTACTTTAAGTGTGCATTTAATTTTGAGAGTGGTTGAGTTCATTTTTTAATGTTTTCTCTTTTGAGAGCAGTCAAGTTCATTAGTTTTCTTTCAATTTAATATTAATATCTTGCTAATTATTGAGATGATGTTGGTATTGTCTTGTCAGAGGTTTGCGATTTTCACTGTTATTTCTAGTTTTATATTGCTATCTGTTAGATGGGTTACCAGAAAACTCCCAAATTGTTTTTAATTTTATATTTACCAAGTGGAAAGACAGATTTTCATGATTATCAGATAGCTTCCTGAATATCTGTATCAAGTATCTAAAAGGATTTTTTGATTTTAGTCATATTTTGTGAATGAAAGTTAAGACTGTAATAATTGTGAAAGAAATATATACAAAGATCACAATAGCCATTTTGTTTATTTCTTGGAATGTGAAAAAACAGTTGAGGAGGAAACAGGTTGATCATAAATTGTTTTTTTTTTTAAATATCATACTGAAAATAAAATCATAACTATTTTTGCATATTAGAAATTTTGGAAATTACAAATGCATTTTTAATATTAGCTTTTTAAATTGATTTTTCAAAATAAATCCTATTATTGTTTGTTAATTTTTCATTTTTTGTTTATCCAATGAAAAAACAGAAAGAATGCACAAAACAGTAATAATACAAGGGTCATTCAATAAATTAGGTGAAGTTTTTGGTATAACGACTTCTAATACAAATAAAATCTTACTTTTCAAATTTTTTTTTCATTTACTTCTTTTTCACAGGGATTTAATTTTTTTGCAGATTGAAAAAAACTTTGAGAGTTTTGGAGATTAACAAAGATGGCTGACCAAGAAGCATGCTCCAGGATTGAACAGAGGTCAGTTATCAAGTTTATGGTTGCTGAAGGGTGCAAACCAGTTGAAATTTATAGGAGAATGTCAACTGTGTATAGTGCCACATGTTTCAGCCAAAAAATGTCTACAAGTGGGCTAAATTGTTTAAAGAAGTTTGAAAGTGACGATGAAGTCAAAAGTGCTGTGAGCGATTGGCTGAGACATCAGTCCAAATATTTTTACTCTGTGGGAATATGAAAGCTTGTGCACAGATGGGAAAAATGTGTGACACTGCTGGGAGATTACGTTGAAAAATAAAAATAAAAAAAAAGTAAGTTTCTATCTGTATCAGAAAAATTCACCTTATTTATTGAATGACCCTTGTATATAATAAAATTAAGAACTAGTAAAAGTAAAATGAATAAAGACAATCTTCATATGCATAAGAAAGCTAAACCTCCTAAAGTGATGTCCACAAATTTTGTTAAAATCAGTACATTACATTTAAGTACATTCAGCTATTGGAACATGTTAATCATAGACTCATGAAATTCACATTAATTTGTGAAATATGGATTCATGTGATTTGTGGTCCAGAAAAAGTTGGGAATATGTGGCTAAAAAAGGTCACATGGGAATAAAAATGACAATCACAAAAATATAAGGGTTCATGGGACATAAGTTCCCTGAATAAACTTTTCATTTTGCCTAACTAAATTTTGAAAATTGGTATACTGAAATATGTGTAGCAGCATTTACCATCATAAATGAAAAAAATAACTTTTATGTTAAGAAAACTGAAGAGATACAGGAATATAAAAAAGGAAAATATTCAGTATAAAATATAATTGGGATGTAATATTAAATGATTGATGATGTTATTGCTTAACTGACGGTGAGAGATTTATAACAGAATAGGTGTGACAATTAATATTACCTTTACTGTGTCTTTGATGTTGAGCATCTGCTTTGAAACTCAGTAAAGCCTTGAAGAGGTTATATAGGCAAAAACAGATAAAATGCCCATAAACTGCTAATTCTGCAACAAATATGATAATCATCATCTCAATTTAGCCAAAACATATAGGGATTTCTCTGACAAGTGTGCTACTTCCATTTGAATTGATAAAACAAACATCAATATTTACTGGATCCATTCCAATAGCAAATCAGGCACCAGCATTCAAGTGACAGCTTGAAATGGTTCTAACCTGCACATTATTGAAGTAGTGTTTGCTGAAAGAAACTTATAGAAATTGAAAATAAATCTTTTTAAAGATGAAAAGATTATGCATGTGTATAGTATAAGTGTAAGTGCTTTGGTGGCCACAGTTGAAAAGTTTATTCAGAATGCTCTACTTCATTTGCAAGCAAAAATTACAGATAAAGCAAAAATGGCTTCATAATTTCAGTTACATTTCATAGCAAAGATATTATACCGAGATCATTGTTCACTGATCATACTGTAGTAGTGCAAATGAGCAAGTAACCAGGGGATTCATTATCAGACCTCCAGTTCCAAAGACTACTGGAGGCTCTGCAAAAGTGTACTAAACAATAGCAAACCCTTAATCCTCACTCTAATCAACGAATTCATGGTACACACCTCTGCAACAGACAAGGCTGAGAGCTTAGCTCACAGATTCTCCACCAACTTGACACTGGACTTGTCTGGAGTACCTGTACCCAACTTCCCACCCCAAATTGAAGGCCAACCGACTGACATATACATTACCCCTTGGTGGTCTCTAAAATAATTTCAAAGCTTGATCACCATAAAGCCAGCGGCGACGACAGAATCCCAATCATTGTCCTGAAGAGATGCTCCCCCAAATGCTCCTCTGTTCTCTCCAAACTCTATAATGACTAGCTCTCTGCTTCTTGCTTTCCTGCCTGCTGGAAGTTCTCCTCTGTAGTTCCCATATATAAAAATACTGGTGAACCCTTTGCCTCCCTGATAATTATCAGCCTCCTACTGAGCTTTGGCAAAGTGTTCAAAGCCATCATCAACACTGAGGTAGTACAACACCTCACAGCCCACAGACACTTCTCTGACAAACAGTATGGTTTCCACTTCATCAGGTCTACAGCTGATATGCTCACAACCATCACTGAGTATATACACCAGGCTCTGGACAAGAACGGCAAGGCCCAAACTGTTGCCTTAGACATCTCCAAAGAGAGAGTCTGTCATTCTGGCCTTCTATGCAAGCTGCAGGGCTATGGTATAACTGGACAATTGTTCAACCTAATCCAGTCATTTCTTTCAAATCGCACAATGAAGGTAGCATTGAACGGACATGGTACCCAATACTATCATACAAATTCAGGTGTCTCTCAAGGCTCTTTCCTAGGTCCTACACTTTTCCTTATCTACATTAACAATCTCTCTGATGTAATAAGATCCGAAGTAGGCATATACACTGATGATACTATGGTTTACTTGCACCTTGACCAAAAATCTGCCAAGGCTGACAAAGCAAACCTCATTGCCGAACTTGAAAATGACCTCCAAATGTGGTGGATTGGGATAAGAAATGGCTTGTGAATTTCATTGCTTTCGAAATGAAGCTGCTATTTATTAACCATCACAAACAATCACTCCTACCCACCACCATTAGCATGGATCAGTCTGTTCTCCCTGGAAGTAAAACATTATGCCTCCTCAGGTTAATTCTCACAACAGATTTCAAGTGGAATGACTATATAGAAGCTATAGCGAAATCCACTGTTAAGAAGGTCCATTCTATATGCAGGGCCAGGAAGTTTTTCTCGTCTGAAACAGTCCTGCAAATATACAAATCTGCTATCTGCTCGTGCTTTGAATACTTCTGCCATATCTGGTCGGGTGCTCCTGCAATCCACCTAGGTGTCTTTGACAATATCCAACAAAGAATCTGCAATGTAATCGATCATAATTTGGCAGCTCTGATAGTCACTTTCTCAGCAGCACAATGTGGCTTCCCTGTATCTCTTCTACAAATACTTTCATGGCTTCTGCTTTGATGAACTTAGCTGACTGGTGCTCCCCATATATGAATTTACTCGAGCCACGAGATTAGCAGCTATGTCCCACGCTTTTACTGTGAAATCAATAAAATGTAAATGCGAATTCTACTCCAGAAGTTTGTTTTCTCACACTTCCCATCTGTGGAATTCTCTTCCTTACATACTTCCCCAACAGCTACAATCTCCAAGAATTTAAATGTAAAGTCAATAGTCATCTCTTATCTCACTAACTTGAAGCCTCTCTCTCATGCTCTCATCTCATCTCATCAGTATTCTCATCCTTCTCTCTAACTTTCCTCCTATGTAACCCCTTGCACAATGGTGACAGTATCATGCCTTACTTGGGGCGATACAATTTAAAAAAAAAAAAAGGTTGTTTTACATTCTCATTAGATGTTGACAGCCTAGTATCTAACTCATTCAGATATTTTTAAATTATTATCTATTTTGAAGCATTTTTGTACATTAATGATGAAAAAACTGCTTTAATTAAATTAAGTTTTAGGTCTTAAAGAATACAGTTCCTCATCATGAAATCACAAAGAGTTTTACCAAATAATGAAAACTTTATTACTTGAGAACTTTCAACAACTGCAATGACTAAAATGGATAGCACATGTACCTGAATGGGGAAAATAATGGTATGAACAAGACGGTCATTTTACACTTCTTCAAATAATACATTAGGAAAAGGCCCCCATCAATCCTTCAAAAATGGTAACAGCTTCTTCTTCTGTGTGTTGTTTCCCTTCAGGGCATAGGTAAATATAGTCTTCCACATTCCCCCTAGTCCTAGTGATACTTAGCACACTTTCTCCTATTACCTGACCAAAACTTAAGCCTGTTAAGTATGTTATGCATTGCTTTATCCTGTCTATCTGACCTGTGACTTTCAGATTCTCCAAGCCCTCCTTCCTTGTTACATGTTCCAAGAACTTTAGCTTTCTTTTTCTGATGTCAAGTATGTTTCCTTTTTATTTCCATCCTCTCCAAGATCTCATCATTGCTCACGTGTTTGGTCTATGTTATCCTCAGCATTCTTCTGTTGCTTTGTCTCCCCTTCACCTTTGATGAGATTGTCAAGAATTCACTGCCATATTAAAGAACAGGCATCACATAGCAACCCAGTACTCTTGTCTTCATTTCTAGCAAAATTTTCTTGTCTTTAAATACTCTACCCATCTTTGGAATGCATCCTTAGCCATGCCACTTATTTGAAAAACCTATTTTTCTACTGACCACACTTATCAGTTGTAGAACTCTCTTCAAGCTTCTAGCTTTGCAGGTAACTTTGACTTTATTCTATATTTTTTTATTTTTGAATTATTCCACCCCAAGCAAGATGGGACTGCCACTAATGTGCAGGGTGTTACAGAGATAGAAAAGACTGGGTACAGTGGGTATTGAAGAAAGGATAAAAGACAAATAGGATTCAGGAAGATACAAGATGGCAATTGAAATTGCTTTTAAATAAAAACCATCTTCAAGTGACCTATGTTCTTCTGTGTTAAGGTAATTTCACAGATTTATCACTGCTAATTTCTAATTGAAAGGAATCCACACTGCTGACCGTTTGTTAAGAACATTGGGCAAAGCACTGTAGGATATTTATCTGTTTACAAAGGAGTTAAATTAGTGAGAAATAATTTTTTATCACTTCACCCCATGCAAGGCAGGACCACCACAAGTGTACAGGGGGTTACAGTGAGAGAAAAGACTGGCTACAGTAGGTAATGAAGAAAGGATAAAAGATGAGTGTGATTCAAAATGATAGCACTCGATGTTGTGTTTAAAGTTTTTGAGATTGTAGTTATCTGAGAAGCAAGTAAATTGAAGAGATTTCCACAGGCAGGAAGAAAAGAAAAGAAAAGAAACTATTGCAATAGAAGTGGTAATTGTATTTAATTATTGCAACAGTAAAAGAGTGGGACCTATATTTTAACGCTTCCAAAACGAAGCTGCTATCTATTAACCACCACAGACAATCGGTCCTACCCAGCATTAGCATAGATCAGGCTAGTCTCCTTGAAAGCAAAACACTGCACCTCCACGAGTTAACTCTGACAACAGACCTCAAGGGGAATGACTATATAGAATCTATAGCTAAATCCACTTCTAAGAAAGTCGGTTCTCTGTGTAGGGCTAGGAAGTTTTCCTTGTCTGAAACAATTCTGCACTTATATAAATCTATGATACATGCATTGAATACTGCTGCCATATCTGGTTGGGTGCTCTTGCTATCTACCTAGGTGCCCTTGACAAAATCCAACAGAAAGTCTGTAATGTGATTGATCCCAACTTGGCAGCTCAGCTACAGTCACTTTCTCAGCAGCACAATGTGGCTTCTCTGTGTCTCTTCTACAAATAACTTCACATCTTCTGCTCTGATGAACTTAGCTCACTGGTGTCCCCTATATATGAATTGACTTGAGCCACAAGATTAGCAACTAGGTCCTACCCTTTTACTGAAAAAACCAATAAAATGTAAATGCAAATTCTACTCCAGCAGCTTCTTTTCTCGCACTTCCTGCCTGTGCAATTCCCTTCTATTTACTTGCTTCCCCGACAGCTACAATCTCCAAGAATTTAAATGTAAGGTCAATAGTCATCTTCTATCTCACTAACTTGCACCCTCTCATGCTCTTTTCTCTGTCCATTCCACTCTCATTAATATTCTTATCCTTTTCTTATCCACTTTCTAACATCCACTAAAACCTGTCACTCTTTCTCATAACTTTTCTCCTATGTAACTCCTGCACAACAGTGGCAGTAAAATGCCTTTCTTGGTGTGATATGATTATTAAAAAAAAAAGATGTCAATCTAGTAGCACGCTTAAATTCACATGGTCAGGGCACCAAGGGACAAGCTATCTTCTGCCTTAATTCTTGTTCTTTTATTATTCTTTCTCCTTAATATTTTTCATTCTTTCACACTCTCTAACACTTAGTAACCCTTTAATTGTTAGTGGCTTTATTACCATGCTTGGGATGGAATGATTGAAAAATGAATGCATTACTGGCAAAATTATATTTTCATTTTAATCATCTATATTTATTGCAATGCAAAGAAAAAATTATGTTTTTCCACATTGCTTTAAACAAAAGGTTGGGAAGGAAACATGCATCACTACTAGAAAAACTATGACAATAGATTAAGAAGCATACACATTTTTTAAAAAGTCTTTTAAGAACTATTTTATAAAATTTTCTGTATAGAAAGGGGTACTTTTGCCATTACTATTAATGAACTTTAAGTTAAAATTATAGACAATACTCTTAGAATTATAAGGTTTGAACTGCTTCATATTAATCATCTGAGAGATTGTTTTCTGTTTACCTTTAACATGGCTGATGCTAACCTCCAAGAGAGGTTAATGTGAAGTGGAAAGTCTATATTGAATCCATTGCTTGGTTATCTATGATGAAATGTGGTTCACTGTGTTGTGTTAGATAATTTTTCTCCAGAATATAACTTACATATCTATAAGTCTACCATTTGTTCATCCCCCGAACATTGCTGCTATGGTCCATTGCTTCTGCTATATATTTAGAGTTTATTGGTAAAATCCAAACAAGAATCAGCAATATTATTGGTTCTGACCTGGCATCTTGGTTTCAGCCACTTTCCCAAAACCGTAAAGTTACTTCCATGTGTGTTTACTATAAATACTTTTATTTTAATTGTTTGCATGAGCTCTTTGCTATCGAGACGTAATGAATTTAATTGCAGTAATAGACTTTTGGGTCTCACAGAATGGATAGAGAGAAAGAGAGACAGGAGAAAGCAATGTGAGACGTACTTGATAGCCTTGAGCAAGTGAATGGTGGAGCAAGGTTAGTGAGAAATAACAGGAGGAAAAGTGTTAAGAGCAACAAGGGATAGGAGTAAGTAGTGATCACCTACATCCTGAGAGTACAGGCAGTTAAGTGCCATACATGATGCATGCTTTGGGTGACCATATCTTGAAAGAGACATTACTAACTGGGTAGAAGATTATCCAGCAGTAGGTTGCCATTGCTTTCTGTGGTAGACTGGTTGTCAGCCAAGGCTATAGAACCCAATCTGTCCTATTATTTAACCCATAACTGGAGGGAAGAAACGGATTAATACATTTCCCAAGGGTATTTGTGCATAAGTGAATGTAAGAAATTCAACTGGAATTTGAAATTGGTACTCCAACTTATCGTTGTTGTTATCGAGTTGATATCCACTGCACCACAACACATCCTCCGAGGCCTTCTTCAGATGATTACAACGAGGGCACACATCACATAAAAGTAAAAAGACTAGACTGGCAACAAAGTCTCAAGTTACAGTTTAGTTGGTAAGATGTAACTGTAAATTCTACTCTAACAGTTTCTTTTGTTGCATTTCCTGCATGTGGGACTCTCTTCCAGCTCCATGCTTTCCATTTAATTTTAATCTTCAAAATTTTAAATCCAATGTTAATCAGTATCTACTGTTTTCCTGATTAACCTTTTTTTATTCTCACTCCTTAATAATTTTTTGGTTTTCTAATTCTTCTACACTCATTAATGACTTGTCTTAGTAGCTTTACTGCTTTGCTTGTGATGAATGCTGTCAAAAACAAAAAAATAAAAAGAATAACAACTTAAATTGCTTGTGGAGGTAAACACATTCTAACTGCCAAAAAAAACAAAAAAAACAAAACAAAACAAATTAAAGCTATATTTAAAGCATCTTTCTTTAGTTCAACATTTTTAATGCTTGCCCAACTGAAATGCTGTTAAGTGCCATATGTGATACATGATTTGAGCGATCATGTCTCTTTTGAGACATGACTGACTGGACAGAAGATTACCCCACAGCAGGATGCCATTGCATTCTGTGTAAGACTGGTTGCCAGCCAAGACTATAGAACCCAATCTGTTCTGTTATTTAACCCATAACTTGAGGGAAGAGACAGATTAATACCTTTCCCAAGGGTATTTGTGCGTAAGTGAACACCATGAGTTTAAATGGAATTTGAACTCGGCTTCCCGATTTGTCGTTCCAGGTCAATATCCACTGCACCACAATGCGCATCCGCTGTTACATTATGTATTTTACTTTAACAGATTCTTTTGTATATCGGTTTTCTTTAAGGCTTGCTAATGAGATGTTTCCCTTGGAAAATTGTGTTTTACAAAATTTGATTAATCATCCTCAAACTCAGAGTAAATTTTTGAAGATATTAATTTGTTTTCAATTCAATTATATCTGAATTCTCTATTGATATTTTGTTCGTATTGTTATCTCTCATCTTACTAATACTGCTGTGATTAAAATCCTCAAAGCCATACTAAAATTTAAAAATAAACTACACACATTTGTAGAAGGAGAGATAAGGTTTAATTATGATGCAACAAAAATCAATGAACTTATCAAGAACCAGCAGATATAATTTGCATTTTGTTATGTTGTTTGCCATTTTAGGAAATTTATTTGCTTAACAAACGTATTCCTTTTTTAATGTTCTTCTTTTTATGGGTGTGATGAAGGAAATTTTATGATTATGTCAAGCTGTGTCACTCAACTCTGATCATCAATCATTTGAAAATTATTTACACAACATTCAGGTGCAATATTGATGAAGTTCCCAAATCACTGCCATTTTATTTTAAATTTTGTAAGATCTGATCAATAAATAGACGTCCACTTCACTCTTCTTTGACACAATGATATCTCACATTTTCCACGAAGCACACATGTAATCTGTAACACACGTCCTTTAACATGACCTTTCAATAAAAAGGAGGTAATTTTAGGCCCTCATACTGGCAAAAAAAAAGAGTCAAAAAGACAGTTTTTCCCTTGACACTACTATTATTTTAATTACCTTCTCTCCTTGACAATATTTGATAATAGAATTTTAATAAATAAGCAATGATTAGAATTCTAAGAAAAAGGTAAATATAGAATAGTGAATTTTTACATTTTTTTTTGTTCTTGAGAGTTGACAACAAAAATAAAAAACACTTTTTATTATATTATTTATTTACACTATTTGATTGTTTATTGGTTGTTTATTGTTTGATTGTTTATTGGTTGAAAAAACATTGGCTAATTGCCAATTGATTTGAACTGTATAAAATTACAAATAATGAGGATTTCTTTATAGTTGGTTTACATATTTTAATAATTGAGTAAGTGTTAATAAGTTAATGAATAGAAAATTGTTTTAATATTTATTAATTTATAAATCTGTAAATGATTGCTTAATTTTCATTTTATGAATTTTGAGAATGTTATATGTATACATTTATTCTAGTCAGTAAAGTAGTGGGGAACGAATAATTTAGACAGTTGAGTTAAAGGGAGTTAACTACATGGCATCTGGAAGTATCATTGCACGTAGAATAAGAATAACATACTCCAGTGATTGAAATAAAGGGTTTGGCTCAAACTTTTGAGCATCTGAAGAAGGCCAGAGTGTACAACAGCCAAGATATAGTAAACATGGCATATAAAGATAAGGACAACAATCTGAAAAATGTAAATAATTTAAATACAACCTCAACTCAAAAGTACTGACAAATACCCAATGAATAGGGTTTAATATTTTTGTTGTCAACTCTCAAGAATAAAAGAAATCTATATATTCACTTTCATCATAGTTTTAATTTATTATAATTCTAATCATTCCTTTTTAAAACAATATTCATTTCCAAAATTGAAGTTACTTAGAATAACATAGGTATCAAGCAAAAAAACTGTCCATTTAACACTACATGGCATGAAGGTCAAAGTTTGCCAAAAATGAAGGTCAAAGTTTGCCAAAAATGGATTCAAAAAGATTGAAACTACCAGGAATGTATCAGCAAAATATCTTGCTGTCACCATTTTCTTGAGTACTTGAGTCCCTCCACATTGGTTTATGTGTCACTGGGGTGTGACTTACCCAGGTTCTAGTGGAGGGACTAGTTTAGTCACCAACCACTTGAACATTCAGGTTTTGACTTCAGAGTTGCCCTTCTCCTTGACCAGTTAACACCTAAGGCTATAGAATCCAGTCTGTTCAATTAGCTTGAACAATTAAATTTGAAATATAATACAGTGTTTCAACAAGATCAGTTTGCTCTGAGTGTTAGACAGTTTCTAAATCAGGAATTTCAAAACACATGGAAGGAGCAGACCCTTTTATTGGCCTCCATGTTTGCCAGATTTGACTCCATTAGATTTTTTTCATGTGAAAACAATTGTGTATGTAACCAAACCTAGTTAATTAGAAAACTTAAAATCTAAAATAACTAATGTGATTTCAGACATTACTGTAAATCAGTTGGCAAACGTTTTCCGTGAACTGCAAAATCGTATTACCCTTTGTATTGCTAATGATGGTGCACATGTGGAAACTTAAATAAAATTTCAATAAAACCTTAAAAAATATAGATTTACTTATTTCTAATCCTTTTTACAAATTATTTCTATCCCAAATACAAATAAAGTTATATAAACTTTATAAACACCCTCTCTCTATGTATGTTGTATCAAAAATAGTTTTACAAACTTGAAGGTTGGGTTCTTTACACCAAAACAAAAACAAAACTTCATATAAACATATGTTCACAAACATTTTGTTTTTGAGATATTAAGTTTGAAGTTTGCAGCAGATGCTCTCAAAAGTCCAATTCAAGATACAATCTGAAAATACTTTTACAAACTTTGCCATGAATTGAAATGTGATGATAAACAGCAGCAAACTTTGCATGGATCAGCTGCCTTTACTCTGGTAGCACAATCTGATACAGCCATACTGCCTCATGTTTTTATCATTTGCACAGCCATATGCAAAAATCATATCTACCTGCTCACAATATGAACATCCTGCCATTGTTGAACAAAATACTTCCCAGTTAACTCACTATTAAACATGTTAAATGTTGAAGACAGTAAAACCACATCTGTACATGAATGACAAATATAACCTAGTTTCTGTGGCAACATAGTGCCATCTACCATGAACTTTTTTTAAACTTAACAAACCAAAAAGAAAGTATTTGTGGACATATGTTTATATGGATTTTTGTCCTTGATTTGGTTTGATGAACACAGCCCAAGAGTTTGTAAAATTATTTTTGATACACCTTGTGTATATATATATATATATATATATATATGTTTTAAAAAGGATAAGGTATTTCACTTAAAAAAAAGGAAAAAAGGGGAAAAAATTTTGGTTTTTAGATGCCTTTCGACCGACACTTCATCAGAATAGAATTGTCAGCAATTAACATCTGAGGTTAAGACACAGGAATGAAAACAAATAAAGTAAGATACCTTGTATTTATCTTAATATTTATCTTAATAAAATGATCCTTTTTAAAACAATTATATTTTGGTGTGGTAGGGAAAAGACCTTGTTCATATATATATATATATATATATATATATATATATATGTGTGTGTGTGTGTGTGATGATATAATGGACTCTTCCATTAATTTTGACATATGAGGATCTGACAACCTTATTCAGTTTTTTTGTTTGTGTCATATGTGACAATTCAGTTCTGCTCCTGACCTGCATACAAGTCCACAAATTGTACACAGGAAGGATTTTCAGACATCACAACGGAAATATTTGCTGATGCTTTTTGCTGTCGTTTTTTATCTCTTTGCTGCTCAATACAAATGATTTCACATACACACACATTATATATATATATATATATAAATAAAACACAAATACATGTTTATTTTATTCAGTTTATCCATTTATATTCATTTCAATCTATAGTTTTACATACACAGACATATCCCCTTACTTATAAAATATATCTCAACCATTTATGTTCATGTATGTGAGTGACTGCAGATTAAATTTGAACCTTCACCAGTGTTAATACGATGACAGATTAAAAATAATATTTCTGTCAAGAATAATTTTACGTCTAATTTCCCTGTTGGCTTCAGATGATTGGCAATCAAAACAACAAATTTTTATATTTATTTGCAAAATGGTCCAAGAATAAAATACAAAGCAGTTTTATTTCCATTTTGTCATGGCTGATAATTCATTCCTCCGAATGCTGAAAGCAATTAATGCTATTATGAGCTTCTTAAAGGTAAACAGTACAAAAATGCCAGAAAATTTAAATAATACCAGAAAATGGAACAAATAAGTCAGATCTGAGCCTGATTTAAAGCCTTGTTCTAGTTAAGGGTTTATGTTTGGCATAGAGAAATTACACTCTGATATTGTGTTTACACTTGGAAGAAAACAAGACAACAATCAAAAAACATTCATTGGAATGTTTTAAGAATAAGGTTAATGTGATAGATTGCTCTTGTCACTAACCTTGTATGAAATTCAGTCAATAATTACGTCATACAAAGCATATGCATTCAAGTTAGAGTCACAGCCCAGCGACTGAGGGGTCTGACATGTCAGATCAAGTGGTGGTTTGATTTGGGCCACAGATTTAGACAAAGAACACAGATTGTATATTAAGATTAAAAAAAGAGTCATGCTAGTGTATGTAATGCACAATGAAAAGTGCAGAGTGTCTTCTGAAATACGCGAAGGATGTTTAAGTCATGATCAGTTGGATGTGAAATAAAAATCTTATTTTCTTATATAGTACCATTAGCAAATTAAATTCCTCGCTACTTATTATTGTCTAGTTTTGATTTGTCACTGTGTCTGTCTCACTATGAGTTTTTGTCTCTCTATCTCTAACTTTTTATCTTCTTTATCTCTCTACTAGCAGCATAGCCCGTTGTTGCTTGGGTGTGATGAAAGCTTTAAAACTAATCCATGGTCCTGGAACTCAGACTCTTTGGACATTGGCACGAAAGACTAAAAAGCAATAGTTGTTTCCAGTTAAAGCAAAACTGTAGACTGAAAGAAAAATGAATGGATGTAAGTCAAATTTTGGTTTCCTGGTATCGATATCAAATAAGTTTTTTCGTCATAAACAGAATTTTGAAAGCTAAATAAGTCCTCTGAGTAAATGGTATCATGGCTGAGACTAAGAACTACAATTATACCTACTTAGAGCCAAACCCAAAGCAAAAACTAAAATAAAAGGGTTGAAAAAATGTACAGACATACAGGCAGATAAACAAGCACACACACAAACATCTTGCCTTTTATATATATATATCGATTTTCTGCACTATTTTAAGAACTGCAACCTTGAAACTTCTGAATACCGTTTCTTATGTCTTTGTCTATGAGTGTATCAAATTTGATTAAAATTGGATCACTCCTTCTATAACCCGATTTTTTTGATTATCGAATTTTGATATTTATTGGGAGTACCTCAACACAAAACCTAGCTAAGAACACTCGCAGACGCTTATAGTACAACTGTGTCAATTTTCAAGAAAATCGGTTCAGCCGTTTCAAAGTCTATAGGTAATGGATACACACACACACACACACACACACACAGAGACAACGTTTCATTTATAAATAAGTTTAGATTTAGATATATATCTCTCACTATCTATATATTTTTGCTTTTAATGTATGAATTCCAAAACAAATATAAAATATAAAAAAACATGGGTATGCTTTTTAAATAAATAATATGTACTTATAAACATACATTGTATTGTATGACTGGTTATTTGTATCTAAGGATGCCTGTCCACTAGGAAAGCTAGCTAATCCCTGTTGAAGAAGGTACATTTCTGTTTGTTCAACACTTACAGAGCCCACTTGTGGTTTATACTGCAACTATGCTGAGTAAACCTTAGTTACTGTTTCTGGGAGAGGGAGCACATTATTTAGCAGGAAAAATCATCTGGAAAAGGCTAGTATACTCAAACACTCGGTCACAATGACTTGTGAACATAAGTACATGGATTAAAAAAGGAGTACAAATCGTCTTCAGTTGAGTTAAAGTCTTTGGGTAAATGGTTTACAGTAAAAGGAATTGAACATTAGTAAAAATTTACTGTTTGTCCCTGATGTTGGAAATGATTTGCTTGAAGTTACTGACACATTTCTTCAAATCAAGTTTATGAAACATAATTTTCTGATTTCTCATAAATTTTTGATTTGGCTTCATTGGGACTATGAAATCATTTGTGGTCAACTGATAGCTTCTCCTGTGTTGTTAGGGGTCGCAGGTTCAAATCCTGCCAAATGATTCACATTTTTCTAACAAAATTTCTCAAAAATATTCAGGCTGGTCAAGTTATATATATAAATATACTGTTAAATTAAAAACAGAATATCTACTCAAATATGAGTATCGATTAAAAATAATGTTCAAATAAATTAAATACGTCAGTTGTTAATTCCATTTTGTTAATCTTTGGAACTTTCTGTAACATTGTCTGTTTACATTTGTTTACATTAGGCAACATTTAATAGTAGAGGTGATTATTTATGAAAGATAAGAAAATTGTAGGTTTATAAGTCTTGATTTGCTTTAGTTTAGACAGTGAAATCATTCATTTGTCTAAAATGCATCAGATCAATTGATGGCTTCCCCTATGTTGTTAGGCTTTGCAGGTACAAATCCTGTCAAATATCATACATTTTCCTATCAAAATTTCTCAAAAATATTCAGACTGGTAGAATTATATATATTTAAATTCTTTTTCTTTTGGTAGCATGTCCCTTCAGAATGTGGGTGAACATGGACTTCCATACAGCGCTGTCTCTTATCACTCTTAATATTTTTCCTCTTGGTATCTCTCCTAAACCCCAACTGTTTAATTACAAACAGAAACTCAAACATGACTATCAATTAAAAATAATGTTCAAACATATAAATTAAATATATATATATATATATATATATATACAAATGAATAATAATGAAGAAAATAATTGTAACATTCAAAATATTAATTTAAAACAGTGCTCAATGTAAAAATAAAGCAATTCCTTGTTCCTTCAATGTCAAAACAAAATGTACAGTTTTGTAACAGTTTGTAGTTTGGACATGTTCTAATGTAAAAGTTAATAATAAATATATTTATTTATTTAGAGTTTATAACATAAATATGTTATAATATCACTGCAAAAGTAGCTATTTTGTTTCAACATAAACTGTATCTTATCAAGTGATGATGTTACTTTCAAGTTGAAGAATTTTAAAAGAATCAAAACTAGTCAAACCCCTTATGACTCCATAACAATGTCTCCCTGATTAAGGGGGTTTGGCTAGTTTTGAACCTTTTAAAACTCTGCAACTTGAAATTAACGTCATCACTTGATAAGACACAGATACTGTTGAAACAAAACAGCTACTTTTGTAGTGATATCATTAAAAACTAGCAGTATAGCTCAGTGTTGCTCAGGTGTAATGAAAGCTTTTATATATATATATATATATATTAACGATTTTCTGCACTATTGTAAGAACTGCAACTCTGAAACTTCTGAATATCGTTTCTTGTGTCTTTATCTATGAGTGTATCAAATTTGATCGAAATCGAACCACTACTTCTATAACCTGACTTTTTCAATTATTGATTTTCGATATTTATCGAGGGTATCTCAACACAAAACCTAGCTAAGAACACTCGCAGATGCTTATCGTACAGCTGTGTAAATTTTCAAGAAAATTGGTTCAGCCATTTTGGAGTCTATAGGTAATGGGCACACACACACACACACACACACACACACACACACACAGACAAAGTTTCATTTATAAATAAGTTTAGATTAGATTTAGATTTAGACATCCCTGCAAAAGTAGCCATTTTGTTTTAACAGTTAGTGCTGAAACAAAACTTTGCAACTTGAAATTAACATCATCACTTGATAAGACACAGTTAGTGCTGAAACAAAACAGCTACTTTTGTAGTGATATTATAAAATATTTATGTTATAAATTCTAAATAAATATCATTCACTCTACTTTGTATTGAGCACTTTTTTAAGAATAATGTTTTTTTTTAATACAGAATTTTCTTCTATTCATACCTACCCTATACTTGGAGATATATATATATATATATATATATATATATATATATATATAGTATTAGAGTATTGAAAATTATGGAAATCTTTCATGTGCTGCATCCATTCAGGTTATGGGCTATAATCACTCTCCACAATTTCCTGTTCTTACTGCTTATTATCACTGTTCAGCTAGCAGCATTTTAAGAAGAAGACCCAAGGTTTCCCTTTGCCCTTTAATATGTTTTCATCTCAACATTATACATTAGCTTTCTTTTGCTTTTACTATGAATGATGATATTAAAAATAGCATAGTTGGTAAGGTAAAGTTTAAATTGTGGCTTCAGTTGTTGTCTATATCTGTGATTCCCAAAGAAGGTAGTAATACACCCATGGGGACATTGGAAACATTCAGAACGGCATTGAAGAAATAGTATATGGATAGTTGGGTAACAAGGTGGAATTAGAACCAAAAAAATAAGATTCTTTCCAAACAAAACCTAACTGAAAAATATTGAATGTGGTGAACTAAGATTTCTTATCAGTGCATTCCAGCCTGATGCAAAGAAGAACTGCACCATACAGTTTTTTTTATGCATCAGTCAAATCAAAAGCTGCATCTCCTGCAAGGAAAGCCGAGTAACTGTGTCATGCAAGAAAATGTTTCTCATCAGAATCCAGCTTGCAAATTTACAAATCTATCATTCATCCATACATTGAATACTGTTGCTATATCTGGTCTGGTACTACTGCTATTCATCTCGAGGTCTGGTACTACTGCTATTCATCTCGAGGTCTGGTACTACTGCTATTCATCTCGAGGTCTGGTACTACTGCTATTCATCTCGAGGTTCTTGATAAGATCCAAAATTGAATCTGTTGTAATTGATCCTGACTTGACATCTCAAGTTCAGTCACTTTCTCACTGACGTGATGTAGCTTCCCTCTGTCTTCTCTTTAATTATTTTCATGACAACTGCTGTTCTCTTTTCTTTGGTGCCCCTACTTTATGAATTTAAACGAGCTACTAGATGGGCATCTAGATTCTAACATTTTATTGGTGAAAGAGTTAAATATAACCTCTTCTTCTATCGTTTCTTTTCTTGTACTTCCCACCTGTAAAAGTTCCTTTTGTTTGCTTGCTTCCCTCATAACTACAATCTCCAAAAATGTTAATGCAATGTCAACTGCCATCTTCTACCTTCTTGAATCTCATCCATCTTTTATACCAGCTGCACTAAGTCTTTTCTCTCACTGTAACACCCTGCGGACGTGGTGGTTTTGCCTTGCTTGGGGTGGAATGATTGAATAAAAAAAGTTGTTGCTTTGAATTTTCTGCATTCATAATACTAATAAATGGGTGTGGATAGTTTGGTGTTTGGTAGGTAGCCTTGGAACCAAATGGTTGGCAGCTAGGAAAAGCCTGGAGGAAACGTATCTATATCTAATAAAAACCCTTCAATTCACCTGAATATAGTACATAATGTGACACAAAAATATGAAAGTGATATATAAAAATAATAATATATAAAAGCAAAAATTGCCGCTCAAAATGAAGCAAGATATTATTATCATTATTCTATGGGCAGTGTATCTTCAGAGCATAGGTAATCCTAGCTTTCCACAATTTCTGTCATTTGTAACTCTTTATAAATTTTAACTTTATCTCTCGTAAACACTGTTCTGCTATTTATCAAGAAACAAAATACTTCATTAGTGTTGAGTTGTGCAGGTAATAACAATGAAACAACAGAAATATAAGTATAATAAAATGTATTACGGAAGAAAGGTATTTACAAAGTTGGTTAGTATAATACAGGTAAACAAGGTATTAATGTGTACGTCTCTGTACGTGGTAGTGTGCAATGTTCACTTCCAGTTTACAACCAGAAATATACGATTAACTCGTAATCTATACTCTGTACTGATCTGACCATCGTTTTTCGACACTACCACCATTCATAGTGCCTGGAACGGTTCATTATACTTCAAAGGTGGAGAGCGCCCTAACAATTAGAAACAAAGAAAAGTGTGGTGAACTGTTCTGTAATATCAATCCTTCCTCTGAACCAGGAAATTCTCATTGATGAGGAGATTCAAGATAACAAAATATGGTTCTACAGAAAGATGCTGAGAATTCAATAGATGGAATATGTGAGCAGTAAGGAAGTTAAGGATAATGGAGAAAAAAGACACACTTTTATTTAGAAGCAGAAAGAGACAATTGACATTTATAGAACAAATAATGAGAAAAGAAGACTTAGAAATTTAAAACTCTTCCAACATATTGAAGGCAAGATGGCTAATGAAAAGCTTTTAGCAACTTACCTAATGAACTTGATGACAGAACAGTGATTGGGAAAATGACAAAATATTGCTTAGAGTAAGAAAGGATAGGAAGCTGTTGAGAGCCATGAATCTTACATTCTAAAGGGACATCACACATAAAATAATTTCATCATCATAAATACTTTATTATAATGAAATTTGCTTATGTATTTTCAGATAACATTTTGTCAAGGCTTCTTTGATAGCATCTCCTCTAATAGATTTTTTCCCATCATTTACAATAAGGTTTTTCTATCTCTCAACTGGTATTTTTTGCCATTCTTCTGCGCACAATTATTTTAAACCATTTAATGGCTTCCATTTATAAACAGCCATTTTCAGTTCATATCACAAAGGTTTGATAAGCCCATTCCATTACCTTAGTAATGGTATGATTAGACATTTTTATACAGGAAACTTTCAGTATTCATCAACCAGACAGCATTACTGTCTGTTGAAATTTAAATCATTGTTCCCTTAAAAGAGTTTTTCAGCAAAATAAGTTTCTCAAATCCAACATCCCACTTTCTAGTATTGATGACATTTTTCTTCCTCGAATTTTGTGTTAAGTAGATGAGAAAAATAAAACACTTGCCAGGATTCATCATTGGTGGCCACAATCTCAACAATATCTGATACACGGATGACACGGTGCTGATAGCAGACACGGAAAGGAAAATGCAGGACTTTCTAAAGAAGTTAACAAAAGAAAGTGAAAAGAAAAGACTGAGCATAAACCTCAAGAAAACTGAATGTATCGTCATCAGTGAAAAGAGGAGACTAATATGCCAACTGCAAGTTGGAGAATCTAATCTAAATCTAAATCTAATCTAATCTAAACTTATTTATAAATGGAACTTTGTCTGTGTGTGTGTGTGTGTGTGTGTGTGTGTGTGTGTGTGTGTGTGTGTGTGTGTGTGTGTCTGTCCGTTACCTATAGACTCCAAAACGGCTGAACCGATTTCCTTGAAAATTTACACAGTTGTACTATAAGCATCTGCAAGGGTTCTAGCTAGGTTTTGTGTTGAGGTAACCCTGATAAATATCGAAAATCGATAATCATAAAAATTGGGTTATAGAAGAAGCGGTCTGATTTTAATCAAATTTGATACACTCATACACAAAGACATAAGAAACGATATTCAGAAGTCTCAAGGTTGCAGTTCTTAAAATAGTGCAGAAAATCGATAATATATATATAATTAAAGGCAAGATGTTTGTGTGTGTGTCTGTTTATCTGCCTGTATGTCTGTAATTTTTCAGCCCTTTTATTTTAGTTTTTGCTTCGGGTTTGGCTCTAAGTAGGTATAATTGTAGTTCTCAGTCTCAGCCATGATACCATTTACTCAGAGGACTTATTTAGTCTTCAAAATTCAATTTACAATGAAAAAAACTTATTTGATATCGATACCAGAAAATCAAAATTTGACTTACATCCATTCATTTTTCTTTCAGTGTATGGTTTCGCTTTAACTGGAAACAACTATTGCTTTTTAGTCTTTCGTGCCAATGTCCAGGACCATGGATTAGTTTTAAAGTTTTCATTATACTTATCATACAACTGTGTAAATTTTCAAGAAAATTGGTTCAGCCGTTTTGGAGTCTATAGGTAATGGACACACACATACAAAGTTCCATTTATAAATAAGGTTAGATCTTACAGATTAATGCTGCAATTTCTTTTAAGTAAATAAAATAGTCCACTTCTCAGACTTCAGTCTCATCCACCATATTTTTGTTCTTTCTTGTTGTGATGTCAGAATGCCATGATCACATGTTTGTATTGACATCAATTTTACATGATGGAATTTTTACCTCATCACTGTTGCCTACTTTTGTCTTGCATATATTGTTTGCTTAGCATTATTTTTGTCCTGTTCTTTTTCTTTCTTTTGTGATTGTTTCTGCCAACTGCACTTAACCATGGTCAAGTCTACTCTACACAAGTTACATGTGATATCCATTTTAGCTGATGCTGCTGTTGGAAGTCTTCAAGTGATAGGATTTTTTTTTACTCTACACAAGTTACATGTGATATCCATTTTAGCTGATGCTGCTGTTGGAAGTCTTCAAGTGATAGGATTTTTATCCTTTGGTAAAGGTCTTCATGATACTGTAACTTCAGTTTTTTCGATCTAAAGAAGGATTGGTTTTTCTGGAACTTAAGAACTTCTTTGGTTTGAATAACATTATGCTTCTTAAATCATTCCAAGTAGTTTCACTTGACCTGTTTTCTTCCAAGTCTAAGCAGGGCAGAAGAAAGTAAAATAATTTTTTAGGAGTATACAATGATGTTTTAGTAAATTAATTCCTTCTTCACTTCCGATGATTTTCTCTCTACCTGCTGTGCTAAATCAACACCATCAGATGAGGTATCCACTGCTAAGTTTCAGTGTTAGGATGATATATATATTCTTTTTCTTCAATTATTACACAATTACTTTTATTATAATATATATATATTATTATTATTACGATTTTTTATTATTATTACTATTTTATTATTATTACTATTCTGATGATATTTTTTTCTTTAATTATTACAAAAGTACTATTATTATGATATATATATTCTTTTTCTTCAAATATTACACAATTACTTTTATTATGATATATATATATTTTATTATTATGATTACTATTTTATTATTATAATTACTATCTTATTATTATTATTATTATTATTATATAAATCTTGTGGAAGAAACAGCCAGTACTCAACTAGAATAGAAGTTGGGTTTAACTGACCAAACACCACCAGGGCAAATTGGTAGGTGGTTTAAATAATAATCTGGGAGATTCTATTCTGTTACAGGCAAGTCTATTCTGTAAGCATTGATTGGCTGATAATTTCAGTGCGTACATTGAGCTCCATAAATATTCAGCACAATATCCAAATTTGACATTAGTCAAAACTAATGTACCACCGGAAAAAAAATCCGAACAAACACAAGTGTCTGGAGAATGGACAGAAGTTGTAAGGAGGGGGAGGAAGGTTGATTCCCCTCCTCCTCAGAGTACCACTCCGAACAAATTGACATCACCAGCCAAAAAGGACCAAAAGCAACAACAACAACAACATCAGAAAGAAAAAAAGCACAGTGGAGCAGATGGTGGTGGAGGAGATGCCTCCCCCACATGCTTCATCTTTAAAAAGAGGAAGGGAGGAGGATGAGGAGGTTTCATTGAAAAAAGGAAAAAAAGAATCTGCAGAACACGGCAGGGCAGAAGGGGTCATGGTTGCCGCAAGAGCCCAAGCTGCCTCTTCATTCCCAGTAAAAACTATAACTGTAAAGGGGAGGTGTCAGTCCACATCCCCAGTTAGAGTTTCATCGTCCCCTTCCCCCACCCCACCTTGCAACCTGTAACTCCTTCCCTCCCAGAAAATCCACCTACTCAACCTGAATCCCCCTCCTCCCAATTAGAAACACTCTCCCCTAGCAATAGCCAACCCTCCCCGATCAACAGCCAACCCACCCCCAAAGGAAACAAAGAAAAGAAGAAAAGAGTCAACCCCTTCAAAAAGGAAGATATTTGCAAGATTGACAGGCACAGCTTAGAGAGGGACCTTTCCACTCAGAAGAAGGCCCTCCTAAGGCCACTGTTTAAATTGTCCTCGGTCAATGGAAAGTTGATCGAGGACACCAAAAACTTTCCTAATGCCCCGGGAGTAATGACTTTCATCCAAAACAACAGGGGAAACCTCAAAGTGTGGGAATTTTTACAGGGAGGCATTTCTAAACATTAAAATGGCCCAGATCGGGTCTAAATATCTACAGAAACTTGCTAATTTTTGTGTGGGGAGGGTCCCTGTCATCCACCATCCTTCTTTATAGAGGACATTAAAACTAACGTTTCATACGGACATCAGCGGCATTGTCCTGGACGGACAAATTATGTCCGATATTGGCACTGGTTCTCTGGAACAATCTGTCGGGGTCCCCGTTCCCACAGATTTTTGCTCCGTATGTGACCAAAAGTAATTTTCTGCTTTTTCTTTTTTCATGTCTAAAAGATGTCAATTAAGTTAGCCAGTTTGAATGTGAAGGGCCTTAGGGATCGGAGTAAGGCTACCCTCCTGCTTCGGGACCTCTTGTCCTTCGGCGTGGATGTCACTGCAATCCAAGAGACACACTTTGTTTGGAAGGCCAATGTCTGTGTGCTGTCTAACGACTTTGTCTGCTATTTAGCATATGGGCCAGAGCAGTTTCTTTGCTGGTTAAGCGTACCCTGGATGTGAAGGTGGATCTTGTCCATGTCGGTGCCAAGGGCTGGCTGATCATGGCTGATATTGCAGTGAAAAGCAATGCATTTTGACTGGTTGCGATTTATGCTCCCAACGACCGGGAGGAGCGCGTCTTGTTTTTTTGGTGGTTGGAGCCCTTCCTGGTGGATTCAATGCGATTTGTCTTAGTGGGGGACTGGAATGGCATCCTAGACCCCAAGTTGGATAGTGGACGGGGAGCTATCAAGGTAGCTAGCTACCTTGATAGAATGTTAGTTCATGAAGCCAACATAGATCTTTTAGACTGTCCCACGTTCCACTGGTTAGATTACTCGGACCACAAACTTGTTTGTGCCCAGGTAAATTTAGAAAATATGGTTAGAATGGCTGGTTACTGGAAGTTCAACGTGTCCTTACTGAACAGACAGGACTTCCGGTACCAGCTAATTAATTTAGTGCAGCGGGCATTAACTGGGGGAGTCACTGGGAATAAGTGGTGGGAGAACCTAGGGAATAGTATTAGGTCTTTCACCACCAAGTTCAGCAAACGGCTCAAACTAGATAAGGCTGACAAGGTGAAGACACTTAGAGCTAATTACTCCTGGGTGGTGGCTGGTGGGGATCCCCTAGAGATAGCCATAGCAAAGGAGGCCATGGAGCGGTCAAATAGTGATCGCTACATGGGCCAGGTAGTTAAACATAGGTTAAGCAAGATGGCTTCCGAAGCTGTGAACATGGGCGCAGAACTGCGCAAGGAAGAGATTCGCCGAGGTGGCGACCGGTACATTCGAGAGGTTTGTAACCCGGAGGGGCATAATCTTTGGTCAACTGACGACATGTGCAAGGCGTTTTGGTGGCATTTCAAGATCCTGTTTACCAAGGAGCCTGGTCTTCATGATGAGGAGTTTCATAGCTATTTGACTGACTTCCCCCAGCTTTTGCTGGTTGATGCAGCTAGCTGCAAGGGAGAGATTATAGAGGGCGAAGTCTATTTTGCTTTGAAGAAAGTCGGCAGAGGCAAATCACCAGGTCTTGATGGTTTACCCTGTGTATTGTACTTTAGGTTGTCACACATCTTTGTCCCGATTTTGAATGTCGTGTTCAACAACTGGTTCCAGCAGGGGTCCATCCCCAACCGGTTCACCACTGGTGTGATCACACTGTTGAGAAAACGCAAGGATGTGGGGAAGGAGTTAGAGGGTTACTGGCCCATAATTCTTTTAAACACAGAGTTAAAGATTTTGGCCAAGATCTTGCAAAATCGTTTGCAATTAGTTGCCGAGTCCCTGTTTGGACCTGAGCAGACTTGTGCTGTGAAGGGCCAAACAATTCAAGCAACCTGGATCTGATATGCATGACATAGAGGGGATAAAAGACGATGAAGAAGCCATGCCCATCAATTTAGATCAGTCCAAGGCATTTGATAGGATTGACCATCGTTACCTGGTGGCTGTCCTGCAGGCCACTGGATTCAAAACCAACTTCCATCGCTGGATTAGCCTTCTGTATCAATCCCCCTGGCAGTGGTACAGGTAAACTGAAAGTTGTTGGGCATCCTGGCGCTGTCTAGGTCGGTATAACATGGTTGTTCACTGTTGCTCCTACTTTATGCTTTGGTGTTGGAGACCCTCCTTTGATGGCTATGGGACAGGGCATGCAGTCCAGCCCTACATGAAATTGCTGTCCTTGGTGGTGCTCGAGCCAGGGTTTCCACGTATGCTGATGACCTCACTACTTTCGTGTCCTCCTGGAGTGACATCGAGGTGGTAATAGAAGGTGCTTGAACGGTACGAATAGGTGACAGAGGCCATGATTAATCGCAACAAGTTGTCCAGCTTGCTGTTAGGTGCCTGGAAGGATGTTACTCTCCCAGAGCCCTTCGACTGTGTGGACAGCCTGGTCCGCATTTTTGGAGAGTGGTTCGGGCCCAACCTACAGTTGGAGGAAAATTGGTCTGAAGTACTAGCAAAGGTCAGCGCGTCAGCCAAGATTTGGCGTTGAAGGAATTTGTCCTTAAAGGGTTTGGCTGAGGTGTGTGCTACATACGTCTTTCCCATTATCCTTTACTGGTTGTCAGTACTTCCACTTTGTAAATGGTGTAGGGAGGCAATCAAGCGTTTGCTATTCTCCATTTTGTGGAGAGGATGCAAACACTATGTCAACAAACATGTCTGTTACCAATGTCCGTGTCATGGTGGTCTGGGAATGCTATACCTGATGGGCCATAAGGTTGCGTCAAGATTGGTTTTTCTCACACAAGCGAGTTTGGAAGACTCATTGCTGAGGAGAATAGTGAGGGACATGTTCCCTAGCCTTACTATCACTCCCCCCATCTTGAGGCGGTGCTGTAAGCCTTGAGGGCGATCGAGTTTTCTCCTCAAATGTCTGGTGGCCTTGTGGGCCATTCCACGGTCCAGTGATCTTTCACAGCCTAGGAGAGTCTTCTTTCGTGGGTTAGTGGAGGGCGTTGTGAAGGATTCATTACGTGATGTGCTCCACTTGTCAGAGGATGAGTTTTGCTTGTTCTGGTCTTGGGCACCAGGTAGCAATTATCTCAACAACTCCGAGTTTTCACTCACCTGACGATTAGCTCAGAATCGGTTGCTTCTCAGTGACAACATCTTCATATGGGGCCTGGCGAATTTGCCAGATTGTGAGCACTCTGACCTTGGCTTGGAAGAAACACCTTCGCATGCCTTCTACCATTGTTCACAGGTTCGACCTCTATGGGACCGGGTCAGTGAGTTGACTGCTCGTATTAAACTGCCAGAGCTTGTGCTCATTGATCGTGCATTTGCCTGAGACAATGTGTCACCCACATTTTCTGGGATAAAGTATATGGTGTTTCTGTCGCTGCTAGCCACGGCTCGAATGGTGATTTGGACGACATGAAAGGAGGAATTCTTGTGAGGTCAGTGTTTTTTACATCAGGATCTGATCCGATATTTTGAGCATCAGCTCAAAATAAGTATTAGAACTAATTGGAAACGTTTGACTTTGACAGACTTCAGCAAATGATGGGTAAATGTGGCAAGCCTGGTTCTCGTGAATTGGGCTAGTCTTGATTTTCTCTTTTAGATTTGCTGGTTACATCAGGGTGGATTCCTGTGGAACCCTCCCCTGGTTAAGGTTGCTCTCTTTTGTGTACCTAGTTAAAGTGAATGAATGTGATCCTAGCCTGTACCTGGCTTTCTCTTTTGTTATGATCCAAGTCGAGATTCCCAACACCCCCAGTTTGTTTTAGCCTCCTTTTATCTCGGCTAGTTCAGCCTTTTATTGTCCCATTCCATTAATTTTTTACCTCCCCTCCTCACTCCCTTAGCGAGTGTGCTTCTTGATTTTGCCGTTTGGCAGAATACAGCAGCCACTCTTTTTCTGGGATGGATGGATCTTACTAACATTGATTATTATTTTAGTTTAAAAATTTGTTGTATTTTCAGTTTATTTTTTGGGTTCATTCCCCTTCCATCATTTCATTTTTCATTAAATGTTTTATATTATATTATATTGTACATAATATATTATATTGTACATATATTTTATATTATATATAAAAACATTTTTATTGTCATGGGTTATTTCCCCATTTTTTTAGGTGTCCCTTGTAAGTTTGTGGCATTGTGGTGTTTGAAAGATTGGGAGTCGATGGATGGGTTCTTGTGGTGATTGTGCAAATTGTCATGAGTAGATGGGTTGTGAAAGTGTTTAGCTAGGTATAGGATAGTTCGGTGAGTACCAACCTCTTCCCCTCCCTGTTTCGGCCTTGTGCCACAATTTTGTATTTTTACAAAATAAATATTATGTTCACCTTCCTACAGGGAGACAAAAGGAGACAGCCATGTTGAAAGGTAAGTTATTTGACTTCTACAACTATTATTATGATATTTTTTTCTTTAACTATTACAAAATTACTATTATTATGATATACATATTCTTTTTCTTCAACTGTTACAAAAGAATTAAATGTTCTACCAGGAGCATTAATGACAGCCACAATTTTAATAAAGTAAGATAGACAGATCACACAGTATTACTTGCAGGCATAGAAAGGAATCTACAGGAAGTACTTAAGAAGGTAGTAAAGGAAAGCAAGACAAAAGTACAAAGCATCAATTGCCAGAAGACAGCTTGATGTATGACTGTCAGCAAAAAAAAACAAAAAAAACAACCCAACATGTGAATTACAATTTAGAGATACCAAAATTAAAGTGTAAAAATTTCTCATACTTCCCGCCTGTGGAATTCCCTTCCACATACTTGCTTCCCCGACAGCTACAATCTCCAGGAGTTTAAATGTAAGGTCAATAGACACCTCCAAACACACTAACTCGCATCCATTCTCTCAAACACTATTCCCATCTACTCAACCCTCATCCTCGGTATTCTTACCCGTCTATCACCCTCCTTCTGACATTTCCTATATCTAACCACTCTTTCTCATCACTTTCCCCTATGTAATGCCCTGCGCAATAATGGCAGTGGAATGCCTTGCTTGGGGTGAAATGGTTAAAAAAAAAAAATTTTAACTGAGGATGGAAAATGCAAAACCAAAATCTGATGTCTTCCAAATGTTAAACCAAATTAAAAAAAAACAAGAAATTTTAACTGGAAACAAAGAAAGAAGTACTGAGCTGTTATGTAATGTTGGTATTCCTATATGGTAGTAAATGCAGATTCTGGATGAAAAAGAGACTTGAGTCAACAGAAATTAAGTTCTACAGAAGGATAATGAGAATACAATGGGCCAAACATGTGAGCAAAAACAAAGTTTTAGAGAAAATAAAAAAAAAGAATACATATATTTAGCATCAGAAAGAGATTTAAATTTCTAAAGCACATAAGGAGATAAGAAGGTTTAGAAAATTTGATTGTCACAAGAAATATTTAACCCTGGAACACTAACCATTAATTAAAGTTACACCACTACTATCAATGGGCATATCGTACTCAATTTTGAAAACATCAAACAATGTTAAATATGAATCTTTATTTGAAATATTTTACGTGGAGACACTTCAAACTTTGTACTTTGAGTTAACATTAATAGGAACTGAAAAACATTATTTAGGAAAGAAAATCAGGTACTGAAAATTGTAATTAAATTCTAATTAAAAATGGCATCATTTGCACTGGGTACTATATACCCATGGTTCATGTTCTCGGGTTAAGCTAAGAGGGACAAAGGAAAGCAGTGTATAACCTGCTTAACAAATTTTTGTAAATTGTTAGTAGAACGGGGATTAGAAGATTTTAAAAAAAATGAATTTTGCTAAGGGCTGCAAAAGACAAGAAGTTGTGGAGAACCATGATCCTCTACCTCCTGATTGAACAGGTTACATAGAATATAACTAGAATTAATGTTCCTTTTGTAGCATAGCTGATTATGCTTTACATGTTCCATTTTCATCTTGAGTGAACAAATAAATACATTTTTGTAATAATTTAACTTATCCAAATCATCTTAGGAAACACTAAATGATTCTTGGCATTGTTGCACAACTGATCCATGAAATTTTTGTAGAGTCAGTGTTCTCTGAATTGTCAAGACATGTTCCAAGTTTTCTCAGATCTGTCTGGATATCATTTCTGTTTCCATTTTGAGTTGACTGATTCTCTTCTCACATTATGGTCTTCCTTGGATGACCCAAACTGGATATGGTACTAATTTCTTGTAATTTTTTAATGATTTTTTGGACCAAGGAATCATACTGTAATATAACATGAATTGAGAAATTTCAGCAAATTTCTTTTTTTCAGGCCTTCTGCTTGATCTTTTGTTTTCATCATGTTTTCAGAATTAATGATTATTTTGTGTGTAAAAAAATTATTGATGCCTTTTAACATTAATCCCCTTTGTAAAACCTGTTATCAATTACAAAAATAAAAACCTGTATTAATGAAACAAAATATTAAGAGACAGGAACATTTCATTAGCAACAAGTAAAAACTGCTGAACTGCTATATAGTATCAATCCTCAAATATGGCAGTGAATGTTGAACAATTTTCTGATAGATGAGGAAGAGATTTAAGGCAACAGAGATGTGGTTCTATAGAAGAATTTTGAAAATACCATGATGTGAGCATGTAAACAATAAGGAAGTTTAAATGAAAAATCAAAATTTTTGTTTTGATTTTTCATGTTGAATGTGCATTGTGGTGCATTGGATGTCAGCTCGGAACGAGAAATCGGAGAACTGAGTTCAAATTCCAGTTGAATTTATTGTATTCACTTACATGCAAATACCCTTGGGAAAGGTATTAATCTGTCTTTTCCCCCCAGTTATGGTTTAAATAACAGGACAGTTTGGCTTCTATAGCCTTGGCTGGCAACCAATCTTCCATATAACGCAATGGCAACCTACTGTGGGATACTTTTCTGCCCAGTCAGTCATGTTTCTTTTGAGACATGATCGCCCAAGCGTGTTTCACATATGGCACTTAACTGACTGAATAACAGGTAAGTTTCCCAAATAACTGAAGCTATATCACTTGAAGATTTCCAACAGTGGCAACAAGTGAAATGAATAGAACATTTAACTTGAAGAGAAAATAGTAATTTAACCACAATGCTGACTTTCCATGCTTTTTAAAAAAAAATGGACAGGAAAGAATAACAGTGGATGTGTGAAGACTATTTTCTGGAAAAATTATTTTTAAGAAAATGATTTTAAAATTTTCAAACATCTTTAACTCTAACCCTGTTCAATCAGTGAATACCGAATGCTTCCTGTATAGAAAAGTATCATTTCGCTGTTTCTGTTATAAAAATCTGATATTAATTGTAGGTTTCTATCTTTAAGCTGTGGATGCCCATCAAAAATGGGACTGTCAACACTAATGGATTGAAGTGATTACAAAATGAGAAGACACTATTTACATTATTCAGACTACTGTCCTCATCTTCATTGCCATTTTTATGATGTTTCGGTCATTGTACACTCCTGCCTTCTTCAGTTGCTAGGAATTTCAAATCAAACCCTTTATTACAATCACTGGGGTATATCATTCTCATTTCTTGTGTGAAGCTGTTTCTGGTAGTCATGAGTTACCTTCCTTTAACCCGACTCTCTCAGTTATTTGTTCACAACTGCTGTAGTCTGGTATTGAACTCACAACTCTTTGGGTCAAGTCACTGGAACAAAGCAATGCCTATATCCACTGGGCCAAGTTAGAGAGTCGGCTTAAAGGGAGATAACACATAACTACCAGAAGCGACTTTGCACAAGGAATATGAATGATATACTCCAGTGATTGTAGTAAAGGGGCAATTCGAAATTCCTGTCACCTAAAGAACAAAGCTGGAGCATACAATGGCCAAAACATAGTAAAAATAGCAACAAAGATAATGACAATAGTTTGAATAATGTAAATCATGTAAATTCTACTTCATCTCAGAAATTTAGACAAATACCAAAATGAGAAGAGGTCTTAAAATAGTTTTATTTTACCTTCCATTCAACCTAATTTAATACCAAATTTATTTTTTGCTAGTTTTTAATACATGTCTTGAATTTGTTATTGCTAATTGTGAAAATAAAATAATAAAGTAATTAAATTTTTTCTTATGATTAATTCAACTTTTTTCCTGATGCTAAATCAATTTTTAATGATGAATCAAGAAAAAGAACTATTTACATTGTTGTCCTTGTTTGCATTGCCCTATTCACAACATTTTGACTGTTGTACACACTGAACATTCTTCATGCTGAAACATTGAACCCAATCCTATATTTTTTATCTGCCAGAATAGATTGTTCTAGTTCTATATGTCATGTCTTTTCTGGATATCTCAGTTCAGTTATTACCCTTTAGTAACTCAACACTGTAATTTTTTGTTCACCTCTTTTGTGGCCCGGTACAACTCTTTGGGTCAAGTCAGTGGATAACTTAAACCAATGCTGGTCCATCAGTGAATGAATTTTTGAGACTTATAAACCTAATATCTCAGTAACAATTTTTTTTTACCAGACCTCATTGTACAATTTGTTTTTATTGTTGTTTTTTCTCTAGAATCTGAAGAGGGCCAAAATGTAGAGTAGGCAAAAGTATCGTGAATATGACAATAAAGATGAGGGCAATAGTCTGAATAGTGTAAATAGATACAATACTTCATCTTGGAAATGCAGACAGATGTTTAAGAAAAAGAAAATAATTTAGTGTCTGATGTGTTTGTATACAAGTGAATTATAGATTTCTTCAATCATTATTCATATTGTTATTGTAATTCAGTTACATGTTTTTAATACTAACACCAACTCTGAATTCTTATAAGTCAATGTGCAAATGAATTCAAAATGCAGACATTTTTTGAATCTTACAGAAATTCGCATATTTTGTGTGTGAATAAACCTTGTTGACAAGGAAAATCAAAAGATAAAAATCATAGTTAAATTCAATAAGTTACTATTCTATATCTTCTTTTTTCATGTGCCATGTCCCTTCAGGATGTATGTGATCACAGCCCTCCACATCTTCTTGTCTTTTAGTTCTTAATACATTTTGTTAACCCCTTCTGTACCATCCATTTTCTTAAGACTTTCAAGTATTTACCATGCTGTTTTCCCTTGTCACTCTTTCTCTCAATCCACCTTGTGAGTATCAGATTCCCCAAGCCTTCCTTCCTCATTACATGTCTCAGAAACTTCAACTCTCTCTTCCTGATGTTAAGTATAAGTTTGCTTTTCACTTCCATTCTCTCCAAAACCTTGTTGTTGCTCCTAAGTTTGGTCCATGATATCCTCAGCATCCTTTTGTAGAACTACGTTTCTGTTGCTTCTAGTCTCACTTTGAGGAGATTGTCCAAAATTTACTGCCATATAGGAAGACAGATACCATGTAACAGTCTAGTACTCTTTTCTTTGTTTCCAACAGAAGTTTTTCTGTATCTCATTACTCCTGCATAGCTTTTGGAATATCTAATTTCATCAGCTTCTGCTCCGATGAACTTAGATCACTGGTGCCCCCTAAATACGAATTTGCATGAGATACTAGATTAGCAACTAGATCCCATCCTTTTACAGTGAAACCGATAAAATGCAACCGCAACTTCTACTCCAACAGTTTCTTTCCTCGCACTTCCCGACTGTGGAATTCCCTTCCACACGATTGCTTCCCCGACGGCTACAATCTCCAGGAGTTTAAATGTAAGGTCAATGCACACCTCCTAACACACTAACCTGCTCCCATTCTATCAAACACTCTTCCCATCTGCCCAACCCTCATCCTCGCTATCCTTACTCATCTTTCACCTTCCTCCTGACATTCCCTATGTTTAACCACTCCTTCTTTTTACCTTCCCCTATGTAGCCCCATGCACAATAGTGGTAGTGGAATGCCTTGCTTGGGGTGAGATGATTAAAAAAAAAAATATGTTCTTGGCCATGCCAATACACCTTTGGAACTTAGTGTCGGAATTCACATCCTCTATTAGAACACTTCCCAAGTATTTAAATTTTTCTACCTGCTTGTTGTTAGTATCCTCGACTTGTAATTGTTCATTTAGGCTCCTCTTTTTGCTGGTGGCCATGCATTCAGTTTTATGTTAAACATTCTTTCTATTTTATCAAGAAAAGAATTAAGAATAATTTTGAAATCAACAAACCACGATATAACCAAGTGTGATTTATGACCACTCAGCCTTAAAGAGTTATCCATTAAGTATAAAGTTGGTTTAAAATTGCATTAATTCCTTAGAAATTACTTTTTTTACATTCTGGATATTAAAATAAAATTAGCAGACATTAGCTTCAGAAGATCTATGTGCTTCCCTTTATAAATGCTTCATACATGTATAATGGGAAGGAGCTATGGTAGAAAAATATATTCTTTCATTCAAATTTTCCCAATTAGAGACATTTTTATATCCATGATATAATAACAACATACTTCATGGAGAGAACAGGATATCTGAATGGAAAAAGAATGACAAATATGCTTTGTTACCAGATAGAGTTTTATAATGCTACATCATACACAAAATTATATATATATATATATATATATATATATATATAATACAAATAAACTAGAATCTGTAAGTTTACACTAATCAAAATAAACATAAATATTTAAAAAAATGCCAACAAACAGAACCTAAATCTGTCAAAATCCGACGAGAAATATATCGTCGGATCTTGAGATGAAAAAAAGAAACCAACAGAACAAGAACAAACAGTCAAGCATCCGCAGGAAAGAAAAAAAAAACCAAGACAGAACCTAAACACCAGAAAAACTGATATATATAGTAAATAACTAACCTAGAAAGCCAATGAACCTACCAAGGGTTCACCTAATTGGATCTTCAGGGAAAGTTGGCCAGCTTTCCCTGAAGATCCAGTTTGAGAAACCTTGGTAGGTTCATTGGCTCACTAGGTTAGTATTTTCTTTGTTTGCTCTACTTGCATATTGAGCGCTGTTTGCTTTAATTTACTCATCTCGGGTTTTTTTCTTTGAGCTACGTACTTTGACTGATGTTCAAGTGCTTAGCTCGTCCTTTTTTTATCACCATTTTGTCCTTCCGCGTATGTGCTCGGAGGGTTTTTCGAAATGAGTATAACGATAAGTTTGCATATATATATATGAGGAATATATATATATGAGGAATATATGTATATATATATATATATGCAAACTTGTCGTTATATATATATATATATATATATATACACACACACACACATATGCATATTTCTCACAGAGAGAAATTATAATATACATGCAACAACAAATTGTGTGTAAATAAGGGAAACCTTATTTTAATTTTTTTTCCAAAGGAAGGCTGGAGATACAGTGGTTTCTCTATGAACCTAGTGAGATCATGTGGTTTTTCATGTAAGACCTATCATTTAGAGCTAGGGACAATCTTCTTCTGGGGAAAACTGAAGTTACAGTGGTTCCTTTTTAAACATTGTCTTTTTTTCCTGTATGACCTACCACTTTGAGTTGGGGACATCCTTCTTCTGCATGCTCTATATCACATCTACCCTTCTTCACTCTATCTCCAGACGTTATTCACCAGTTGCCATATGACACTCATGACTATCTCAACAAAAGGGAGACAACTGCTGTCTGTATAAAACTAAGGGAAGATTTCTTTTAGATGGTGCCTAAAAGTTAAGAAATGGTTCTTGAGAGAATCTGATTATGCATGATTCATAAGTGGCAAATATGATCCTAACTGGGTGTGCCATGAATGATGTTGAACCCAAAACCCACATTCTCTTTCAAGTGTTCCAAGAAAAAGAACTTTCAAAAAAAAAAATGAGTATCTAGTAATGTTACAAAAGCAGTCATGGCATCTTTCCTGAATCTTGCCCTGTCGGCTGTAGTTTAAGAATACTCTGCAGAAGGGTACCCCTCTCCAATGAGGGTTCCTGGGTATGATGATAAACTAAATCCAGGTCCTGGGTTTGATGATAAACTATATTCAGCAGCAAGGTCTCTAACTGGAAAGTTTTGAGGAGCATAGAACCACCTCTTAATTGCTGATGTTCCCAGATCCACCCTGACTCAAAGTGATAGCACCTGTTAGGGTCCCACCTATAGGTAAATAGTTAAACCCCAAACTGGGGTCAAAACACTATGAAAGTAAAAAAATAAATTTTTATCATGAAAATTCCAGAAATACTCTTTTGGAGAAAATATTTCCAGAAATATATTTATTGCCAACAATACATTTTTGAAGAAAAAAAATATTAACAGCAGTATGTTTTTGAAGAAAAAATAATACATTTATCGACAAAACCCACTTTACAAAAATATGTCAATAAAACTGGATCTACAAACTGATTTTTTACAAAGAATATATATTCTATTCATTTGACTCTATAGTAAAATTTTTGTTGGTATTAAATAACCCATTGAGGTGTTGATATGCCATAAAACAAACTGAAACAAAACTATCCTAAATCTATTATAAGATAAATTATGTGGATTTAGTAAATACTTCTGTGTATGGATCAGTTATAATGGATTCAGTATAGGAGATAAGCAAATTGAACATAGAATAGGTAGTGCTTGAGATAGTTTTGTGTGATATTGTAAATTTGTTTTTTGTTAATCAATTCACTCCAAAGATAATGCTACTACGATACAAGGGGATACTGGCAGTGAAAGAGAACAAAAAGACTTTCAAGGGAACTAGAAACCCAATCTTAAACAGGGAACAAGATATAAAATTTTACTTCTGTTCAAAACCAAAATACTAATTTGAAAACTTGAGTCATATTCTTAAACAGCCTAGTCAAATTGAGACTTTCATATGAATTTCAAAAATGTTTCCATTGACAGCTATGTAGAAAACCACTTTCTGAGATCAATGGTTAAAAATGGTTTTCATTCAGTGAAGCTTGTATCTCTTAGCAAAAATCACACTTCTTCGAACCTTGTGGACTAGCATTACAGAATTACAAAAAACTGAATCAGATGACCAAAAAACATATCACTTGAAGACGACCAACATCAACAACTAAAATGGATATCACATGTCAGCTGAATAGAAAATAATGGTATAACCAAGATGTTGCCATTCCATGTTACTTCAAATAAAAATAAGCTTAGAAAGGAAGTCCCCATCAATACCAAAAAGAAGGTAACAACTACTGAACTTGAGAAAACTATTTTCCTCAAAAATTGTTTTAAGAGAAATATTTTATAAATTTCAACTGAAAGCAATACTGGCTGTTCTGTTAATGAATGTGAAATGTTTCCTTACTGGACACTTGCTTCTCTCTCTCTCTATCTAACACACTCTGCTTATTTATTGGTAGCTGACATAAACTGGAAAATCAGAGCAAATTTGGTATGACTTTAGAAATTTTCTCAACTTTCAGTGGTCCGCACGTGGTAAAATAAGATTGAATTTTCTGCTAATTTATTCTACCATATTTGTTTTAATTCATTTAATTTTGGGACTAAATTCTACTAAATTGTTGGTTTAAAGGCCGTTTCAACTTTTACTAAGTTCAAACTTATTTTTTTATTTTCACGTCTATTGAACAGGTGAAGAGGCTCATCCCTTGTTTCCTGTTTAGGATGTGGTTTCCGGTTTTTCTCTTTTCCAATCTTTTCACTCTTTTTTTTTATTTTATTTTTTTTTTTCAATTGGAGTAGATAGACTAAACTATCGCCCGGTTCACACTCCACCCATGTCTATTGAACAGGTGAAGAGGCTCGTCCCTTGTTTCCTATTTAGGATGTGGTTTCTGGTTTTTCTCTTTTCCAATCTTTTCACTCTTACATAGCCCCCTGTGCATCAGTGGCATTTTCGCCTTGCTTGGGGTGATATGATTAAAAAAAAGATATATATTGCTGTTACCATTTCCTTCATAAACTGAACCTTGCTTCATCTTTTGCAGCTGAGTGGTTTAAAAGCATGCTGAGATATATGGCAGTTTCCTTTATATAAACAGGATGTAGGTTACTGAATTGTACATATTTTTTATTAAATATTCTTGAAAGACCTGGGCTAGTAGACATCAATGATTCTGTCTAAAAAACAAGGATGTCAACTGAAACATGTCAGATTAATTCTTTTAAATTATTTCTGTTACATTTTGGATATGAAAATAAGTAAGCAGTTTACTTTATTTCAAAAGATTTTAGCAAGAGATGTGCTTTTGTTTATAAGGGTAACTGGGCCTGGCTTTTCCATCAAGCCTTTAACATCTCTCTCACAGGTGGGATGGGGCAAGCCTTTCACTCTACTATGCTATTTTCATAAATGGTACTTGGAAAAAATACATTCCATTGATTTACCAGGTCTAATCTTCACGACAAGAATCTGCCATGCTACTTGAAGCAGACCACCCACATTCACTCCACATTCCATCAGCAAGAATAGCTTCTACTTGAACAGTTTCTTGTTGTCAACTACTTCTCTCTAGAACAGACTTCCAAGAGGTTCTTTCCCCAATCACTACAATCATAACCTGTTCAAGCCTAGAGTTAACCATTAACTATCCCTTCTGTCCATATAAACTATCCCTTAACATAACACCTACCTTGAGTGACCCTCAGGCTCAGGATGAACTTTAATATAAAAGAAAGAAGTCCTTGAAAAAGCCCAGAGCAATAGATTTCAATGAATCTTTTTAAGAAACGTAAATGTCTAATCAAATGTGTATTCAGGCAATATAACTGTTATGTCTGATATATCTCACAGTTTCAAAACTCAGTACACTGTACACTGTTAAATGTGACATAATGCAGCCTTGACAGTTAGCAGCTTAGCACTTAAATACAACTCAGCCAATTTGCATAGGATACCACACCCTCCCTGAATCAAAGTGGGCATATACCCTTACTTTTCTTTTTGCTATGTCTAACTACTCTTGATTTATATAGTTCTTGCTTTTTCTCCTTTCTTCTATATTTTATTGGCAACCTTGGTCTTTCTTCATCCTCTTCTTCATCAGTTCTTTCTTCTCTGCTCATGTCCATTTCTTGTTCATCCTCATCACTGTAGTTTTCTCTCTTTTCTTGTTCCTGCGTTTCTGTTTACTGCTCTGACTTCTCACTGTAGTTACCTTTCTCCTCCCAAATTTAGTCTTCCATCTTCACGGTTAAGACTTGCCATGCCACTTATATTGTAGCAAACCACCCACATCTCTGTATTATATCAGTGAGAAATGTTCAACTTGAACAGCTTCTTCCCATGAATCACTGCTCTGTGGAACAGGCTTCCAAGAGGATGTTTCTCTAATCGCTACAATCTTAACCTGTTCAAGTCTAGAGTGAACCATTATCTACCCTTCTATTCATATTACCCTTTAACATAACCCTCTAACACGAGAGGCCCTCTGGCCTTGTACAAGGTGACCTTCATTGTCAGTTAACTGTCATACGTAATACACGCTTGGGCAATCTTGTCTCGAAAGAGATATCCTGCAGTAGGTTGTCATTACTTTCTGCAGTAGACTGGTTGCCAGCCAAGGCTATAGAACCCAATCTGTCTTGTTATTTAATCCATAACAGGAGGGAAGAGGAGGATTTATACCTTTCCCAAGGGTATTTGTACATAAGTGAATGCAAGGAATTCAAGTGAAATTCCCTGATTTTTTATTCCAAGCTGATATCCACTGTACCACAATGCACATCCCTGACCTTTCATGAAAGAAAAAGAAAAAAAACGTCCTTGAAAACCTAGGATAACAGATATCAATGATATTGTTTAAGAAACAGAAATATCTAATCAAACATGTGTATCCATGAAATATAACATTTATAGACAGGTGCAATAAAGTTAGATGAAAAATCCCCTAATTCCTTACAAAATATCAATCTGTACATAAATAAATGTTTTGTGCTTAACATAACACTGCCAAATATTTCGACTTCTGTCACAAGTTACCTGACTACCTGCTGATCCATTAGTAACTTGACTTTGATAAAAAAATATTTAAATCTTTTCTTGACAATAAATGAAACTCAACATTGAACATTAAAAAATATGGAATATTTTTGCTATAACCAGTGTTCAGCAGGAGACAACTTTTTCTCACAGTCAGAACATTGTAAAATATAAGCAGGAAAATAATTGAGGAGACAAGAAAAATAAGAGAAGGAATAAGATTTTCAGCAAATATTGAATCCTCATATTTCTAAAGATATTGAAAATGAAAATTATGATGTGTATTTTTTAAAATTATTATTTTCTTCATGGTTAATTTATTAGCATCATACTTTTCAAGGGTAACTGGATTATTTATCTCTTTAACTAATGCATTTGCATTTCTGCCAAGCATCAGTGTATTAAGTGATACACCTAATCCTTCTTTTTAACATCAGAATATCTCTGTACATTGCCTATGATAAAAGCCTCACTCCAGTGTAAAATCAGAAATATGATACTCACTCTCGCAAGGAGGTTGTCAACTAGCGTCCAGTTGACAGACAGGGGAAAATCAGGCTGTAAATGAATAGAAACCCTGTATTCAAGTATTTATGACTGAATGAGGGATATTTATTGATTACAGCATCCACACCAAAGTCAGTCACCAATCAGAACTTAGAGAATAGGCTTACCTAAAATATGGAACACCACAGCGTGTATATATACCACTCCCCAACTGGTTTTAACAGGTGGTCGTAGCAGTACCGGTCCGTTAGTCTGACTAAATGCTACATGACGATAATCATAGCATCGGAATATCTCAGCATGTACCTTGGACCAAAGTGTAACTTTTCAACCATCCTTCTAGAACCAGAATATCTTTCCACTTTGCCAATGGCCAAAGTGTCACTCTCCAACCTTATTCCAAGCAACGGAATATAATTATATTTTGCCTAGGACCAAACTGTCACTCTTCAACCATATTCCTAACATCAGCAAATTTTTGTAATTTGCCAAGGCTCAAAGTTTCAATCTCTAGCCATTACTTCCCAATTTCAAAGCATTTCTCTTTAGCCTTCCCCAGAGCCATCAGAATGTCACTTCATTTTGCTTAGAATCAAGGGTCTCACTTTTGATAATATCTTTGTACTTGGCCCCTCACACTGACATTCTTCTTCTCAGGAGCAATAAATCTGTTTACTTTTTCAACCCTGTTCCTAGAATCAGAATATATTTGTATTTTTCCAAGTATCAAAGTGTTGCCCTGCAACCCTATTCCCAGAACCAAAATATATATATATAAATTTTGCCTATGATCAAGGTGATGCTTGTGAACCCTCTTCTATGACCAGTGCAGAAATTGTGCACATATGTCATATGATCCTCAACATAAATTTACCATCAATCCTAACTTGGCATCTTGACTTCAGTCAGTTTCTCAATGATAAAATGTGGCTTCCCTCTGTCTTTTCTACAAATATTTTCATGGTAACTGCTCTGACAAGCTTTTCTTCCCCTGGTGCCTCTGATCACAGGAATTTAAGCATGCTAAAATTCCTGTGATTTACATGTTAACATGCTTACATGTTACACAGGATTTGAACCTGTGTAACATGTAAACATGTTATGCAGGTTTGAATCCTTTTTTGTAATAAAAATTTATCGTAAATAATCATGCTGGTAGATATAAGTATATAATACTGTTTAATTAAAAACAGAATATCTACTTAAATATGAGTATCGATAAAAAATAATGTTCAAACAAATCATTTCAAATTGTCAGTTGTTTATAACCAAATTTTGTTAATCTTCATTAATTTCCATAATATATATATTTATATATATATATATATATATATATGGTAGTATTTTAATTATAAGTTTATAATAAAAACATAGTTTACGGCAACACAAAAGTAGTTGTGTTACGGCACTATCTTATTAGCACCTTGTCAGGCAGTGAAATATTTTCCCTGTTAAGAATCATTATATATAGAAGCCTAAAAACAACACAATGTTTATAATATCCAGACAATGAAGGCAGAGGATTTTTGGAGGGTTTGTCTCAATGAACCAACAGAAAGCCAGGTCATGATGGATAGGAGAAATTTGATTGTAAGGGTAAAGTAGGGGTAGAAACTTGAAATGACTTGAAGCCCATACATTTTCTATGCCAGCAATGAAATGAATTGAATGGTATATATGTAGCATTTAGCAAATCTGAAAAGGTATCACCTGTCATCAAGAAACAGTTACAGGATTTCCTTTAAGTTATTTTTCACTTAAAGTAGTGAACAAGTGACAAAGATGGATTTTTTAAAAATATACTGCACATCAAATATATGTAGTTGACTTAGTGGGTGATCTTTTATTTAAACTGAAACAAATTAATCATCAAAAGATGAGAGAATCAATCAAATTATACTACTGGATAAATTATAGATGACTTGTTATATTACTGGTTCTTTTATATAATGCTCTACTATGTATCAAGCACTCTTAATAAAGTAAATCGCTACAAACAATGGACTGCCAATTCAATATACTTCTAATATACAGAGAGAGAGAGAGAGATGGATAAATGTTATCTAAATACATAGTGTACAGGATGCGATGGGTAAACTGTCACTATTTTATATTTTTAATTTCTGTATATGTTTTGTTTGTTTTTGATTTTGTCAAGTGCACATTATAGCAAAGTCATTAGGTCACCATATGTGAGAAAAAGAGTACCACAACACTATTCACTTTGCTAGGAATTTTGAAACAGCATTCTGTACTTTTAGCTTTCACCCCTGAAATTTAGATATTTCAGCATGTCAATGTCATGAGAAAAGTTCAGAGGCTGTCTGGACCCTGCAACAGTATTCTGTACCATGTCACACAAGCAGGGGATCTCAGTCATGGTTGTTAGTCACTTTCTGAAATTACATCACCCCTTAAATCTGGCCACCTAACTCCCCAGACTACAACCCCCTTGATTATTAATGTGTGGGGCAAAGTTGAGCAAGAGACCAACAAAACTCCTTTGTAACATGAAAGATGTAGTGAAGTCAAGGATTATGGCAGTATTCACCAACTTAAACAAGGAGACTGTCCAGAAGAGTTCTGAAATCATCTGGAGGCCATGATTGAAGCCAATGACAATTTTATTGAATAAATACACGCGTTGGATATGCGTTGTGGTGCAGTGGATATTGGCTTGTATGAAAAAACAGAGAACTGAGTTCAAATTCCAGTTGAATTCCTTGCATTCACTTATGTGCAAATACCCTTGGGAAAGGTATTAATTCATTTCTTCCCTCCAGTTATGGGTTAAATAATAGGACAGATTGGGTTCTATAGCCTTGGTCAGCAACCAGTCTATCACAGAAAGTAATGGCAACCTACTTTGGGATATCATTCTGCCCAAGCATGTATCATGTATGGCACTTAACTGACTTTGGTATTTTAAGTTATTTTTACATAATCTACTAAAATGAGATGTCAGTATTATTTTCATTTTTGCATAATTTAGATGACAATTTATCAATTGCCTACTGTAGAATTAAAAATGAGAAAAAAATTAGCATTTTATAGATATTAAATCAGTAAAGAAATCTTGATTTGGTGGAAAGGCTCTTAATCTTTTGTCCACTGGTTCATTCATTTGGCTTGTTTTGTTTTACATCATATCAACCTCAATGGGTTATTTAATGGTAACAAGATCTTTACAATAGATTCGTATGAATAGAGTATGTATTCTTTGTAAGAAATCAGTTTGTAGTTCAGGTTTTATTGATGCATTTTGTAAAGAGGGTTTTGGTTAAAGCCAGATGTATTACTGGAATATATATTTTTTCTTAAAAAATATATTGGTGTTAATATTTTTTTCACTTCAAAAATGTATTGTTAGTAATTTTCTTCCTTCAAAAATTATTGCTGGTAATATTTTCTTCCCCAAAAGATTATTGCTAGAATTTTCACTATAAAAATCTATTTTTATATTTTCAGAATGTTTTGACTCCAGATTGGGGGTTAACTATTTGCCCATAGCTGGGACCCTAAGGTTCTACCCACCCAGGTCAGGGTGGACGTTGGAACAACAGTAATTAAGACATGGTTCTATGCTCCTCAAAACTTCTCAATTAGAAACCTTGCTGCCAGATACAGTTTATCATAAAACCCAGGACCCAGATTTAGTTTATTGTAATACACTGGATGCCTCATTTAGAAGTAGGGTTACTCTCTGCAGATGAGCAGTCAGTGTATTCTGAAACCTCAGCTGAGAGGGTGCTTTTGTTCACTGAGGGCCGCAAGTAAACTGCTTTAAAAAAATTCTAAAATATTAAAAGTTTATTTTTCTGTTAACTTAAAATTTTATCTCTTAAGTCATTTAAAATTTATTTTCCCTAAAAATAAAAGCATAAAAAATTGTTGTAAAAAATGCCATTTTATATAATCATGACATCAATCAATTTAATTTTTTCAAACTGATGATTTTGAAGCCATCATTGTGATTTATATTTAGCAAAAACCATCTGCAGACTGCCTCAAAAAAAGAGATTGATGTTTGAAAATATTTTCTTTGGTCACTTTTTGTTTGATAATTGTTTTCATCGTTCTATTTGAGCATTTATAAAATAAGCATATCATTTCTGTGCATTTATATTCCTTGCTTTTATAGGAATATAATTAGATTTGCATTATCTTATCAAAGATATATAAGTGATATTGTGTTGATGGTAAGCATAGGAGGAAAACTATAGGTTCTCTGAGATGAGGAGGTAAAGGAAAGCTGTAACCTCTGTTATTCCATCCGTTACACTCTCTAAAACAGTTATACATTGACTGATCAAAACACAATTTGGGTGGGGGGAGTGCAAACAGGTATTTGGGTACAAAGTACAGTTTGTACCCGCTTTTTTTAAAATCATATCACCCCAAGCAAGGCAGTAACACCACTGATGTGCAGAGAGTTACATAAGGGTGAAAAGATTGGAAAAGAGAAAGCTGGAAACCACATCCTAAACAGGGAACAAGGGATGAGCCTCTACACCTGTTCAATAGACGTGGGTGGAGTGTGAACCGGGCAATAGTTTAGTCTATCTACTAATGTACCTCTTAATTTTTAATCATTTTTGGGGAAGTTTAAATGTCTTATTATTTAACATCCAAAAAAATCCTCTGTTTTATAAACAATTTAATAATAAAAATAATAAATACTTATTTAACAAAAATGCAATATTGTTTTTGCATATCTTTTCAAGTTTTTCTATATACAAGAATTCAGTTTTCACTTTGCTCTGCATTTACAAAAACTATAAATAAATCACTATGCCAAATGCTTCAAAAACTTGGAATTTGTCTCCAGAAAGAAATATTTACACATGGCTATTTGTGTGTTGGATGCTCAAGAGTAAGAAATCCTAAGAATTTATACTTACCTATTAAAAAATGAAAAAATGTTAAAAAAAAAAAGAAAATTTTCTTAAATAATATGGTTCACTATGAAGTTCTACAAAATTAAATTAAAGAAATTATTTAACCACAAAGTAAGATTTTTGTCAAAATATTTTTCCAAACAAATCAGTTTATTCAAAATTTCATCGATTGGTTTTCCAAATTGAACGAAACATAGAGTTTGTAAATTTTGACAAGAAAGTTAGCAACGACTTCAACAATACTAAATAGTTGAAGTATTTCAACATGCTGATGTATGTTGCCAATAAATTGTATTTTAAAGTTGTAGTTTGGGGACAGAAAAGTAAATCTTAGCCTCATCCAGGTTTCTCTCAAATTTTGTCTCTGTGGAAATGTAATCAATGTTTATTTTATCTTTCATCTCTGTCTGCTATGCTGACGACTAGCCCTTCATACTCTATATCAGGGGTTTTCAATCTTTTTTACTTACGGACCCCTTTATATTTCTAGCTTTGGTCTAGGGATCCACTATTAATGCTTATGAAATTTATACATAAATTTTTACTAAAAATAGCTTATGGTTTTGCATTAACATAGTAAAAACTGGTTTTTAGCTTACTTTAAATTGATAAATTTAAATTTTCATTTGATAACATTAATAAGTAAAACTAAATATCCAGACATTGAAAATTTATACTTTGAATTTCACGTGATGAGTTAATCCATGGACCCACTATCTTATCCTTGCAGACCTCCTGTGGTCCACAGACCACAGTTTGAAAACCCCTGCTCTATATAGCTTCCTACCCTACTTTCTTTCTGTCCACTGACAATGTGTCCATATGAATCTTGCAACCATAAAAAACCCTCCCCTCTTTGATTTTTCTTTTATACCCATAATCCCTCATTGTTGATTAGTTCATGTCAGTTCTGTCAAGGTCCAATTGAATTGTTTGTGAGTAATTTATATTACTTATATTAGAAAATTGTATGAAATTCAAGTGCAATTTTAAGTACTTTTTCTTACTACCATATTATTTTTCCAAGCATTTTTATTATTGCTATATTATCATAAAACTTATTTAGATTCACACTCCACCCACATCTATTGAACAGGTGAAGAGGCTCATCCCTTGTTTCCTGTTTAGGATGTGGTTTCCGGTTTTCTCTTTTCCAATCTTTTCACTCTTTTCCTTTTTTATTATTTTTTTTTCAATTGGAGTAGATAGACTAAACTATCGCGCGGTTCACACCTCCACCCACATCTATTGAACAGGTGAAGAGGCTCATCCCTTGTTTCCTGTTTAGGATGTGGTTTTCTGGTTTCTCTTTTCCATTCTTTTTATCCTTACGTAGCCCCCTGTGCATCAGTGGCGTTACCGCCTTGCTTGGGGTGATATGATTAAAAAAAAAAAAAAAGAAGATATTATTATTATAAAAATTATTATCTATTTTGATATTATTACATTATTATGAATTTCAGTGCTTATTATTATGGTAGATATAATTTCTAATTATTACATAGTTTATCATAAACTTCATTACTTATTGTCAAATGATTATATATAGTATACCTTATCTTCATACCCTGCCTGGTGGCAAATGCTGCTGGTGGTGCCAGGGGTGGTGGTTCAGCCATAGCCACCGAAATCGTGACATCACCCCTGCTCGGCGGCTGATGAAGACAGGGTATTGCACGTGCTAACACACGTTGTATGTTACAAATAGATTTAAAGGGATAGCTTCATTCAGCTTAAAGAGATAACAAGTATTTAATGACTATCATTGATGAATATAGTTGTTTCCCATAGAAGCATGTAGGAACATGCTCACTACAACAATACTGATTTGTTTTCGTAAATTATTTTGCATATTTAGTATGCCAAGTTATATAGACTCTGATAGAGGACCTAGTTTTATATGTGAGGAGTTAGCATTTTTTCAAGAGAAACGAATAGCTACTATGTACAGTCTATTAGGAAACAGTTCAGTGGAGAGACTGAATGAAACTTTGTGAATGATAATCAACTGAGCCTCAAAATCGAGGAGTTTATCTGTGCATCAATGGGAATATATCTTATCTGATGCTCTCCACTCAGTTTATGTTTTTACTGTGTATACCTATGAATTGTACTCCATTTGAACAAATCTTTTTTATTCCAGAATATCTACCTCTTTGTGGGTGATGATTCTTTTAAATGATTCTTTAATTTACACTCTTGTTAAGTTTCCAAATGAAAAAGAAATTAATGTTTCTCTACATTACCATGTTTCTACTGAGGAGGAAACAACAATGTCTAAACCTGAAGCAGTTACGAGAGTCCAGTAACGGATTTGAATAAAAATAACATTCCGAAACCAGAAGATACTGCACTACGAGTGTCCAGGGATTCAAGGGGCTGAACCAGGAATCTGTAACCAGTAACTTTTGTAGCCCAAACACTGAAGCCCCCCCGCCCCCCAATCCTTGAAGTGTATCACCAAAGACCTAAACAATTTGGAATTGAACACAAAAATTGAACACAAAAAATTAATTAGTTTGGTTTAGTTTTATTTGAAACTCCTTTTCTTTTGTCAAAATAAACTATTCCAAATTTACATTATCAAAAAAAAAATATTGGGGATAATGTTGCATTCATATAGCAGTTGATTCAGCTGGAGGCTAAAACTAATTCCTTAGCTTGACGACTAAACTACTAGAGAAATAGTAGTGAATACTCTTACCTATTTATAGCTTATGACACTTATTACTATATTATTACATGATTTATTAATCATAAGCATTATTCCTCGTTATTATATTATTAATATAAATACTATTTTTATTGTTATATTATTACATTATTTGTTATAAACATTATTTCTTATTATAATATTATCACTATAAATATCATTTATTATTATATATATTTATTACTAGCAGTATAGCCCGGCATTGCTCGGGTGTAATGAAAGCTTTAAAACTAATCCATGGTCTTGGACTCAGCCTAAAGAATATATGTGTGAAGTTTGGTGAGAATCGGATAAAAATTGTGGCTTTGTATAAAGGACATACAGACAGATAAACAGACACACAAACATCTTGCCTTTTATATATATATATATATATATATATATATTATCAATTTTCTGCACTATTGTAAGAACTGCAACCTTGAAACTTCTGAATATCATTTCTTATGTTTTTGTCTATGAGTGTATCAAATTTGATTAAAATCGGACCATTCCTTTTATAACCCGATTTTTTCGATTATCGATTTTCAATATTTATCGGAGGTACCTCGACACAAAACCTAGCTAAGAACATTCACAGATGCTTATAGTACAACTGTGTTAATTTTCAAGAAAATCAGTCCAGCCGTTTTGAAGTCTATAGATAACGGACCACACACACACACACACACACACACATACAGACAAAGTTCCATTTATAAATCAGTTTAGATATAGGTTTTTGGCCAAGTGATTATAGTGTTCCAATTAAGAAACCTGGTTTTGAATCTTATAATGGCTGTTTTGTCAAGGAGGTGATTTCTTTATTAAATCAGTCTGTAGAGACAATCATGTGTCATGAAGGGCCTGCAAAACATACCACAAATTGATCCACATCTTTACCATGAAAATGAGTAAATGAAAATGTTTGAAAGTTTTCGGGACTGACAGCTTAAGCACACTGGTCTCGTTTAAGAATTGATCATACCAGATTGTGTGCTCTCTCCCCCAAACAGTAACTTAGATCCACTCAGCATAGTTGCAATATAAACCATAGGCTCATCTTGTCAGTGTTGAAGAAATACAAATGTAACTGAGCCAGTTTCTGCTAAAAAGATTAACTAGCCTGCCTAGCAAATGGGTATACTCAGAAATGAGCAGCCAGCTATTATTATTTATTATAAACATTATTTGTTCTCTGTCTATATTTCTGAGATGAGATACTGTAACATTTTACATTGTTCAGACTCCTACCCTCATTTTTATTGTCATATCCAGAACATTTCGACGTTGTACACTTTGGCCTTTTTCAGGTGATATATGTTGGAATTTTGAACCAAACCTTTTATTTAGTACTGGTGGGTAGATTGTCTTAGAAAAAGGCATGGCATGTGGAACTAGAACAATCTACCCTTGTGGATTAAATAAAGGTTTCAGTTCAAAATTTCAATGTATATCACCTGAAGAAGGCAGGATCATACAACTTCTGAAAAGCTATTATATTGTAACTGTTTACACGATTTACATAGTTTGGATTGTTGTACTCAACTTCTCACCATATTCATGATATTTCAGCTGTTTTATGCTTCAGGTGATATTTAAATTTACACGTCATATTTTCCATCATCTGTTAAAACAATTCCTGGATATTTAAATTTCTGTATTTGCTTTATCCTGATTTCTCCAATTCATAGCTTACATCTTGGCTTGTTCCTCTTGCTGATGGCTATTCCCTGTTTATTCTAACAATTTATGGTTCATCTTTTTTTTCCTGCTTTCTTTTATGATTTTCTCTAGGAGTTTATGCAGATGCAGTTTTCTTCCTATGGATATCATCAACAAAGTCTTATCTGTGAATCTTATAAAGATTTTGCCCAGCAATAATAAATCATAGTTCTCTTATAGCTGGCCACTTATATCCAAGAATGCCTGTCTACAGGGGTGGCTAGCTAATCCCTATTGCAGATGCCTGCTCAAGCACATTTTGTGTTTGTTAAATACTCATTGAAACCACCTGAGGTTTATACTGCAACTATACTGAGCGGAACGTTAGTTACAGTTTCTGGAAGACAGTGCGTTATCTGTCTGAACAAGACCAATATGCTCAAACCCTCGGTCATGATGAATTATGACTTTGTGCTAGCATAACAATTGACAGCTCACAAAGGCTCTTGTCTACCCAATTTCACTTACAAGGCTTGGATCAATCCATGGTATGGTTTTCAAAAATTTTCCAAAGGTGCTGCATTGTGGGACACCTTCAGACCGATAACATCAAGGTCACCTTCTTAACAAATTAACCATGGTTAGATTCAAACCGAGGCTTCATAGTCAGAAAGCAAACATTCCAACCATTTGGCCATGTGCCTGTACTTGTCACTATAAAGGCTGAATAAATCTGGTATGAAGTTGTATTCTTGCGTTCTTGTGCAATGTGGTGTAGTGTATATCAGCTTGGAATGGGAAATTGGAGAGCCGAGTTCGAATTTTAGTTGAATTTGTTTCATTCACATACACACAAATACCCTGTCTCTTCTCCTTCCAGCTGGGTTCTATTGCCTTGGTTGGCAACCAGTCTACTGCAGAAAGTAATGGCAACTTACAGCAGGAAGATTTTCTGCCCAGTCAGTCAAGTCATTTTGGAGACATGATCAGCTAAGCATGTATTACATATAGCTCTTAACTGACTGACTTTTGTGTACTTATTCAGTTCATTTCCTATTTGTATACAGCAACGAATACAGATGGGGCTAAAAAAAGAATATACAAAATGATATGTAGATGGAATTAGAATTTTGTCAGAAGCTGCAAAACAGATATTAAAAATATATACAAATAAAAATGACCAATAATACAATTCCCTTGTGTTTTCATGTTCAGTCTTCTGCAATTTAAGAGTTTTATGAAAAATAGATAAAGCAAGATTGAAATAAAGAAAAAATAATTTTTAATATTTTGCAAAATATATTTTTTGATTGTTTGCTCAGGTATTAGGAGTGAGGGTATTATCAGGATATCAAGAAAAACATAAATTAAGAAGAAGGAAAAATATCAAGATCTATCTTGAAAAAAAAATTTATTTTCTTCAAAATGTTCTCAGGAAATCTGGTTCAGTTTTTTTTTAGGGTGATAATTTGGAGAATTGAAATGGAAAAACTAAAAATTCCATTTCTGTTGGAAACTGGAATTAAAAATGAAGAAGGCTGTTGAGTAATATTTGAAGCCATCTTGTTTATTTAGTTTTACTTTTTATAGACTGCACTGTACATGTAGGTGGTTGTTGTTGTTGTTGTTGTAAATCTGATTAAAATTTCTAAGGTTCAGTGATTCTAATCAGAGGAAGAAAAAGAATTCATGATTGAAATTTAATCAGAAACTGAAAAATATAAAGAATAGGAATTAATTTTCATAATAACTTACTGAGCGAGAAAAGAAGGAAAGAATCCACATTTGAAATTTAATTAAATTGGATAAAATCAAAAAAAAAAAGAAGAGTTAAAAAAATAAATCTCTTTGACTTCATAGTTATCACTCTTTCTTTTTCTGTTAGATTAAAGTAGATGGCACTCTGTTGTTAATCTTGAACAAGTTGACATTACAAGTGATTTGTAGAAGAAAATATATCGGTTAGATGCTAAGGGGTGAAACAATACTTGAAAGAAATAGGCTGCCGCAGTAATTTTCTAATGATTACTGAATCATAGTCAAGAATTTGATTTTTGATGTTTTGTTTAAAATGTTTTCTGATAACTTTGGAATAAAACGATATAAAAACATGAATATATAAGATGATTATCCTGCAGTATTGCAAGCCTGTCAAAATTCTTTTGTAATTTCCATGGCTAATGTTCAGAAAAGTGTCACTCTTTAATTTCTTGCTATTTACCCCACTTAGGCTGGATGTAGCACAAGGCTAAATTTTATGAGCCCTCTTTAATTTTTCACATTCAGAATTTTACTTTTTGGAGTCAAATCATTCTAATACTTTTTTGTGTTTTAAAGGCAAGTAAATGTCACTTTTTTCCCCAAGAACTGCAATTTTGGAATAAAAAATCCTACATAGGTGCTTCCCTGAATATTTAAATCCTGAACTCTTCAAGTTAGGAGTAAATTGTTATCTAGTTTCCTCCTTCTTGTCTACTTATTTCACATCTCACTCATCAATACCATTCCAACTGTAACCATTTGTAAACTTGTAGTGGGTCATATTCAGGGAGAAAAAAATCAGAAATGTTAATGCTGCAAGTTGATAACGCAAACAACTACTATGAGTAAGCACTTCTGTTGACTGCAGTAATTTATTTGATTCAACACAAAGAGACACACTGATGAAAACAGTAAAATGCCAATACCAGCAATTATAAGTAGTGAATTGGCACGGCGAAAGATGCATTCCAGAAGCTGAGTAAAGTATTAAGAGACAGGAAAATTTCACTAGAAACAAAGAAGTGAGTATTGGATTGCTATGTGATGTCAGTTCTTCAATATGGCAGTGAATGCTGGACAATATCACCAAAGATGAAGGAAAAACTTGAAGGAAATGAAATGTGATTCTACAGAAAGATGCTGTGAATATCATGGACCGAGCATGTGAGCAATGAGGAGGTCCTAGAAATGATGGAAACAAAAAGGAAATTAATACTGAGCATCAGGAAGAGACAGCTGAAATTTCTGGGACATGCAATGAGGAAGGAGGGCTTGGAGAACGTGATACTAACAAGCCAAATAGAGAGAAAAAAAGATAGGGGAAAACAGCGTGTAACGTACTTGACTGGCCTGAGCAGGCGAATGACAGAACGGGGGTTGCATGGTGTAACAGGAGAAAGTGTGCTAAGAGCCACCAGAGATAGCCATGATTGCCTACATATCTGAAAGCACAAGGCACATAGAAGAAGAAAAAGATAACGATGAAGCCCAGGCTGTAGCTTTGGGCATCTCAAAAGCCTTTGACAGGGTTTGACTTCTCCAAAATCTGAGAAGTTGCTGCGTTTCTAGACACATTTTTGAATTGATCCAGTCTTTCCTGTCAAATTGTGAAAAGAATGGTCACTTGTCTTCATGCTTTTGTGCTAATGCGAGTGTCCCCAGGGACTCCATTCTTGGTCTTACTTTGCTTATGATCTTCCAAATGACATCAGCTCTCAACTTGGTATCTACACTAATGACACGACGATTTACTTTTGCCTCGAAATTAACGCTGATCAGTCTGACAATGTTAAAAATGGCAGCCGATGACCAAAATGACATCAAGTCCATTGTTCATTCAGTTAAGTGCCATATGTGATACACGCTTGGGCAATCATGTCTCTTTCAAGACATGACTGACTGGGCAGAAGATTATCCCGCAGTAGGTTGCCATTACTTTCTGTGGTAGACTGGTTGCTGACCAAGGCTATAGAACCCAATCTGTCCTATTTTTTAACCCCTAACTGGAGGGAAGAGACGGATTAATACCTTTCCCAAGGGTATTTGCGCCTAAGTGAATGCAAGGAATTCAACTGAAATTCGAACTCGGTTCCCCGACTTCTCGTTATGAGCCAATATCCACTGCACCACAACGCACATCCTAGATGGCCTGCTAATTTTAATGCATCAAAAACTAAACTTCTTTTTATTAATTATCTGAGAAACACTTCTCTGCCTTCCATCAGCATGGCTGATGCTAAATCCCATGACAGTGAATATTTGTACCTTCTCAGGTTAACATTTTCTGCTGACATTAAGTGGAAATACTATATTCAATCCATTGCTTGACCAGCTGCTAAGAAAATTTGTTCACTGTTTAGTGAGACAATTTTCCCTTCAGATTCTATTTTACATATGTATATCTACCTTTCATCCATTTCTGGTCCATTGCCACTGATATTTACTTTGAGCGCCTTGATAAAATTCAAAGAATCAGCAATATTATCAGTCCTGATCTGGCAACTCAGCTTCAGTTCCTTTCCCACCACTATAAGGTTGTCTCTCCGTGCCTTTTCATTAAATATGTACTTTCATGATAATTGTTCAGATAAGCTCTTGGTTATGGTATTTAAACATTTTTAATCTAAGCACAGTATTAAACTGATATCAAGATCTAATGAATTTATAATTGAGCAAGCTAGATATAGTGGTAAATTCTATACTAACAGTTTCTCTTCTCAGACTTCTCACTTGTGGAACTCCCTTCTGACTTGATGCTTTCTAGCTATTAGGTCGTAAAAACTTGCGAAATGGGACTATCTGGTCCAGCACAATTGAGACAAGCGATGGTTTCAGAAAGGGCAAGAGACACCGTCGGTTCCAAAACAAGATCGATTTGGCAAGAAATCATGTTGTGCGTTTGGTGGTACTTTGAAGGAATTGTGCATTTTGAGTTGGTTCCGAATGTTCGTGCCATCAGTGCCGAACTTTACTGTCAGCAACTTGAGCGGGTCTATGAAAAGTTGAAGCGAAAGTACCCGGCTCTGATCAACCGAGAGCGCGCTTTGATGCAGCAGGACAATGCCAAGCCACACACCGCCAGGAAGACCAAAGACAAGTTTGAGGAGCTGGACAGTGTTGAGGTTCTGCCACATCCAGCCTACAGTCCTAACTCTGCTCCATCAGATTACGGCCTTCTCCGCTCAATGCAACACTTTCTGAAGGGCTGCCAATTTGACTCGTCTGATGAAGTCGAGGAAGTGTGTCAAGAATTTTTTGATTCAAAGCCAGCTGAATGGTACTTTAACCAAACCCAAAAGCTTGCAGATTGATGGCAGAAAATCTTGGAAAATGATGGTCTTTATTTTGAGCAATAATTTTTGTTGTTTTTGTGAGTAAAATTTCAATTTTTTGCAAGTGTTTTCTGGTAACCTTAGATTACTTGGCAAAGTAAAATTTCAATTTTTTGCAAGTGTTTACGAACTTTTAAGACAACCTATTAAATTTAATCTGCAAAGCTTTAAATGCATTGTCAATCACTATCTACTGTCCTCCTGATTACTCTTTTTTCTTCTTGCTCATCTGTTCTTAATTTTTCCACAACCAGTAACAACTTGTATCTTATTGGCTTCATGCCTTGAAACTGATTTTAAAAAAGTATATTATACTAAGTACATTATCCCAAAACATAAAGGTTCATATATTATCTCAAGTAGAAAAAGAATTCTTTAAAATGACACACTGGTAACATTCTTGTTCATCATCATTCTGGACAATGCACTTTGGGAAAAAGTACTAGAAACACATATTGGCTTAACACTAATTCCAAGTTGGATTTCCTGCCAGCCAGTCACAGATACTGACGCTGCAGACAATCGTGCATTAATCTCTAACTACTTAGAACAGTTATAACTTTTCCCTCTCTGACTAGAGATTGTAGGATAGTAATGATAAATAAAAAGACGAGGTTAATAATGTAAATTTTATGAAAATAAGCTGCAGTGAGTAGACAACTTCCAATATCTCTGCAGTTGAATTTAGTCAATAACAAAAGGATTAGAATTGTGAAAACCTTGGGGTGCACTAATCTATCTGAAAATAGTTTTCTTTCCAGCTGCAATGGAAAGCATGCAGCACTGATAGTAAGCTAGACATTAATGCAGAAGATGATTGATTATGGTGGAGTAATGGATAGTGGCTGGGTGTGAGAAATCAGAGAGCTGAGTTCAAATTCCAGTCGAATCCATTACATTCACTTACATGCTAATATCCTTGGGAAAGGTATTAATCCGTCTCTTCCTTCCAGTTATGGGTTAAATAACAGCACAGATTGGGTTCTGCAACCTTTGCTGGGAAACAGTCTACCACAGAAAGCAATGGCAACCTACTGTGGGATAATCTTCTGTCCAGTCAGTCATGTCTCTTTCAAGACATGATTGCCCAAGCGTGTTTCACGTATGACACTTAACTGACTGAATGTATAGTGGCTGGGTGTGAGAAATCAGAGAGCTGAGTTCAAATTCCAGTCGAATCCATTACATTCACTTAAATGCTAATATCCTTGGAATATTATGGCTATTACTATATTATTACATGATTTATTAATCATAAGCCTTATTCCTCATTATTATATTATTATTATAAATACTATTTTTATTGTTATATTATCACATTATTTATTATAAACATTATTTCTTATTATAACATTGTTACTATAAATATCATTTATTATTATATATATTTATTATATAGGCTTTTGGCCAAGTGATTATAGTATTATGGAATGTTATGGCTATTACTGCTGGGTTGGTTCTTTCGCCTAAACATCCAAAACTTGTTGAATGGCTTTTGCCGCTGAAATAAATAGGCAAAGAGAAAAGGAAAGATACAGAGACACTAGAGGGACAGTTTGGGCACTGATTTTATTGTTGGTTCCAACGACCTCTTGTTAGGGAAATTCCTTCCCGAACAGTTTGGCACGTCTTTACTATCCAAAGTCCAACAGAGAAAGGGTAGAGTTTATTTTTGGCGCCAGGAAGCCTCTCTTTTTGCACATGTGTGAATTGTCTTTCCTGTCAGAGGACTCCTGGGAGATTTTTACGTTTATTTTATTTTGTACTTTTATTTTATTTTGTATTTTTATTTTATTTTGTGTTTTTTATTTTATTTCGTATTTTTATTCAGTCCCTACATATCCTTGGAAAAGGTATAAATCCATCTCTTCTTTCTCCAGCTATGCATAAATATCAGGCTGTCATGCCAAAAGAAACACCACTTCTACCGTGGATGCAGTACATGTGGTGCTCCTATAACACTCATGAGTCAAAAGACAAAAAATAATAATAACGAATACAAAGATGCTTACACCTATAACTGGTTTATCATGGAAAGGATACAAAACAAACAAGGAGTTCATTGAACAATGGCAAAAATGTGATGGATCAAAGCTTATTTAATGACTGTAATTCATTTGGTATGTTTAGGAAAAGGAATAAAGACCGGTGAAACAAATCTGCTAATGAAGTTATTTTAAAAGAGTCTAAATATGGAAAAACAAAAGTAAATACCACTGGATAAATTATATACAGATCAGATAATAAACAATTTTAGGAGAGAGAAAATAAAAAAAGCAATCTAGTCAATAGTATTCATGTTCAACCAGTGTAAAAGACAATAATAGTTTAATAAGTCGGCTCTCTGTGCACGGCCCGGAAATTTCTCCCACCTGAAACTATTCTGCACATATACAAATCTACCATCCTCCCGTGTATTGAATATTGCTGCCATATCTGGTCGGGTGCCCCTGCTGCTCTCCTTGGGCTTCTTGACAAAATACAAAGGAGGATCTGTAACGTGGTTGATACTGACTTGGCAGACCGGCTGCAGCCGCTCTCACACCGGCGTGATGTAGCTTCCCTGTGCCTCTTCTACAAGTACTTTCATGGCTTCTGCTCCGATGAACTTAGATCACTGGTGCTGCCTAAGCATGAATTTACACAAGATACTAGATTAGCAACTAGGTCCCACCCTTTTACAGTTAAACAAATAAGATGTAACCGTAAATTCTACTCCAACAGCTTCTTTTCTCGCGCTTCCCGCCTGTGGAACTCCCTTCCACAAGTCTGCTTTCCCGACAGTTACAATCTCCAGGTGTTTAAATGTAGGGTCAATAGACACCTCCTATCACACTAACTCCCAACTATTCTCACAACACTCTCATCTACCCAACCCTCATTCTCGGTATCCTCACCTGCCTATCACCCACCCTCTGTTATTTCCTATATTTAACCAGCCTTTCTCCACTCTACGTAGCCCCCTGCACAGTAGTGGCAGTGACATGCCTTGCTCGGGGTGAAACGCTTATGAAAAAAAAAAATAAAAATAAAAAAAAAATAAGTTTAGTTCCCATTCTAATTCTATTAATAAACAGCTGAGCAGTATTAATAAATATTCAAAGTTATTCATCACTCAGTTCCCATCCCCAAGTCTGTACTACTCAGATCAGGGATTGCTTTAAATTGCATTATCTTCTGTCTTTTTCATTCCTACTCTAATAGTTTTCCTCTTATTCTTTAACACTCATTGACACTTTGTGTCCTAGTGGCTTTATTGCCTTGCTTTAGGGTGAAATGATTAAAAAATTTTCTTTTGACTTGTACAGTAGAATTTTAGATTATTAAAGAGTTCTACTTGCAAAGAATACAATACTTCATGTTTTTAAATTTACAATGTTTTTTTGTAGTCTTTGAAGTTCTTATTTTTTAATTATTCAGAAATTTAAAACTCTTTGGAATAGTTCAAAAATCTTCACTTCCTTAAATAATCTGGAATACTCAGGAATTGCTTCAACAGTTCTTGTATTCATGAAATACTTGTTTTAACCTGTGAAATTTCACTGTTTTCTTGTTTTAATATTTTTTTTTTTTATAAGCGTTTCACCCCGAGCAAGGCATGTCACTGCCACTACTGTGCAGGGGGAGCTACGTAGAGTGGAGAAAGGCTGATTAAATATAGGAAATAACAGAGGGTGGGTGATAGGCGGGTGAGGATACCGAGAATGAGGGTTGGGTAGATGAGAGTGAGAAAAGAAGCTGTTGGAGTAGAATTTACGGTTACATCTTAGTTGTTTAACTGTAAAAGGGTGGGACCTAGTTGCTAATCTAGTATCTCAAGTAAATTCGTGCTTAGGCGGCACCAGTGATCTAAGCTCATCGGAGCAGAAGCCATGAAAGTACTTGTAGAAGAGGCACAGGGAAGCTACATCACGCCGGTGTGAGAGCGGCTGCAGCCGGTCTGCCAAGTCAGTATCAACCACGTTACAGATCCTCCTTTGTATTTTGTCAAGAAGCCCAAGGAGAGCAGTAGGGGCACCCGACCAGATATGGCAGCAATATTCAATACACGGGCGGATGGTAGATTTGTATATGTGCAGAATAGTTTCAGGTGGGAAAAATTTCCGGGCCCTGCACAGGGAGCCCACTTTCATAGCAGCAGATTTGGCAATGGATTCAATATAGTCATTCCATTTGAGGTCCGCCGAGAGTGTAAGGCCAAGGAGGCGTAGTATTTAATTCTGATGAATCTTAATTCTTCTGTTAATGATTGAATAAGTGCATAGCAAATTCTTGGCCAATAAAGTATCTGTAGAAATTCCCCTATTGTATCATTAAATATTTGGTCTTAACAACTCTAAAAAAAATATGTCAAGAACAATCATAAATACAAAGTTCTCTCTCTTTTTCATTCAAATCATTCTTCATTGCTTGCATTTGTTCTCTATTATGTTTATGGATTGCTTTTCTCTCTTTTGCTCGTAATCATTTTCATCTTCTTCTTTGTTGTTCTGTTGCTAACTCTTTTTGTTGTGTTAAGTTCCATATGTGATATACGCTTGGACAATCATGTCTTGAAACAGACATGACTGACTGGTCAGAAGATTATCCCGCAGTAGGTTGCCATTACTTTCTGCAGTAGACTGGTTGCCGACCAAGGCTATAGAACCCAATCTGTCCTGTTATTTAACCCATAACTGGAAGGAATAGATTGATTAATACCTTTCCTAATGGTATTTGCACGTAAGTGAATGCAAAGAAATTCAACTGGAATTGAACTCAGCTTTCCAATTTCTCGTTCCGAGCCGATATCCACTGTGCCACAACGCACATCCAGATAATATAAAGACTATGATTTGCTATATTGTTCACAGTGTGAATTGAAGGACCGACTGTATAAAATAAATTAAATTAAATGTATGGAAAGTATTTTTCTTAGTTGAAAGAGAATCATGATGAAGACAGCAAAGAAAGACTTGAAATGACGATTTAAAGCACAAAACTAGTATAAGTACAATAATACTTTTGTTTTTTCTTTATAATAGATGTTATACATTTTACAGTAATATACTTTTCATTTTTACTTCTTGTTCAATGTTTTCTTTCATTAATCATGTGTGTTTAAGTGTACATTGTCCAGTATTCCTATGTTTTGTCTGTGTGTAAGATCATGTCTCTTTCTAAAGTGTAACATATGTAGGTACTATAGTATTAGCATATGGATTAATTCCAAACAAAATATCGTGAACCTTTTTCATATTCATATGTTTTCTGTATTTCTTGTTTTGCTTGCAACATTTGGCACATCTTACCAGATGTCTGGATCTTACCAGGCTGAAAGTAATTTGAAAATGCATTAACTGGATTAGCACAACTTTTTCTATCTTGTTTCATATTTTTGATTAAAAATAAATATACATAAAGCCAGTGGCTTAAGCACGTATACTACTTGTCTTTAAATAACTTTTTTTTAAATGAAAGCTTTCACATGAAAAAAAATAATTCACTTAATCAGTGGAACTCTGCATATCTGCATTTCATTTCACTTTTACCTTTTTTTCAAAAAAAAATATGCTGCAGATTTCAAAATTTTTCAGTGCAAAATACCAGACCAATTAAAATAAATCTGCAGCCTAATTGGCCATGGTTAAATATTGTAGAGTAAGTTGCGTACTGACTCTATGGATATATCGTGTTGAATACACCGGTTCTCGTTTGATCACCAAAGTTAAGCAACATCGAGCCCGGTCAGTACTTAGATGGGTGACCATTTTGGAATACCAGGTGTTGTAAACGTAAGGATCAAGAATGGTCCACCAGTTCTCCAGGTTTGGGGTTTGGGTGCTCTATAAAAAACAGTTTGTTATAGAAACAGTAGCAAAAAGTTACTGCCCTACACACCATTGGGTGTAAAAAGGGTGAGATGATGATGATGAAGTTGCACACTGAGATGATGCCAGGATTGTTTTGTGTCATTTCTGTACTCTCATGTTTCCTAAAAATGTTACCTCATAAAGTTTATATTTTGATTTGTCACAGTTGAAATAGGGTCTATTCCTGGTCTGAAACCTGTAGAGTAAGTGGCCATGATTAAATGTAAATCACAGAAGCGTCTAACAAAGTTTGTAATTAACAAGAAAAGAAAAGGGCAAAAACTATTATTTAGCAAGCAAAAATATATCCAAGACAAACCAGCAGAATTTGTCTATACTTCTGAGATGAGGTCATATTTACATTATTTACACAGTTTCCAACTGTTGTCCTTATTTTTATTGCCATGTGGATATAGACTTTGGTTAGTTCCAGTGATTGAACCAAGGAGTTGTGAGTTCAATTTCTGGCTACGGCAGTGGTGAGCAAATAATTTAGAGAGTTAAGTTAAAAGGAGATATAACCACATGGCACCCAAATTGCACATGGAACAAGAACAATCTACCTCAGTGATCAAAATGAAAGGTTCAGTTCAAAATTCCTAGCACTTGAAAAAGGCAGGAGCATACAATGGCCAAAACATCATGAAGATGGCAATAATAATGAGGAGAACAGTTTGATTAGTTTAAATGATTACTTTGGACTTTTCATTCAGCAACCTTTCTTGTTTCGGAAATGATGCGCTGTGGTGCATTGGATATCGGCTCGGAACGAGAAATCGGGGAGGCCAAATTCGAATTCCAGCTGAATTCATTGCATTCACTTATGCACAAATACCCTTAGAAAAGGTATTAATCCGTCTATTCCTTCCAGTTATGGGTTAAATAACAGGACAGATTGGGTTCTATAGGCTTGGTCGGCAACCAGTCTACTGCAGAAAGCAATGGCAACCTACTGCGGGATAATCTTCTGCCCAGTCAGTCATGTCTCTTTCGAGACATGATCACCCAAGTGTGTATCACATATGGCACTTAACTGATTGACTATGGCTAACTTCTCATCTTGCCACAACCTGCAAACATTACCATCATTCCAAGGACAGGCCTTTTTTAATATACACTAAGATAAATAAGGATCAACTAATGGTCCTGTATATTTGAAATAAAATCAACGGAATAGTTCACATAGATAACCACAGATTATATAAAGATGACTGGTTAATAATAGTACCTGACAATAGAAGCATAAATAAAATAAATAAGAAAAAATAAAATAAGGGATGACATGGTCAAGACTAGCAAAATAATATTGTAAACATTTTTATCCAAAATTGTACGAGCCGAAAATATATTTTCTAAGATGTTTACATCCAGATATTACTTTAGACCTTTCATTTAGCAACCTTCCTCATTTTGGTTGGTTGGTTGGTTGGTTGGTTGGTTGGTTTGTTTTTATGGCATATCAATCTCGGTGGGTCATTTATTGCCAACTAAATTTTATTTATTTATTGCTGGTAGTACCTTTTTCTTTCAACAATTTATTGTTGTTTTTTTATGTAAGTTTTTTTTTATGTAAGTTTTGTGTCTAGTAATACTTTTTTCTTTTCGAATATCAAGATTCATTGAGATTTGTTTTTAAGGGTGGGGTCCCCAAGTCTTACCTTTGTTATTTAACCCATAACTGGAGGGAAGGGAGGGATTAATACCTTTCCCAAGGGCACCAGGCCTTTAGTGAATGCAGGGTATTCAACTTGAATTTGAACTTGGCTCACTGATTTCTCTTTCTGAGCCAATATCCACTGCACCACAACTCACATCTGTCACTAAACACTTACAGCACCTGGTATTCCCAAGCAGTCACCCATCTAAGTACTGACCAGGCTCAACGTTGCTTAATTTCGGTGATCGAGCAAGAACCAGTGCATTCAATGTGATAGGCTGTAAGCCTTCCTCATTTGGAAATGATACTATGGCTAAATTCTCTCCTTGTCACAATCTGCAAACATCAACACCATTGCAAGATATGGCCTTATTGAATATGCTCCAAGTTACATGAGGGTATTTTTTTCATTTTTTCTTTTAATTTTCATACATGGTTGACTAGTTTTGTGATTGTCTCTCATGTTCAGCATTATGTAAATCCCTTTTGATACTCCAGCAGTAGTCAACTCTCATTTGTTTTTCTTGCCATCCCTGATAGCACTCTTATTATCAGTTTATCAGTTAATTTAAATTTTGGTGATAAGTTGGAAAAATTTAGTACATCTGTTTTAAATATTTTATATTAATTCCAAAGGAAGCAACTTCTCACGCAGTAAGGATCGCCATGGGCAACAGGTGTCATCTGACCGTCATCCGGCGACTGTTAGCACCAACGGCGAAAAAGGGCCACTGTTTTTCAAAATTTGTCCCTTGCCCGAAGGAACGACATGACCAACAGGTGTCTCTGGAACGTTACTCTGCAAATGTGCGCAACAAATAAAGAATTAACTTGGGAACATGGAATGTCAGGACGCTTAACAATTGTGGTCAAATCGAGAATGTCAGGCAAAAGACGAACAGACAGAATATAAATATTGTGGGAATATGCGAAACCAGATGGCCTAACAATGGAGACTTCAGCAGCGACAACCACAGGATAAAAAAAAAACAGTATTTTTTTTCTTATAAAAATAGTTTATTTCAGGTGGCTGACATAAACTGCTTTGCCCACCTGAAAACTGATAGGTTTCTACAAACTTATTAAGTAAATTCTGCAATCAGTCATGATCAGAAATTTATCTTTTTCCCAAAAATGAGCAATTTCAGTATAGCAAAAAAGATAACTAACCATGAAAATCTGATGTCATTTTCAGGATCAGCCCCATCAAATTAGTTAAAAATGTGTTTTGTTTCTCAGTACCAAAAACTGTGTTGAGCAGTGTAATTGACCTCGAATAAATTTCTTGAATATTCATGTTCTTGAATAATAATTCAACTCTCGTATAATTACTTAATTTTGATTGGTTCTTTTATGATTGAATAATTGCTGCTCAGTCTTGTAACTTGTCATTTAAAGGTCATTTGCAGAACAGTTTTGTCTTTCATTTTGCCCTTCTTGTATGGTTAAACAACTCAGTGTTTTTGAGAAACAAATTATCATACTTTTCAAAGAAGAACCTATATCATAGGATTGACGAAATGTGCACAGATTTTCTGTTCTATCAGTTGTCAACAGCTGTCTCATGTTTTTCTGAATTTACAATTCTTTTTTTCTGGGCACCCTGTATATATATTGAGAAGATAGATAGCAGAGAAGAGTCTGAGCAGGAAAATAAGAAGTGTTAAGTACTACAAGGGATAGGAAGATGTGGATGGCCATGTGTTTATGTGTGTGTGTTATATGGGAACATGGCTGAGTGGTTATAATGTTCACTTTCTGATTCTGTAGCCTGGGTTTGTATTTGTTGTATAGCCAAGGAAAGTGTGACACAGAGATCCGAAGGTGAATTGGCATGGCAAAGGAAGCATTCCAGAAGTTGAGTAAGGTATTAAGAAACAAGACAATTTAGCTAGAAACAAGAAAGAGAGTACTGGATTGCTACATGATATCCATCTTTCAATATGGCAGTGAATGCTGGACAATACCATCAAAGATGAAGGAAAAACTTGAAGCAACTGAAATGTGGTTCTATAGAAGGATGCTGTGAATCTCATGGATCGAGCTTGTGATGAGGTCTTGGAAATGATGGAAACAAAATAGATATTAATACTGAGCACTAGGAAGAGACAGCTAAAGTTCCAGGGACATACAATGAGGAAGGAGGGCCTGGAGAACCTGATACTAACAGGTCAGATAGAGGGAAAAAGAGACAGGGGAAAGCAATGGATAACATATTTGAAGGACCTAATCAGATGGATGACAGAACAAAGATTGCTTGTGTAACAGGAGAAGGCGTGCTCAGAGTCACCTGGGATAGGGAAATGTGTAAAGCCATGATCGCCTACGTCCTGAAGGGACAGGGCACATAGAAGAAGAAGAAGCTTGGGTTTGAATCTCACCAAGGTCGATTTGTCAGGAAGATGACTTTTTGATATTATTGGTCTGGAGGAGGCGATTCCAGTGTGTGGCATCTTTTGAAAGTGCCTAAAAACCATAGCACGGGTTGACCCAAGCCTTATAAGTGAAATTGGGTGGAAGGCTCTCTTTGAGAAGTTGTCGATAGTTGGGCTAGCTCAAAGTCACGAGTCATTGTGACCGAGGGTTTGAGAATCCTGTCCTTGTTCAGACTGTTGATCACACGAGATAATGTGCTCTCTCCCAGAAACTATAACTAAGATCCGCTCAGAAGAGTGACAGTATTGACCAGAGGTAGGTTTTGTGGGTGTTGAACAAACACAAGTTTGTCTGAGCAGGCATCTATAATGGGGATCAGCTAGCCATCCCGGTAGATTGATATCCTCAAATACGAGTGGCCAGCCATTAGAGAGAGAGAGAGTTTTTATGTGATTATGTTATCACACAAAACTTTGAGTCGCGGATTTTGATATTTTGTATTAATATTATTGTAATATATTGTATTAATATTATTGTAATATGTTGTGCCTAGATATTGTAATATCTAGGCACAAATAACTTTGTTATTGAAACTTCAGTTTATTTTATATATTAAGTTTTAGGTTATATTTTTGTGTGTGTGTTATATATACTGGTAAAAGGAGTCGATCGAGTTAAATGATTTTGTGGCAAATAAATTTTCCCTCGCTCTCAACCACATTACAAATTTACAAACTACATTTGCTATTTGGTAACTGCTATTGTTGCTTAGCAAAGTTTTATGTCATCACAAGATAAAATTGTCTTTGATGGTGGATGTTTTTATGTTAACATTCTTGTAACCTCTCTGAAGGTGGGTCATGTGAGCCAAAAGCTTACAACCAACTTAATAAAAATTATCCAAATATGGGAGAATTTTTATCTTTATTTTCACCTGAAATTAAAGCAAAAATTCAATGTTTAGAACAGCTCATGATTAAACATAATAGACATTCATTGTCTCTCATATTTAACAGTATATGTTTAGAAAATTATCTGCTGCCTCGATACACTAAATATGTATATATATATATATATTTAGATAGATAGATAGAGATAGAGGGAGAGAGAGAGAGAGAGATGCGGAAATAAAAACAAGACTTGCAAAATAAAATCCTTACATTTCAGAGGATAAAACACATTGGCTAAGATAAATTTTGCTTTTATCTTTATTCATACTATCCTTTTACAGTTTTACATGTTTAGCTATATCTGACATTTTAAGTATAATAGGTTTTTGAATGAAAAAGTGAAAATATTCTGTGTAATGTGTTTCATCCTCTAGAATGAGTTCACCAGACAAAAGTTGTGTTTAGACTCATGCAATTATATATATATCTAATCTTAATCTAAACTTATTTATAAATGGAACTTTTTCATTGTGTGTGTGTGCATGTGTGCATCCGTTATCTATAGACTCCAAAACGGTTGAACTGATTTTCTTGAAAATTTACACAGTTGTACTATAAGCATCTGCGAGTGTTCTTAGCTAGGTTTTGTGTTGAGGTACCCCCAATAAATATAAAAAATTAATAATCGAAGAAATTGGGTTATAGAAGGAGTGGTTCGATTTTAATCAAATTTGATACACTCATAGACAAAGACATAAGAAATGATATTCAGAAGTTTCAAGGTTGCAGTTCTTACAATAGTGCAGAAAATCAATAATATATATATATAAAAAGCAAGATGTTTGTGTGTGTGTCTGTTTATCTTCCTGTATGTCTGTATGTTTTCAGCCCTTTAATTTTAGTTTTTGCTTTGGGTTTGGCTCTAAGTAGGTATAATTGTAGTTCTTAGTCTCAGCCATGATACCATTTACTCAGAGGACTTATTTAGCCCTTCAAATTTTAGTTTATGACAAAGAAAACTTATTTGATATTGATACCGGTTTTGCTTTAACTGGAAACAATGAATTTGAAGTTCTCACCTCCCCAGCGGACAAGGCTGAATGCTTTGCCCCGTAGATTCTCCACCAATTCAACACTGGACTCATTAGGAATACCTACACCCAACTTCCCACCCAGAACTAAGGCTCAACTAAATAACGTCCACATTACACCCTCGCTGGTCTCCAAGATAATTGCGCAACTTGACCCACACAAAGTGAGCGGCGGGGAGAGAATCCCAATCATAATACTGAAGAAATGTGCCCCAGAACTCTCCTCAGTCCTCCCTAAACTCTATAACCTCTGCCTATCTGCTTCCTGTTTTCCTGCCTGTTGGAAATCTTCCTGTGTAGTTCCTATATTTAAGAATTCTGGCGAACCCTCAGACCCTGCCAGTTACCGTTCTATTAGTCTCCTTCCGATCTTCGGCAAAGTTTTTGAAGCCATTATCAATGCTGAGGTTATTCAGCATCTCACGGCCCACAGGCTTCTCTCTGACAAACAGTATGGGTTTCGCTTCACCAGGTCTACTGCTGATATGCTAACGACCATTACCGAGTACATATACCAGGCACTTGACAAGAATGGCAAAACCCGAACCGTTGACTTGGATATCTCCAAAGCGTTCGACAGTGTCTGGTATGCTGGCCTCTTATGCAAACTATGAAGCTACAGGATAACTGGACATCTGTTTGACCTCATCCATTCATTGCTCTCTAACCGCACATTGAAGGGAGTATTAAATGGGCATGCCTACCAAAACTACCATATGAACGCGGGCGTCACTCAAGGTTCTATCCTAGGTCCGATGCTCTTTCTGATGTACATTAATGATCTCCCCAATGCCATTAGATCCCAAGTAGGCATATACGCCGATGACACCACAATCTACTCTCGCCTTGATCAAAAACTCAGTGTGGGCGACAAAGCGAACATTGCTGCTGAGTTTGAAAAGGACCTCCAATCCGTCGTGGCCTGGGGTAGGAAATGGCTAGTAAATTTCAATGCTTCTAAAATGAAGCTGTTATCAACTAAACACCATAGATAATCACATCTACCTCCCATTAGCATGGAACAGGCTTGCCTCCCAGAGAGTAAAACACTTCACCTCCTTGGCCTTACACTTTCAGCGGACCTCAAATGGAATGACTATATCGAATCCATTGCCAAATCTGCCGCTATGAAAGTTGGCTCTCTGTGCAGGGCTCGGAAGTTTTTCCCACCTGAATCTATCCTGCACATATACAAATCTACCATCCGCCCATGTATTGAATACTGCTGCCATATCTGGTAGGGTGCCCCTGCTACTCTCCTTGGGCTTCTTGACAAAATACAAAGGAGAATCTGTAACGTGGTTGATATTGATTTGGCAGACCGGCTGCAACCACTCTCTCACCGGCGTCCTCTTCTACAAGTACTTTCATGGCTTCTGCTCCGATGAACTTAGATCACTGGTGCTGCCTAAGCATGAATTTACACAAGATACTAGATTAGCAACTAGGTCCCACCCTTTTACAGTTAAACAGATAAGATATAACCGTAAATTCTACTCCAACAGTTTCTTTTCTCACGATCTCCCACCTGTGGAATTCCCTTCCACAAGTCTGCTTTCCCGACAGCTACAATCTCCAGGTGTTTAAATGTAGGATCAATAGACACCTATCATACTAACTCTCAATTATTCTCAGAACACTCTCATCTACCCAACCCTCATTCTCGGTATCCTTACCTGCCTATCACCCACCCTCTGACATTTCCTATATTTAACCATTCTCCACTCTATGTAGCCCCCTGCACAGTAGTAGCAGTGAAATGCCTTGCTCGAGGTGAAATGCTTATAAAAAAAAAAAAACTATTGCTTTATCATGCCATCATCCAAAGAGTCTGAGCTCCAGGACCATGGATTAGTTTTAAAGCTTTCATTACACCTGAGCAACACCGGCTATATTGCAAGTATATATATATATATATATATATATATATTATGGCATTAAAGACAAACATTTTACTAAGATCAGCCATACCAAATTTTAAAGCAAAAACACCAGTTGGTTAGTCTCATTCACACTCATCAGAACTGTAAACATAAAATTTTATAAAAAATTAATGTGTTATAGGTGACATGAATGAACGGAGGAAGAAATTTTAATTTTGCTAAGAGTTATTACATTTGAAGATGCTAGAGACTCAAAAGCACAAGCCCAAACAAACACTCCCTTTGCAAAGAGAGGGGCACCTGGACCTGATAAACAGTGTCACCAATACCTTCAGATAGAGCAATGAGTGTGATCTAGCCAAAAAAGAGAACCAATCTACATTAAAATTTGCAACACATCTCGGATTATTTATCAGAAGATCCACAATAGAAGACCCATATGTGTTTCAAATGTTATCATCAGACGAAACATTCTTATTAAGTATTTTTAGAAGACACATGCTGTTTGATCCTAAATGCTGCATCATTTTACCTGTATAATTGACCCCACGACTACATTTAAAATAATAAATAACAGAAATATATATATATATATATATATATATATGTAGGAAGTGGGGATATGTAAATATTTGCATTGGTTATAATGTTATAATGATGTACCAAGTATATAGATCTTCTTTCCAAAGCATCACTGTCAAGAAAAAAAAAGTTAATATGGTGTTCTCTACATCTTTAGTACATAATTATGACAAACACTTGCAATTATATCAACCACTTCTTTCATATATAATTCCATCAATGAAAACATTTCTTCATTCTGATGAAGTCATTCTAAAAGACGAAACATGTCACTCAGTTTTTCACTTTGTCATTCAGTTTATCATCATTATGCGTGTGCATGTGTGTGTCATTCACTTGCCTAACATTGTTCTGATATATAGAAATTATATTGTATATATGTGATTGTTAGAATTAACCAATTATCCTCTAGCCAAAAAATATTTAGGAATAATAAAAAAACTATATGATAAGACCCTCTAGAATAGAGAATATTAAGAGAAATTAACATATTTAACACCCACTAAAAATCCAGAACCATTAAAAGCCAAAAGTAGAAATAGGAAAAGGAAAATTATATGGTTTAACCCCTCCCTCCTGTTCTGTAAATTATCAACGATTAACATTGGGAAGATCTTCCTTAAATTAATAAATAAACATTTTTATGGAGATAATCCCCTAAGTAAGATATTCAATTGGAAAACCATTAAAATTAGTTACTCGTGTACCCATAGCATGTAGAACATTATGACCTCCCATAATAACCAAATGTTGAAGAAGTGTAGGGAATCCAATACGGAAAATAAAATGACACCCCACTGTAACTGTAGATCTAGAAGTAACTGTCTGGTTGAGGGTAAATGTAGATTTGAAAATGTGATTTATCAAGCCACCGTTAGGAAAATCAGGAGAGAGAGAATGTTTATATCGAAATTTCCATGGAAATTTGGAAGCAACATCTTTATACCTACACTCCTTCACCAACCCTAGTTTAAAATACCAAACAGCGCTTTCTAGAAAATACTGGGAATTAAAAGAATATAATTTAGATCCTGAAATAAAATGGGAACTCATAGGCAAGGCTAGGACCCCTAATAGCTAAAGAGATAGGTGTTATTTATGTTTGATAGAAAAAATTAAAATTTTAAAATTTCAAGACCAAAATATTTTCCTTAACAAACAAAGGGAGATCATAAGTATGTGTGGCCATAGAAATAAATAAAATTACAATATTTATCCTATTCCTCCAGTTAGTCCCAATAAAAAAATTCCAAAAATGTTTTTAAAAGTTAACCTAGCAGTTAGCTCCACACCACCTACTCTGCTAACCCTAGGGTCAGGCCACATACCTTCCACTACCAAGGAAGAATTACTACTAACTCCTTCTCACAGCCAAACCCAATGAAAACAAATACATCCCAAGCCCTTTCCTTTACCTAACTTCTGGGCTTAGAATTTTCTTCATTTTCTGTTTAGAAGGGGTCAAAGAATGCATGCCTTAAAATGACATGTTGAAAATAGCTATTTCCCACTAAATTTTATCTAAATTTATAGATATATATATACATTATAAGAAAGGTGAAAGAACAGGTAGATTAAAACCCACTGTTCGGGCATTTACTTTTATAAAGAGTGCTTGATACAACATTGAGCTTAGTTGAGTTATAATGATGCTTAGGGCTAGGATTGTTGCTTTTTTCCGTGCTTTACTGATAAAAAGATATTTTGGGACAGAAGGTGTTTTTTATTGTGATAGAGGTAGTGCATTAATATGATTAATGCATAGAAATTTGTTACTTAACTGAGCAGTATCATGCCAACTTAGAAGTTTTTGGAAGGCATCACTATGATGTCTTCACTTCACAAGGCATTTTATTCAATCTTCTGCCATATATATATATATATATATATATATATATATATATATATATGTAAAATCTTCTGTACAATAAAGATGGAAGCTGACAATGGTTTGCCTGAAATAAGCGTATAATTCCACTTAACAATGGAATAACGTGTCTGTCTTAATTTTTACATATATTTACACAACATGTTTATATATATATATATATATATATATATATATCTGATAGAATAAATAAAGAAGAAAGTAAGAAATGTGTTTTAAACTAACATGTTCAATTTTTATTAAAGCTTCTTCAGAGATCTGGTTAAAGACAAGAAGTGAAATTTTTTTTAAAAAACCAAGACAGTTTACTGGAATGTTGTCTGGTGTTTGAATCTTATTGGTCATATATGTAATAAAACATACCAAGAAGAATCAAACCCCAAACAACATTCCAGTAAACTGTCTCTTTGTTTTTTAAAAAATTTCATTTCTTGTCTTTAGTCAAGTCTCTGAAAAAGCTTTAATAAAAGTGAAACATGTTAGAATAAGACATTTCCTACTTTGTTCTTTACCAATTCTATCATCTTGTCAGATTTCTATCCATATATTCAACTCATATATATATATATATATATATATATATATATATATGTATGTATGTATATATACCTGTATAAACAATTATTTTGATATCCTGCCAACCAAAATTATATCCTCTCACTAAAACCCCATAAAAATAAAATTATATTCATATTGAAAATACTATTAAAGTTATTCTTCCGATATGCCAAAAGGCTTTAATTATTATTCCCGGAATTATTGTCTGAATATTTGGTACTGGTTAATGCAAGTTTTTATATTTGTAATAAATCACAATAATATTTCCAATTACCTTTTCTCTTGTAATGTTTTCAAATCCCTTTTGGCAACTTAATATTTTTTCTACCTACCGAAATGGTTTTGACAGCATCGAGAAAAAATATGTGAGGGAAGATGAACAAGAAACCGAAAAGATCTTTATTGATGAAACTAAATATGTTTTTTTTCTTATTAAATATTATTTGGTATGTTTGAGTAATTTATCTATCTATCTATCTATCTATCTATCTATCTATCTATCTATATATCTAAATTGTCTGCAGTTAGAAATAACAGTATATAAGAAACATTATCCTCTTTTTCACACTGATATATATATATATATATATATATATATATATATATATAAGTATAAAAAGAGAATATTGTTTGGTATATATTTTTATTTCTAACTGTATGCAATTTAAATTTATATAATTTTTTTAAAAATAAATTATGCTTAAAAGTTTACGTTTTAGTTTCAACAGCCTAAAAGTGTTAAGTTAAATGTCAAGATAAAATTTTTAAGATTATTTTCATTGTCTTCATATGATACAAAACAATTCTTGAAAAATTTATATATATGCAAAACTAGATTTAAGGCTTCACTTGAAGTTTTATGTACTACTCTATCATCAGATGCATATATGCACCCGATGATTATGGAAGGCATGAAACTTTATGTCATTGTTTAAACATAGAGTATATTTATATTTATTAATATATACTTTATGCCTCTTTTATATTTAACTGAGCAATGTTCTGTTAACACCAGATAAATATTTTTATATTGATATGTATCTGCATGTATACACATATGTATCCTTATTTATATCCATATATATATATATATATATATATATAATTTTATTTTATGATTTTATAAAGATGGATTTTATTTTACTTTTAACTGAATATATAAATTGATTTATGTGTGTATGTATGTAGAGTCTAGGAATATTTTATTTCCAAACATGGTGAGCACATTGTGGCCATGTTCAACTCTCTGACCATAGTGCTATTCTTCTTTTTCATATGCAATGTCCCTTTAAGATATAGGTGATCATGCAGTTCAACTTGGCTCTGTCTCTTGTCACTCTGAAAATTTTTTCTCTCGGCATCTCTCCAAAATCCTGCTCAGTCTCATGCTGACTTCACCTGTCTCTCTTTTTGTCTATCCATCCTGTGAGTATTAAATTCTCTAGGCCTTCCTTCCTTGTTATGTGTCCTAGAAACCTCATCTTTCTTTTCCTTATGCTAAGTATGAGTTTTCTATTCTCTCCAACACTTCATCATTGCTCACCGGCTCAGTCCATGGTATCCTCAGCATCCTTCTGTAAAACTACATTTCTGCTGCCTCAAGCCTCTTCTCTAGGCTTGAGGATACTGTCCAACATTCACTTTTATACAGAAGAACAAATATCACATAGCAATCCAGGCCTCTTTTCTTTGTTTTCAATTATATTTTCCTGTCTCTCAGTACTTGGTCAGCTGTTGAAATCCATCCTTTGCCATGCCAATAACATCTTCGGATTTCAATGTTTCATTTTCTATAGCTCTATTTGGTTTCATTTAAATACACATCGAGACCTACAAAACTTAATCCTTAATATACTCATTGATACAAACATAACAGTATCATCCACATGTAAAAAAAAAAGGTAAAAATAACGGAAGCAATTTTTTTAATTGTTTTACCCTAAGCAAGGTGGTACCACCATTGATGTGCAAGGGGTTACATAAGAGAAGAGTGAAAGTTTAGGCAAGGAGAGAGCAAAGAGAAAGATGAACCAGTGACTGGAAGTGTCAGAGAAAGGGCAAGAGAAGAATGGAAATACCAGTGTGAAGACAGTTGTGAGACTAAAGTGAAAAAGAAAAAGAACAAGATACATGAGGTGATGGGGAAAGGACGAGAAAAGGACTGGAGTTATGTAAACAAGATATGGGAATTGACATTGCATTTAGATTCTTGAAGATTGTCGCTGTCTGGGAAGCAAGTATACAGAGGAGTTCCAAAAGTGGGAAGTGTGAGAAAGGAAGCTACTGGAGTAGAAGTGGGAGCTGCATTTAGTTGATTTAACTGTTAAAGGATGAGACCTTGTTGCCAGTCTGGTTGCTTGAGTAAATTCTTGTAAAGGGAGCATTAATGAGCTAAGCTCATTGGAGCAGAAGCCATGAAAATATTTATAGAATAGACAGAGGGAAGCCACATTCTGCCAGTTAGAATGTGGCTGGAATCAAGCTGCTAGGCCGGGACTAATCATGTTACAGATTCTTTTTTGGAGCCTGTCGAGAACCCTCAGATGAAAAATAGGAGCACCTGACCAGATATGACAACAGTATTCAATGCACAGTCAGATGGTTGATTTGTTTATGTGCAAGATAGATTCAGGCAGAAAAACCTCCTAGCCCAACACCGTGACCCAACCTTCCTAGCAGTTGATTTAGCTATTGATTCAATATAATGGTTTCACTTGAGGTCTAAAAAGAGGGTGTGACTGAGGAAGCAAAGTGTATTGCTTTCAGTGGGCTTGGTCCATACTGATGGGGATAGAAAGGACTGTCTGTGGTGATTGACAGATAACAGCTTCATTTTAGAAGCATTAAGATTTACAAGATTTACTTCTTACTCTAGTCTACCACAGAGTGGAGGTCTTTCTCAAGGTTTTCTTTGGCCACCTTACCAGATTTCTTACTAAGGTGGAAGTAAATGGTAGTGTCATCAGCCTAGATGCCTACTTGGGATTTGATCATGTCAAGGAGCTCATTTATAAAGATCAGAAGGAGTGTTGGGCCTAAGATAGAGCCCTGGGAAACACCAGCATTAGTAAGGTAGGATGTGGAGGCATACCTGTTCAAGACGACCTTTATCATGTGATTTTATAGGAAAGATTGGATCAGATCAAGCAAGCATCCAGTAATACCATCACCCTGTAGCTTGCACAGAAGGCCAGTGTACCAAACCCTATCAAAATCTTTGGAGATATCTAGGGCAATGGCTTCAGCTTTGCCAGATTTAACAAGGGCCTGGTACATATTGTCTGTCTGAGAATAGTTTATGGGCAGTAAGTTGTTGAACTATTTCAGCATTGATGATAGCCTGGAACACTTTTCCGAAAATTGGTAGAAGGTGGAGAGGGTGATAATTGTATGGGTCCAAGGATTCCCTTGAGTTCTTAAATACAGGAAGCATAGAAGAGGAGCAGGCAGGAAAGCAAGAAACAAAGAGGCTGTAATTATAGAGTTTAAAGAGAACAGAAGATAGTTCAGGGGCACATTTTTTCAGGACAATGATTGGGAACACGTCACCTCCACTTGTTTTATGAGGGTCAAGTTTTGAGATTATTTTAGATACCAGAGAGGGTGTTATGTTAACTTCTTTCAGTTGAGCCTCAGTTCTAAGAGGGAAGTCAGGTGCTGATGCTGCAGATGAATCAAATGTCGAGTTGGATGAGCATCTGTGAGCAAAGCACTTGGTCTTGTCTACAGATTCCATAGGAAACTCAAATTTATTGATTAAGGGAGGGATGGAGGATTTACTATTGTTCAGCAAATGTTTGCAGAGTTTCCAATAGCCTTTGGAGCTAAACTTGTGGGCAGTTATGTGCTGGCTCATTCTTTCAGCAAACAACAGCTCAGCATCATTCAGAATTCTCTTACACTCAGAGGCAAATAGGTGCCTATTATTTTCAATGATTCCTGTGAGCAATGGTTACTGAACAGGCAGGAGAGAACTAGAGGGAGAAATGAGGTTTAGGAATGAAACTTCCTGATTGGTATGAAGGCATCAATGCAAGCTTTCACCCAGGAAGAGATCTCAGGAGTGCAGTCCTCAACTGGGAACCTGAAAACTTTTTCCCAAGAAAACTGCCAACTCGGTACCCTCACAATGAAAAGATGTTGCCACCGATCATGCATGTCGCAGGAAAATTGCACTAATACTGATGTCTGAGAAAATGAAGAAAGCCAAAAACCACTTCCTGAACAGGGAGTAAGAGATGAGCCTCTATTCCTGTTCAATAGCAGTGGGAGGAGTGTGAACCGGGCAATACTAGGGTCTGTCTACTCCAATTAAAAAAAAGTTAAATAAATAAGATAAAGAATTACTAAGATGAATAAAAAAGAAAAAGCTGACACTCAACAATATCAATTATGAACATGGTCTCCAGATGATTTCAGGATCTCCTGCAATACTTTTGGATGATTTTTTTAAGCAAGGCAGAACTGCCACTAGTGTGCAGAGGTTATAGTAAAAGAAAAGACTGGGTACAATGGATACTGAAGAAAGGATAAAAGATGAACAGGATTTAAGAAAAGACAAGTAGGAAATTGATGTAACATTTAAATTTTTGGAGATTGTAGCTATCAGGGAAATGAGTAAATGGAAGGGAGTTCCACAGGCAAGAAGTGCAAGAAAAGAAACTGTTGGAGTAGAAGTGATGATTACATTTTTCTTATTTCAGTAGCAAAATTGTCAGACCTAGATGCTAATCTAGTAGCAAGCGATAGTTGAAGTTTCAAGGCACAAAATGGGGAAAGAGAAACTGGAGAATTCGACACTTATAGGATATAATGAATGGAAGAGACAGGATAGCAGTGAATAACCTACCTTAACCAGATTGTGTAAATGGTTAGCAAAAAAGGAATTAGGGGGAATGGAGAGATAGCAAAAAGAAAAAAACTTACTTATAAATACAAAAGAGAGGAAATTGTGATGAACAATGATTGCTTTTATGTCCTAAAAGAAGAAAATGAAGAGTGTTGTTTGTGTGTATATGCGTTTCTGACCTCACCTTTTAAAACAGGAATTTGCATTACATAGACTGAGTAAGATGGGAAATCTTCAAAAGAGAAAGAAAGAACAAAAACAACTAGCCTAAGTGAGCAGCATTTGCAGAACTGTCTGATTTGTAGACTTGGATCCTATTTTTATTTTCTATTGTTTTTTTTTCTGATTTTTAAAAATTAAATTGGCTGAGCTTAGGTTGTTCACAACTATTACGTCCACTAATAGCAAGAAAAAAATTCCTTTTGTCTCACAATTACAATTTTATGCCATTCCAAAAAGCAAAAATGAATCGTACAAAATTGAAGTAATAATAAATAAGAAAAAAATTAATAAAATAAAATCTTTAATTAAGAGTCTAATAATTTTCAGATTGTCTAAAATAGCTTGCTTCTAATTCCATTAAGAAATTACAGCCTACCTATTAGCAATTACATCAGGTACAGTACTAAAGATCATTTAATCTCTGATGATGTTATTCATAGTCTTAGTATAAGTATTACACTACTTTGTATTTTTTACAGTTTATCAACCCTTTGTGAATTATTTAAACCAAAAACATACTTTAGAATAATAATAATTGCAAGTGGATATTACATAACAATGATTTTTCTTGATTCTTTTTCTATGATCCATGTCTCTTCAGGATGTGAGTGATCATAGCTCTCCACAACATCTTGCCTCTTGTAGCCATTAGTAAAATTTGTATTTTTGCTATCCCTGTTCTGCTAATCATTTGTACAGGCTTGCTAGATTATTGCTAGTTTCTCTTTCTTGCCTTCAATCTATCTTGTGAATTTCAAGTTTTCTGAGCCCTCTTTTCTCATGTTGTGCCCCAGAAATTCCAGCTTTCTCTTTTAGGTGTTATGCATAAGTGTCCTTTTCGTTTTCTATTTTCGTAAAACTTTGTTGTTGTTTATGCGTTCAAGACATGATATTCTAAAAATCTTTATATAGAACCACTAGCAGTATAGCCCAGTGTTGCTCAGGTGTAATGAAAGCTTTAAAACTAATCCATAGTCCTGGAGCTCAGACTCAGCCTACAAAATATTTGTGTGACGTTTGGTGAGAATCGGATAAAAATTGTGGATTTGTATAAAGGACATACAGACAGATAAACAGACACACACACAAACATATTGCCTTTTATATATATATATTATCAGTTTTCTGCACTATTGTAAGAACTGCAACCTTGAAACTTCTGAATATCGTTTTTTATGTCTTTGTCTATGAGTGTATCCAATTTGATTAAAATCAGACCACTCCTATAACCCAATTTCTTCGATTATCGATTTTCAATATTTATCAGGGGTACCTCGACACAAAACCTAGCTAAGAACACTCACAAATGCTTATAGTACAACTGTGTAAATTTTCAAGAAAATCGGTTCAGCCATTTCGGAGTCTATTGGTAATGGACACACACACACACAGAGACAAGGTTCCATTTATAAATAAGTTTAGATATTTCTGTTGAATCAACTCTCATCTTGCTGGGATATAGGAAGACTGATATTACATAGCAGTTCAGTACACTTCTTGTTTCTAATTAACTTTTCCATTTTCTACATAATCTACTTAACTTCTGATAGGCACCTTTTTGCATTTTCAATATACCTTAAGACTTTAGTGCTGCATTTTCTGTTTGTAAATTTAAATTTTTGTATCTGATTCATTTTAGCATGTTATTTACCTATTGAACCATTTTGTAACTGACAACCATACATTCTGTCTTCTGACATTTAATGATGCAAATCCTATTTAACCCATAGCTTAGAAAAGAAGAGATTTATTAAAATCTTTCTCATTGATATTTCTTTGTAATTGTATTTCCCTTCCAGCCCATGTCACAGTTAATGACCATCTGTCTCCTCTACTTGAGGCCTCTCCTCACCAACAACAAATATGAACAACCATGTCTCAGAAAAAAAAAAAACTAAACCAGGCAAAGTAAAACCCCTTCCCCTTAACACTTTCTTCACGAGCATCCGTGATATTTGCACCAACTTTTGTAGATTGTAATTTTTCCTCCACAAAAAATTCCCTGACATCCTAGCACTCTGTGAGACTAGTCTCAAACCCTCAATTCCCTCCTCTGACTTCTTGATTACTGTCTACCTTTCCCTCTCAATGAGCAACTGGAAATATTTTGCAATGACAGAAATGGAGAAATACCTGCAAAGATGATGATAATTTCCTATATTTGTGAATACGTTTATTTTGTCTACATTTTAAGTTGGACATTTATTTTTCATATGTAAGTCCAGCTTGCATTTCAATCTTTGTAATTCAGAAAGTTCTGATAGGTGTGGATAGTGACGATTATCCACACCTATCAGAACTTCATAACTATCTTCATAAAACCATTACAAATTATTAGCAGAAATAAAATAAATGTGATGTACTAAAAGCTATGACTTCAATGATAAAATTACAGACTCCTTCCATTTGACTATATTTCTGAGATGAGGTAGTATTTACATTATTTGGACTATTTTCCTCATCTTTGTTGCCATTTGTATGACGTTTCAGCTGTTGTATGCTCTGGCCTTCTTTAGGTGCTAGGAATTTTGAACCGAGCCCTTCATTAAAATCACTGGGGTATATGAACAACATTCCTTGCAGAGTAGTGCCTCTTATGGAGGGAGAAAGGGGATCATTGCCTCCTATGGGATGAAGTTGAATTAGTAGATAGAGAATACTACTGGAAACTACGTAAACTTAAGGAATCAACACATATGATAGGCCTCAAAAATCTCCTATGCTGACCAAGCATAGCGATGAACACAATATGGGAACCAGTAATAGAGAGTACCAGAAAAAATCATTAGTGTAAAAAAACAAACTGCAATATGAGCTCTGGAAAAATACTAGAGAAAATCATTAACATCAAAAAATTGCAATATGAACTCTGATAAAAAAAAGTGTTACTGGACATTAGGTTTATAAGTCCCAAAAATTTAGTTGTTCTTGTTCTTAAGGACACATGGCCTAGTGGATTAGTTCCTGTGACTTGACCCAAAGAGTTGTGAGTTTGAAGCTATAGGGAGTTGATTAATGTTTCTTTAATTTGGCCTTGTGTCAGACTTAACCAAACTCCCTACAGCTTACAAGTTTTATGCAGAATAATATTCATCAGAATTATTATTCTACATAAAGCTTGTAAGTTGCAGGAAGTTAGGTTAAGTCTGACACAAGGCCAAATCAAAGAAACATTAACCAGCTCCCTATAGCATCAGTGGTGACTCCCAACATTCAAAGAACATGCACCTGTACACAACACTGGTGACACCCAACGTTCAAGGAACATGCACTCCTATGCTACAAGTTCAATACCAGGCTACATCAGTGGTGAATATTTAACTTACAGGGTTAGAGGGAGATAACTCATGACTTCCTAAAGAGGCACTACTATGTAAGGAATAGAGTTCATATACCCCAGTGATAAATGGTTCACTTCAAAATTACTAGCACCTGAAGAAGCTGAAACATCATACAAATGGCAACAAAGATGGGGACAACAGTCAGAACAATGTTGGTTGGTTGGTTGGTTAGTTGGTTGGTTGTTTTTGTTTTTATGGCAAATCAACCTCGGCGAGTCATTTATTGCCAACTAAACTTTATTTATTGCTAGTAATACCTTTTTCTTTCAACAATTTATTGTTGTTTATATAAGTTTTTGTGTCTAATAATACATTTTTCTTTTCGAGTATCAAGATTTTTTAGGATTTGTTTTTAAGGGCAGGGTCCCCAAGTCCTACCCTTGTTATTTAACCCAAAACTGGAAAGAAGGGACAGATTAATACCTTTCCCAAGGGTACCAGTGCTTAAGTGAATGCAGGGTATTAAACTGGAATTTGAATTCGGCTCACCGATTTCTATATCCGAGCCGATATCCACTGTACCACAACACACATCCGTCACTAAACGCTTACAGCACCTGGTATTCCCAAGCGGTCACCCATCTAAGTACTGATCAGGCTCAACGTTGCTTAACTTCGGTGATCAAATGAGAACTGGTGTATTCAACCTGATAGGCCATAAGCCCTGAACAATGTAAATAATGCAAAGCATGATCATTTTAAATTGTAATTTTCTAGAAGCTATGGACTCCATCATTAAATGAACCCTTCCTTTAATTTTAAACTGAACAGAAACTATGAAGCCACACTATTAAATAATGAAAATTGTAATGGTTTGACTACCTTCTTTGGAAAGATCCAAACACTTTTATTATAAAAGCACTAAGTGAATTTGTCAAGAAAAGAAAATGATCTGCAGGCTGACAAGAAGCAACTTGGTTATCAATAGTAAAAAGGATTTTAATATTGAGATAACTACTCATTGATTTCCAAGATAAAAAGCAACTAGAAACACTTTGCAATGACAGAAATAGATGGAGAAATTTTGTTGAAAACATGACATGCAATGGTAAGTATTGATTGAGGAGCAATTTTTTTATTTTTCAATCAGGTCTATGAAATACTTCAGAACATATGTCAACCAAAGAATTTATATCATTGATTCGGTTTTGGAGCTGGTTGAGCTAATGACAACCGTAAATATCGCTGAACATGGCTTGGATAAGCTAACCTTTTGCTTTGATTCTATTAGCTAAGATATTTTATAAATTTGCTGCCAGCCAAAATTTAATTATTGCCATTTCACTTCAGCAATGCAACATTCAGATATTTTTTAAAAAAGCTACAAAGCTTCAAATCTGTAGGATGCAACATATCTTGTATCCTTTAAAGAGGTTACAGACAAGGTGGTACTTGAGTGAAAGAACAGCAACACTTGCATAGATGAAAGAAGAGAGGTTTATTGTAAAGAGAATACACAACAAAAAGACAGGAAATCTGGTGGCAGGCTAGTAATTGCTAAAGCAAGTTACAGATATCTCCTGTTCTTAATATGGCTACTAATATAGTCAGTCCACATAAATGATAGGGAATGTGAGACATTCCATTAGAACACTTATTTACAAACACATATACATTTCATATAGTTGTACACACATTCATATATATATATATATATATATGAATAGAATAAGTAAAGAACAAGTAAGAAAAAAGGGGTCCTTAATCTAATATGTTTCACTTTTAACAAGCTGCTTCAGAGATTTATTAAATATGAATGATTTAAAAAGTCCAAGAGACGGTCATTTGTCTTTAATATATCTCTACAGAATCTTGTTAAAAGTGAAATGTTAGATTAAAGACACATTTTTTCTTACTCGTTTTTTACTTATTATATTCATCTTCTTGGATTCCTATATATATATATATATATATATATATATATATGCTTATGGTCATATCACGTGGAATACACTGGTTCTCGCTCGATCACCAAAGTTAAGCAACGGTGAGCCTGGTCAGTACTTAGATGGGTGACCTCTTGGGAATACCAGGTGTTGTAAGCGTTATTGACAGATGTGCGTTGTGGTTGCAGTGGATGTCTTCTCAAAGGGGGAAATCGGTGAGCTGAGTTCCAATTCCAGTTGAGCACTTTGCATTCACTTATGCACTGGTACCCTTGGGAAAGGTATTAATCCATTCCTTCCCTCCAGTTATGGGTTAATTAACTGAGGTCTGTTGCTCATGTGATCTGTGGCAGACGTCTGCACCGATTGTTTCTTATCAGCAGTTCCGAAAAGTGTGGATGGTGCTACACAAGCCTTCACCCCTTTAATCAATTCTTTGTGTGGTAGTCTGAGAGTCCATAAATAAATGTATATATACAGGTTTTATGAAAAATATTTTTACAATGCCACACACAATAATAAAGGGGGTTGCAGTCTGGGGAGTTAGGTGGCTAGATGTCAGAAGTGATGCAGTCATAGAAATCATCTGGCAGCCATGACTTGGTTCTCCTGCTTGTGTAGCATGGTGCAGAATCCTGTTGCCAGACATAGTGTCTTTTAGTATCCACTTTCTTGACCCATGTCAACACTACCTTTTGAAGACAGTTGGTGTAGGCTTTCATGTTTAGCCTGGGAAAATGAATGAAGGCATAATGTTAGGATCGCGCTAAACAATTTTGTAATCATTTTTAGACTCATCCAACTCTTTCTGAATTCTCTTCACACCCAAAAGATTTTGGCCAGAATTAAAGGCAGTACACTATGCCGTTTCCAAATTTAGGGTAGAGTGAATTATGTCATGGTGCTGTTTATTGCATTGATTGTTCCTAAATGACCCTACTATACTGTGAAACTGACAAAAAAAAACAACATATGCACTAAATTAAAAATATAAAATGGTGACAATCTGTTGGGTGCAGAACTCTTTGTAACACCAATGATGAACTGGAAACATGGATTATATCATCATTCATCAACTTAAGCAAGGAGATCATCAAGTAGAGTTGCAGAAGATTCTCAAGTTTCTGGTGTGCCTCTTATGTTGGCACTAGCAGAATAGCCCGGTGTTGCTCGGGTATAATGAAAGCTTTAAAACTAATCCATGGTCCTGGAGCTCAGACTCTTTGGATGTTGGCATGAATGACTAAAAAGCAATAGTTGTTTCCAGTTAACGTGAAACCGTAGACTGAAAGAAAAATGAATGGAAGTCAAATTTTGATTTCCTGGTGTCGATATCAAATAAGTTTTTTTCATCGTAAACTGAATTTTGAAGCCTAAATAAGTCCTCTGAGTAAATAGTATTATGGCTGAGACTAAGAACTCCAATTATACCTACTTAGAGCCATAACCTGAAGCAAAAAACTAAAATAAAAGGGCTGACAAAAATACAGACATACAGGCAGATAAACAGACACACACACACACAAACATCTTGCCTTTTATATATATATATATATATATTATCGATTTTCTGCACTATTGTAAGAACTGCAACCTTGAAACTTTTAAATATCATTTCTTATATCTTTGTCTATGAGTGTATCAAATTTGATTAAAATCGGACCACTCCTTCTATAACCTGATTTTTTTTTATTATCGATTTTCAGTATTTATCAGGGGTACCTCGGCATGTATTTTCATGTATCTCATTTTTATTGATTTATTTATTTTTTTTTTTAACTATAAAATAAATTTAATATGATTGTTCCTAAATTGTTTAAAAAATTAATGTTAGGTTGTTTACTATGGTTAAGTCTTCTTGTATATGTATTCATTTTTTACAGTTGTATTTTTGTTTTATTAATAAGGATTTTCAAGTTGTTTTGTGTTGGTCAGGGATATATGTAATTTAACTGAGCTACTACTGAAATTAACTAACAGCATAATGGTGTGTTCAGTTTATTAACAATATACTAACTACAGTTCACAACTTAAAAGAGAATAATTCAATTCTGCAAAATGAAACAAGAAGATGCAATATTTTAAAAAAAGAACAATATAACACTTATAAATGCACAAAAAGACAATGCTCAAAAATTGCCAACAAGCACAGTGCATACACAGACATGGACCTGTCAACATACAACAACTTCTCTGTTAATGACTTATAAATCCAAAAGCACTCAAAACAGAAATTGGACAATTTACATTCAAATTCTCCTTAGAAACCAGCAAAATGGTCTGAAATGAATGAAAATTAAATAAAAGAATTCTTAAACAAAGAACTTTTGTTGGTTGCCAGCCAAACTTGAATGAAAAAAGATCTGATATTATTTTAAAGTAGACATTTTTCAAATTCTTTTATATATTTACCATTCTCATACAACATTATATATGTATATATGTGTGTGTGTGTGTATATATATATGTGTGCGGATATATATATATGTATATATATATATATGCAAATGTATATATATATATGTATATGTATATATATGTATATATATACATATATATATGTATATGTATATATATGTATATATATACATATATATATGTATATATATATATGTGTGTATATATATATATATATATATATATATGTATCTATATATATATGTGTGTATATATATATATATATGTATCTATATATATGTGTGTGTATATATATATATATATATATATGCATGCATATGTAAGACAGAGATATTTTCATAATTGGACTTCATGTTATAGATTGAGATGTTTCACTTCTGATGCCAATGTTATATAAGTTTAGTCTTATTTAGAAGGTTAAATCTAACTTTAAAAATTAAAATACTCACCAAAAAAAAAGAGAATCAAACATTGGAAAGAATCAGTTGATATGCTGGTCTGTAACTGTTTCTTTAGTAGGCCAAGCATCAGAATAAATATAAAGAAAAGAAAGAGAAGTAACAACAGAAAGGGAGAGGAAATTTACTGCTAGGTGTCATCAGAAGCACTCAAGAAAGTTTAGCAGGTCAAGTTTTTGTATTGAAAGAGATAATCATCAGCTACTTAGAAAAAGTTTTTGTTTTGTTTTGTGCTTGATTTGCTGAAGAAAAATAACCAAAAAGTAGTTAGCAAAAATCTACTTTAAGGACTAGAATCTATGCTAATGTTCTTCCCTCCCCTGAATGGTGTGACAAATCAGAAAGATCTCTCAGTGAATAAAAGCTGTTGTTTTTTTTTTTTTTGCTTATGGGAGACTTGAATTTTAAGAGCTTGATGAAGGAACATGTGTTTTTGCTGGTTAGAATTGACGGTTGGATGGGATATATGACCCCATTTTGTCGGTTCTACATTGCCTGTTAAACTGTTAGGATAAACTATCAATTTGCACTGTGATTTGGCTACAAGCGTTGTGGTCAAGAGACAGAAGAAATCTATTACAAACGTTTGTTGCTACTATAGGTGGAAAGTTTGTTTTTCTTTTTACACCAACAGTTTTGCAGTGACAGCAGCAGGTAGGCATGCAGGTTGGCAAAGAGAACCCTAAGTAAAAGGCTCCGCATTCTAGGTTCAGTATTGTTTGAAAAGACAATAGTCTAGTTAATTAAAGTATTGGTTTTTGATTTTCATGACCTAGCAATCATGGGTTCAAACTCTGGTTTGGACAGTACAGAATAACTGAAAAAACGGGAAACAAGAACTGTGCAGTACTGAAAATAAAAACCTTTCTCTCTGTAGATGTTCTTGTTGCACTGTCCACATCTAAGTCTATCTCACTATCTTCATTTTGCTAATGCTCAGTCATTGCTCATTTGGAATTGAGCCTTTTATCTAATCTCAGTGTAGATTAAATAAAGGGTTAATTTCTAAAATGCTTAAAGGTTACAGGGAACAGCAGGGACACAATGGCTGAAACAGAATCATATATAGCATACATTTTTTTTCATTGTTGACTGTATCAATGATCTTATTGAGTGCACATGGGCCAATAGTATCTGAACCTCTTCCTGATGTAGAAATTAATGAATCTGAGCATACACTAGACCACAAAAACCTCCTAAGCTAGCCAAGAATAGAAATGAATGCAATATAGGAACCAGTCATATGAAGTGGTAAAAAAATTATTAGCTTCAAAGATTGCAATATAAAAAAAATGGTTACTGAAACATTAGGTTTCTTCTTCTTCTATGTGCCCTGTCCCTTCAGGACGTAGGCGATCATGGATCTCCACGTCTCCCTATCTCTTGTGGCTCTTAGTATGTTTGTTCCTGTTGCTCCTGGCAACCCCCGTTCCGTTATCCACCTGATCAGGCCCTGAAAATATGTTATCCGCTGCCTTCCTCTGTCTCTCCTTCCTTCTATCTGTCCAGTCAGTATCAGGTTCCCCAGGCTCTCCTTCCTCATTGCATGTCCCAGGAACTTCATTTGTCTCTTCCTGATGCTCAGCATCAATTTTCTTTTTGTTGCCATTCTTTCTAACACCTCGTCGTTGCTTGTATGCTCAGTCCACGACATTAAACAAGCAAGAAAAATGTCAAATAGTTTTGATCATACTATTGGAGAGAAAGCCTTTAGATTATCATTTTGAAAAGATTTGGATGGATATTTGGTTATCAGGCACTTAGTATGTTGTTTTCTCAAGGAAAACTGCTGTCAATTAACCACCACAGACAACCACACCTCCCTCCTATTAGCATGGAACAGGCTTGCCTCCCAGAGAGTAAAAAAACTATGCCTGCTTGGCCTGACACTCTCAGTGGACCTCAAGTGGAATGACTACGTTGAATCCATTGCTAAATCCGCCGCTATGAAAGTCAGCTCTCTGTGCATGGCTTGGAAATTCTTTCCATCTGAATCTATCCTGCACTTATATAAATCTACCGTCTGCCCGTGTATTGAATACTGCTGCCACATCTGATCGGGTGCCCCTGCTATTCTCCTCAGGGTTCTTGACAAAATACAGCGAAGAATCTGTCATGTGATTGATACCGACTTAGCTGACCGCCTGCAGTCACTCTCTCACCAGCGTGACGTGGCTTTCCTGTGCCTCTTCTATAAATACTTTTATGGCTTCTGCTCTGATGAACTTAAATCACTAGTGCCCCCTAGATGTGAATTTGCACGAGATACTAGATTGGCAATTAGGTCCCACCCTTTTACAGTGAAACCGATGAAATGTAACTGTAATTTCTACTCCAACAGCTTCTTTTCTCGCACTTCTCGCCTGTGGAATTCCCTTCCGCATGCTTGCTTCCCCGATGGCTATAACCTCCAGGAGTTTAAATGTAGGGTCAATAGACACCTCCTAACACACTAACTTATACCCATTCTCTCCAACTCTCTTCCTATGTACATCCTAACTCGTCTATCACCCTCCTTCTGACATTTCCTATACCCAATTGCTCTATGTAACCCCCTGCACTATAGTGGCAGTGGAATGCCTTGCTTTGGGTGACATGATTAAAAAAAAAGATAAAAGCAGTAATTAAATTTTCACTTGCTTAGTACACTGTGAATAGTCAATTTTAACAATCTCTTTTCATGTTCATCTGATAAATGAATTAATTAAATTAATCCACTTCAGTTGTCACTTCAATAAAATAATTATTAAATCATTCAGATCAGTGCCTACTTGTTCAAGATGATAAAAATTCAAATCACAACAAAGCCAGTCAGCATTGATAATTATAATGTAAATTATTCTTTTGAGTGTTTTTTTCTCTTTTCTGTTTGGTAAGTTAAAACAAAACATTGATACTGTTGATCTTTCCATGATGTAGATGTAGTATGTTTCATGTCCTTTCAGGACATTGGTGATCATGTCATCTATTAATCTGCTCTCCTTCATAGCTCTTAGCGAATTTTATTTTTTGCAATCTCTTGTACAAATTTACATAAGTTTGTTGCATAGGTCATGCACTGTTTTCCTGTGTCTCTCTTGCCCCTTTGTCATGGGAGCAGTGCAGGATTTACAGATGAGCTAATATGGCCCCCTTTTAAAAATTTAAAAAATGAAATATATAAGAACAAATTTGTCTCTCTTCAGTGTCAAGAGATAGAAGGTGTTTATCTCTTGTTGGTAGAGAAAAGTCATATGGATCACAAGAGAGCTGCTTAGTTACATCACTCCATACAGTGACAAAAATGGCAGTCAAATTCAGTTTGTTTTACAGCAGTGAACGATAGAATACTGTTGTCATATCTGGTCAGGCACCCCTGCTGTTCCTCTCAGTGTTCTCGACAGGCTCCAAAGGAGAATCTGTATTGTGATTAGTCCCAGCCTGACAGCCCCACTCCAACCACTTTCTCACCGGCGGGATGTGGCTTCCCTCTGTCTTGTCTACAAATATTTTCATGGCTTCTGCTCTGATGAACTTAGATCACTTGTGTGCCTTCCACATGAATTTACTTTTTTTCATAAAGTGTCTTCAAGTTAGCTAATATGTGACATCATAATCAATTTGAGTGAAGGACATGAAATAAATCTAAAACTAATATTATTTTGTATTTAAGGGAAGAATTTTATGTATAAAGAATTGCGGCTATTTCTCCTTGCATGCAGCTACTGAAGAAAGTTATTTAGTTGTCTCAAGTTAATATCTCAAAATATATATTTGGGTTGGCATAAAATAGTTCGACATTGTTTGTTGAGACAGAGCATTTTTTTAATCTTTAAATATATCTCCAAGTTAAGCCTCTTTGCAGTACTGTGAGCTAATCCATATTTTGACTTGATGAAAATATCTGGTTTTGGATATAAGGTTTGGAGACATGACAAATTCACATAAGAGTAAAACAAAGTTGAAAGCATATTTTCACAACATAACAATTTCATTCGACAAGAGTCACATTACAAAACTGATTGTCAGAATCCTGATGAATAGAGCGAGAAGCAGAATCAGGCCAGAGATAGGGCAGGAACAGTGCGGGTTCGTCAAGGACACTGGAACAAGGAACGCCATATTCATGATTAGGATGCTCTCTGAAAGGGCATTACAAATGAAGAAAGACTTGTACCTATGCTTCATTGATTACGCGAAAGCATTCGACAAAATACGACAGAAAGAATTGATGGAAATGCTAGGCAACCTTGACATTTTCAGCAAAGACATAAGAATAATCAAGAATCTCTACTGGCAGCAAACGGCCTGCATACGGACAGGTAACGACCTCAGTAGATACACAAAAATAGAAAAAGGCGTAAGACAAGGATGTGTCTTTTCACCGGATTTGTTCAACCTATACAGCGAGAATATTTTGAGGACCCTAGATGACACACCAGGATTTGTTATTGGAGGCCACAACCTGAACAACATAAGATACGTGGACGATACAGTACTGATTGCGGACACGGAAATGAAACTGCAAGATCTCATACAGAAAGTAGCAGTGGAGAGTGACAAGAAGGGACTACAAATAAACTTTAAGAAAACTGAGTGCATGGTCATCAGCAAAAGAAACAACCCAAAATGCCAAATAGAGGTGGGAGATAACAGAATCAAACAAGTCCAAGTACCTAGGAAGTGTTCTAACAGGAGATGGAAAGTGCGACACGGAGATCCGAAGGCGAATTGGCATGGCAAAGGACGTGTTCCAGAAGATGAGCAAAATACTAACACACAGGAAGATCTCAATAGAAACGAAGAAAAGAGTGCAAGACTGCTACGTGATGTCAGTTCTTCAGTACGGCTGTGAATGCTGGACAATATCATCGAAAATGAGGACAAAACTGGAAGCGGCCGAAATGTGGTTCTACAGAAGGATGCTACGGATATCGTGGACTGAGCATACAAGCAACGACGAAGTGTTAGAAAGAATGTCAACAAAAAGGAAATTGATGCTGAGCATCAGGAAGAGACAACTGAAGTTCCTGGGACATGCAATGAGGAAGGAGAGCCTGGAGAACCTGATACTGACTGGACAGATAGAAGGAAGGAGAGACAGAGGAAGGCAGTGGATAACATATTTGCAGGCTCTGATCAGGTGGATGACGGAACGGGGGTTGCCAGGAGCAACAGGAACAAACATACTAAGAGCCACAAGAGATAGGGAGACGTGGAGATCCATGATCGCCTACGTCCTGAAGGGACAGGGCACATAGAAGAAGAAGAAGAACAATTTCATTAGATTGTATATTTACTAACTATTTTTTGGGTAATTTTATGACATTTTTATGTGTGAGACCATTAGATTTTATCAGTTGGCAAACCTTTGAGAAATGGAAAATAAAGTTTATAAGAAGCAGAAGCAGCAAATTTGCCACCTTGTATATCTATGTATGTTTGTACAAAGGTATGTTTATAGTAACAAAAAATATGCATATATTTTGTATATCATTGTAGATATTTTTGTATGATATGCCTGAGTTTTCATCATCATCATCATCTCATCTGTTACACCCAATAGTGTGTAGGGCAACAACTTTTTGTTACTGTTTCTGTCACAAACTGTTTTTTTTTTATGGGGCAGGGTTGTTAGCCCTGCTCCCAACTCCCAAACCTGGAGGACGGTGGACCATTCTTAGTCCTTACATTTACAGCACCTGGTATTCCAAACGGTCACCTATCTAAGTACTGACCAGGCTCGATGTTGCTTAACTTCAGTATCGGACAAGAACCAGTGTATTCAACATGATATAGCTGTAGACTGCCTGAGCTGTGGTTATGCAAAATATATATGAAATATAAAATATTATCTTCATAACGTAGAAAACAAAAATTTATCTTCTCAGTCTCTTTACACTCTTTATTCTTTTTCTCTACAAATTTACACAGTCATGTTTGACAACTGAACTCCTGGGTGTTGACATCAGGCTTCTATCATAAAATCTTTCAGACAGTTTATTGGCAGAGTAAAGCTAAACAGGATTTCGAAGTATTTGTCTAAACTTCCGAGATGAAGTAGTATTTACACTATTTACGTTATTCGAGCTATTGTCCTCATCTTTGCTGTCAGTTGTACGACGTTTCAGCCATTGTACGCTCTAGACTTCTTTAGCTGCTAGGAATTTTGAACCGAACCCTTTATTACGATCACTGGAGTATATCATTCCTTTTCTTTGTGCAATACCACTTTTGATACTCATGTGTTATCTCCCTTTAGTTAGTTGTGGGTTGTTTGGATTGAATGTAGATGGCCTCCAATATTTGAAGGTTCTTTTTACTGTGTGTAGGAGTGAGGATTATTGTATTCAAACAACCCACACTTAATGAAATCACGTCAAAACACATTACATTGCATTTAAATATATGGTCCTGTTATCATTTCGAGCTCTCATGTCGTGTCACGTCATAGAACAACATTATACATTTACGAACTGCATTTGCTATTTTTGGTAACTGTTATTGTTGCTTAGCAAAGTCTTATGTCAACACAAGATAAAATCATCGCTGATGGTGAATATCTTTATGTTAACATCCTTGTAACCTCTCTGAAGATGGCTCATGTGAGCCGAAAGCTTAGAACCAACTTAATAAAAAATTATCCAAATGTTGGAGAATTATTGTGTTTATTTTCAACTGAAATTAAAGCCAAAATATGATGTTTAGAACGGCTCATGATTAAACATAATAGACATTTATTGTCTCTTATATTTAACAGTATATGTTTAGAAAAAATATATATATATATATATATATATATGCATTTGTGTTTTGAGTTGTGATGATGCTTATTGCTAAGACTGGTATTTTTTCAGTGGTAGAAAGGCATTTAGGCAAGCAGAGTTTTTGTTGTAAAGTGCTCAATATTGAGATAAAATATTAATAGAATTAATGTAGAAATGTTTGTCACCTAAATGAGCAGAGTTATGCCGACTTTGAAATTTTGTTAAGATATTATTGCGATTTCTTCGTTCTTCATAAAACTTCAAAGTCAGCATAATTCTGCTCAGTTATGTGACAGCCATTTTCACATTATATATATATATATATATATATATATAGTCATCCACAGACAGATCTGTTTCACTGTATCATATCTCATCAGTACGGTTAGACATCTGATTGCTTCTAGACAAGATTGAAATCCAACGGAATTGATATCAGTCAACAATTCTACCTCTGAGCTATAGGCGTTCGGTAGAAGAAGGCGGACTTTATGTTAGGGCGCCGCTCCTATTTGACTACAAATGGACTGTTCCCATTTCTATATATAGCAATGGTGGATTCTCTACAGGGGAGTGGTAGAGAGTCACTTGAGAGTCTCTAATGAGTTACTGAAGAGTCAGTGCGAGTCAGTGAAGAGTTAGTCACACTTCCGGTGGTGTACCAGGAAGTAATCACGTATACACACGTCTTACGACGGATTGGACTCTTGTATCTTTTCTATTGTAAATATTTCTAATCACTTCTGTACATACTAACCGTCTTTCCGTGGAATACAACTTATATTCTGATTCTGTTGTTGAGTTATTCATTTATACTTGGCGACATAACACTTTAGCATGTTATATACAATGTAAACACACGCCAGTAGCTGAGAGTGCTCAAATTGATTACTCAATCAATGATGCATTTATATATGTGTGTGTGTCTGTGTGTGTGTGTGTGTGTGTGTGTGTGTGTTTGTGTGTGAGTTTAATTAAAAATTACACACAGGGTGCTTTGGTTAAGTTTTTATAACATTTTTCATGTGATCTTATAATTTAAACAAAATTGTTTTCATTCAAAGCATATGCTTACTCTGTAGTGTTGTACAAACATAAAAAAAAGATAAGTGAATTTGATGCAGTTATGTTAGAAAGGTAACAGTTACCTCTAGACTTGAAGAGGTAAAAATTGTAGTGACTGTAAAATCATCCTGCTAGGAGTCAGTTCCAGAAAGAAGCAATTCTTAGGAGGAAACTATCTGAATAGAACTTACTTCTTATTAAGAGAATATGAAGAGAATGTGAATGATTCACATCAATTTACACCAATGTATATGATATTGCATGTCAGGTTCCAGTTGCAAAGGTCAGGGGTAGTAGGATTAAGGATTGTGAGTCATCAGAGCGCATTCCATTGAAATAGCAATAGAGCAGTAAGCAGCTTGCATTTCATCTGTGGTAAAGGGCTTGTATGAGGGGAATTAAGTCATCAACAAATTCACATAGTTTTGAACTCTATCAAAACAAGCAAGTGAGAATGACATCTTCAGTCCAGATAGGGCAGCAATACAACATTATTGATTTGATTTGACTTTTCTAAAGATACAGCTTGATATAAAGAATTAGCTATTTTCTGGAATCATACAAGAAACATCATACATTTTCCAATACCTTTAGTAATTTGCATAGATGAGTTTCACTTGAGCTCTGTAGAGATCTTGAGTCTAAATAGGCATTCACCGAAAAGAACCTCTTTCAGAGCAAGGCCATCCATTATGATAGGTTAAAGTTCAGTGTCTGTTTTGGCAGTATTGAATTTTAAAAGCCAATCCTTCCCCCACTGAGACACCTTGTGTAAATGAACTGTTCATAATTCTTGTTAGTTCTTGTTAAAGTCCCAAACCTATGAATATTATTCGTCATTATCAATATGAAAAGTAGATGATATTCAAAGTTTGTATGACGGTATGCATATTTGTAAGAGGTTTCAATGTTTTTTGTCCCATGGACTTATAGAAGAAAATTGTTTTCATTCTCATTGAATAATTTACTATATTTTTTCATAATATTCATTTATTCAATTAAATTCTAAATTTTAGATTAATCGTACCCCTTCTTAAGATTTTTTAAACCATCCCACTTATTCTAACACCACTGCTTACTTGAACACTCTTTACTTATTAGATTTTAAAAAAACTTCCAACCCTATCATTTATTCAAACTTGAAAGTGCATACAAACATATCTTTCAAAGTTAGGTTCATTTTATCCACAGTTATTAATCAATAAAGGAAGTACAAAAATTTAAATATCTGCTGTTTCAACAGAGGACAAAAATGTGACAAAAATCCTGAAGCAGAACTGGAATAGTGAAAAATGACTATTATGAAACAGGAAAATGTCATTAGAAAAAATGAAAAGAGTACTAAACTCTTATGTAATATCAGTTCCTCTAAAAGGCTGTGAATGCTGGGTAATCACTTCACAGATGAAGAAAAGACTTGAAGAGACGGAAATGTTGTTCTATCAATGGTTGCTAAGAATACCATGAACCAAACATGTGAGTAATGAAGAAATCTTAGAAAAAGTGGAAGCAAGAAAGAATATACACTTCATATCAGAAAAATAATTGAAATTGCTAGTACATGAGGAAAGAAGGCTTGAATAATTTGATACTCACAGTACACACTGAAGGCAAAAGGGAGCAGTGACAGACAATAAACTAACAAGTTTGTGAAAATAACAGCAAAACTGGGAGTGTGAAGGATGGTTAAGAGACAAACTTTACTAAAAGCTAGACAAGATGAAAAGTTGTGAAGAGCCCCAAACCCCTACATCCTGAAGATACATGTTACATAGATGATGTGGCATGTAATGCTTTTCTGTATTAGCAGTGGAATTTGCAACAAAGAGAGAGGTGAACTTCCTTTCTTTATCTGGCGAACTATTTTGGTGACCTTGTCCCAAAAAAATATGTTTTTTTTATAGTATGTGATCTCATACATGCTTTTAACTTTCCACTTTCTGAAAACGTTGCACCACAATCTTCACAAGGTCATAACTTCTCTCCAGTATGTTTTTAAATTTTGTTTTAAATATGAACACTGTGAAAAGAGTGATCCATATACCTGACATGAATATGGTCTTTCTCCAGTATACAATTGCATATGTACTTTTAAAAATCAACTTACTGAAAATGTTGCACCACAACTTTCATAAGAACATGACAAAATAAAAAAAAGTAACATTTAAACTATTTTTCTCACAGATAAACTGATAACAATTTTACATTTGTACTACACTTAAAATACTGCCAAAAACTTAAACAGCGGTATCATTTTTTAAAAATGTGTAAATAATAAGTATATACTGGACTCTCTTAGTATTTGTCTATATTTCTGAGATGAAGTAATATTTACAGTATTTACATTATTCGGACTATTATCCTCATCTTTGTTGCCATTTGTATGATGTTTCAGCCGTTGTACACTCCGGCCTTCTTCAGGTGCTAGGAATTTCAAACCCTTTATTACAATCACCGAGGTATATGATCTTTATTTCTTGCATAGTAGTGTCTCTTTTTGTAGTCATGAGTTATCTCCCTCTAATCTTGTAAATTACTTGTTCACCACTGCTGTAGCCTGGTATTGAACTCACAACTCTTAAGGACACATGGCCCAGTAGATATAGACGTTGGTTAGTTCCTGTGACTTGACCCAAAGAGTTTTGAGTTCAATACCAGGCTACAGCAGTGGTGAACAAGTAACTTACAGAGTTAGAGGGAGATAACTCATGACTACCAGAAGCGGCACTACTACAAAAGGAATGGAGATCATATACCCCAGGGATTGTAATAAAGGGTTTGGTTCAAAATTCCTAGCACCAGAAGAAGGCCAGAGCATACAGCAGCTGGAACATTGTAGAAATGGCAACAAAGATGAGGACAATAGTCCGAAGAATGTAAATACTGAACTCTCTTGTTATTTTTTATGCATGATGGTCAAGCAGCTCAGTTCTTGAAACCAACAGTCATACAACATTGCAAATATTTGATTAGAGTGGTGAAGGCTTGTGTAGAACCAATCATACTTTTTGGAAGAGCTGATTACAGAGAACTTGTGCATAGTAGGCTACAAGTTCTCCAAACAACCCTATTCAGAGTTGCCCAACTCCTAAACTATTTGAAATCCAAGGCTATAGGACCTAGTCTTTCCTGCTATTTACCCTTTGCAGAAGAAAGAAAAGATGGATTCATACCTTACTCAAAGGTACTAGAACTGATAAAATGTAACTGCAATTTCTACTCCTTCTTTTCTTGCACTTCCCGCCTGTGGAACTCCCTTCCACATACTTGCTTCCCTGACAGCTACAATCTCCAGGAGTTTAAATGTAAGGTCAATAGACACCTCCTAACACACTAACATGCATCCATTCTCTCAAACACTCTTCCCATCTACATCCTTACCTGCCTATCACCCTCCTTCTGACATTTCCTTCCATATAACCACTCTTTCTCACCACCTTCCCCTATGTAATCCCCTGCGCAATAGTGGCAGTGGAATGCCTTGCTTGGGGTGAAATGATTAAAAAAAAAAATTAAATTAATGTAATGAGCTTGACTGGAATTCAAACTCAGCTCTCTGATTCTTCAATCCAAGCTGTTATTCATCACTTTCTATGTCTCCATCATATTTAACAGTTAGCTAAACTGGTTCCCCAACCAGTCATTTTTGGAATAGAAATGTGACAAGATACTCAGCAGATTTAAAATCAAAAACAGTCAATGGGTAGATGAACCCTTACCTAGGGTCAACAGCTATTCAAAAATACTTGGTAAGAAGGACACTCTGAAAAAAAAATTGCTGTTGATACAGTTGTCAGTCATTTTGCTCCAGCTGTTTTTTGATTCTGGCTTGTGGACACTTACAGGGCAGTACATGTTTAGTAGCGGTTGCATTTTTTTTTGTGAAGACATATCTTCAGAAGTCCTGTGGTAATAGAGATGTGGTCATATATACAGACCTAATGAGTTTGAAGTATACAGTCACCAATTCAACGCTGATAATTTAAGGCTTATTGTTGCTGGTTTTCAAAGAATCTGAGGCTTGGATACACATTGCATACACATTGTTGGGTGCTAAGCAAAAAAGGGATGGTAATTTTCTGACAAGAAAGTGCAATCATTATATATATATATATATATATATATATATATATATATTTATAGCTTGCAATATAGGTGAAATTACATTTTTATATAATTAATATTAAAAATTGCAGACAATTTTTAATTATAAAATTATAGCCTACCCTGACAATCCCAGATTATAATTGAGAAACTAATGCAGCTAAGGTATTTAAATTTCATAATTTTTTGTTTATATATACAGCTTCTTGATTTCCAACCAACTTTGATCTTCAAAAATTTAAATTTAATGTCAATTTTTATGTACTGCTTTCTTGATTACTCTTCTTCTATTATTCTCACTCCTTTTTCTTTTTCTCATTTTTCAAACTCAGTAACCCCATGTGTATTAGCGGTTTTCTGGCCTCGTATATACACTACTGGTTATAATTATTAGGCCACCCCAGTGTTAAAAAAATGATGTATTTCATACTAATTCGAGTATTTATTGCCAAGTGAATAACTGAAAATGAAAATAGAATGGTTCTTTTGTTAATATTGCACAATAACATGAGCATCAAATGAATTTATAAATATTTAATAATTACCTATATTGCAGTTTCATCAATGAAAGAATGAAAAAGTTTAAGGTGATTCAGACAAGTTCATCTTTGCTTCCTTTCCTTGTAAAATTTTGCAAAGTAATAATTACAAAAGAACCGCTCTATTTTCATTTGGCAATAAATACTAAAAATAGTATGAAATACATAATTTCTTTAAAAAAAAAAACTGGGGTTGCCTTATAATTATGGCCGGTAGTGTATATATATGATAAAATACAGTTTTAAGTTTTTACTATTATTTTGGGTTAAAGTACTCAATACAAGGAATAAAGCACGTGTAAATATAAAAGTGAACATTGAAGTCAACACCCAGAGGTGATAGACTGTTTCATTCTACACATAATCATCAGGCCCTACTCATCTTTTTTAATATGTGTTAAGAATATACAATTTAAAAACCTATATTGTGGTGGGTGATTCTCCACTGATTTATATTATCAAGGAAGGAGAAAAAGAAATGGTATGGCAAAGCAAAGTTTTTTCTTTTTTGTGTTCACTTAAGACATTTGGGTTTAAAATCAACAGATAAATATGAGACAAGAGTTCAGAATTTGAGCTTTTATTTCCTGGTACATTTTCATGATCATTCTATCCCAAGCAAGGGATTATTGCTACTTGTTTGCAGCGGGTAACAGTGAGAGGAGAGGGGTAAAAGAAATAGAGAACAAGGTTTGTTTTTTTTTTTTAATCATATCACCCCGAGCAATGTGGTAATGCTACTGATACACACGGGGCTACGTAAGAGTGAAAAGATTGGTAAAGAAAAAGCCGGAAATTACATCCTAAACAGGGAACAAGGGATGAACCTCTTCACCTGTTCAATAGACGTGGGTGGAATGTGAACTGGGCGATAGTTTAGTCTATCTACTCCAATTGGAAAAAAAAAAGAAAAGAATGAAAAGATTGGAAAAGAGAAAGCCGGGAACCATATCCTGAACAGGGAACAAGGGATGAGCCTACGTATTGGTGGTCGGGGGATTTGAGTGATGTCACTTTAGCTACAGGGTGGTGTTCACTGATGTAGACCTCCAACCCATGCATATGGACAGAGGTATCCTTCCTTAGGAGGGGAAGATAACCAGGGATCAAGAAGTCAGAAGAATTGATGAGTTGAGGTTAGTCTCACAGAGTGCTAGGATGTCAGGGGACTTTTTGTGGAGGAAAGCTTCTATGCTGCAAAAGTTGGTATGAATGCCCCGGATATTAGTAAAAGAAAACTTGTGATGTCGAAAAAGGGATGGAAAATATGAGAATTAAGGAGAGAGAAGATGGTAGTTGACATTGCACTTACACGTTTGGAGATAGTAGCTATCAGAGAAGCACATACAGAAAAGAATTCCACAGACTGGAAGTGCCAGAAAAGAACCTGCTAGGATAGAAGTCGCAGTTGCATTTGCTATTTTGACAGCAAAAGGAGGGGACCTAGTTACCAGTCTAGTAGCATGAGTAAATTCACGTTGTCAGGGCAACAAGGAATGAAGCTCATCAGAGTAGAAACCATAAAAATATTTGTAGAAAAGACAGAGAGAAGCAACAACACGTCAGTGAGAAAGTGACTGAAATTGAGCTGCCAAACTGGGATCGATTACATTGTAGATCCTCCTTGTCGAGAACCCTGAGATGAATAACGGGAGCACTCGACGAGATATGGAAACAGTATTCAATGCACAGACAAATAGTAGATTTATCCCTTTACAGTTATCCCTACCACATGAGTTTACTCATGCAACCAGGCTGGTAACTGGGTCCCACCCATTCGCAGTTAGATCAACCAAATTGCAGGCAACAATTCTACTCCAGCAGCTTCTTTTCTCGTGCTTCTCACCTGTGGAACTCCCTTCCATATAACTGCTTTCCTAACGGTTACAACCTCCAAGAATTTAAATGCAAAGTCAATTCTCATCTCTTATCCACTTAACTTCAGCCCTTTCCACATCACCCCGTGTATCTTGGTTATTTTTCTTTCTCTCTACCTTCCTAACTGTTGTCACATCCTTCTCTTGCCCTTTCTCTTTCACCCTCTGTAGCTGGTTCATCTTAGTTTTCATTCTTTTCCTGTCTAAAACTTTAACTCCCTTATGTAGCCCCCTGCACATCAGTATCAGTACCTTCCTTGCTTGGGGTGAAATGAGTAAAAAGAAATAAAATGTGTAAGATGGATTCTGGTTAGAAAAACATCCTGGCCCTGTTTATTGCATTTGATCATCACCTTTTTGTGTTAATATCTTTTCAGTAAATGATACTGACAAATTACCCCTGATAATGACAACTTATCCCTGATACTAACAAATTACCCCTGATAATGACAACTTACCCCTGATACTGACAAATTACCCCTGATACTGACAAATGTGAGTTGAAAGCTTTGGTTACACAACATAAATTTTGTTGTGCATTAATAAATTGTGGAAAACTCATGTTGTGTAGTGAAAGCTTTTCCCTCACATAAGTCACTATCAGTAGGCAATGACAGCATTTGCAAAAGGATATTTGTACATTATAATAAAGATCATTAAATGCAACAGATATGAAGTTTCTCTTGTTTTTAACAACACACACACACGCACACATATATACATATATATATCTCCAAAAGAATAAGAATGTACAATTATGAAGTAGTTTGTTGTTTGCACATGTTCTAAAGTAATAATTAATAATACATATATATATATATATATATATATATATATATATATATATATATTATGGAAATTAATGAAGATTAACGAAATTTGGTTATAAACAAATGACAATTTGAAATGATTTGTTTCAACATTATTTTTTATCAATACTCATATTTAAGTAGATATTCTGTTTATAATCAAGCAGTATTATATATTTATTTCTACTGGCCTGATTATTTACGATAAATTTTTATTACGAAAATGTGTGTCATTTGACAGGATTCAAACCTGCAACCCCTATCCACATAGTGAAAGCCACCATGTGATCTGGCATGTCTTAGACCTCTCGACATGAATGACGATCAGTCTAAACGATATATATATATATATATATATATATATATATGCATGTGCATGAATTGGTGATTTTCTTTTGTGTATGAAAGAATATGTCCATCAGTAAAATAATTTTATATATATATATATATATATTGCAGCAAGGTAATTGTATTTCTGCTATTTGCATGAAGCTTAGGAAGTTGTTTTGCTTTCTACAACATGGCTTTATTGAAAATTGATTTTTGTTTTCTTGGGCTCAGAATAAATTAGAATCCAAAAGGCATATTTCCTACTTGGAATCTTATTTCCTGATATTATTTCTGCTGTGAATTTGTTCCATTTATTCTGAGAACGACGAGTCAAATTTTTAACTTAATTAAAAAAAGAAAGAAAGAAAAGAGACAAAATTTAATTGCAATTTGTTTAATTAGATTTGTTCCTTTTATTCAACTTTCTTTAGCTTTTTAATAAAGACAGATTTTAATTCATCAAATATGGACATATTTGTAATTTTCCTGTTTTTTTTTCTCTTAGTGTACATATTTTTTTAAACACCTCTTTTCATGCACAGATCTCACACACACGCACACACACACACACACACACACACATATATATATATATATATATATATATATATATATATATGTGTGTGTGTTTATTCATTTGTTTCTTTCATTTCTTTGAATCCAAATTATTTCTATTGTGTTCCTCAATATCTGCCTTTAGAAAAGGCAGAGAACATTCCTTTTTTTTTAGCAATAAATAAAAGCAAACACAAAATTCTCAAAAGGGGTTGGTTTGTTAAAACTCCCTCTATCCAATCACAATGCATTTTTCCTTCTTTTCTATTGTATAATTTCTGCCAAAGTATGAAATTTTTTTTTTTTTTTTGGTAAGGGTGGTGGTGGGTTCTCTTTATTTTCTAAGCATTCTCATTTCTTTTTACCAATTTCTCAGTTTTTATAATTTTTTTCTTAATTTTGATTGTCTTTGACATTTCTGACATTTTCATGTTTTACTTTTCTCTTTAGTGAGGCTGCTTTTGCTACTATTCTCTATATCACTTTCTTTGTTTACTTTTTATTTTCCTTCATGCGTTCCTTTTTCTTTCTTCCTCTCTTAGTCTGTGTTTTATTTTCTAATACTCATTCAACTGATCATCATCATCATCATCAGTTTCTTATTCTTATTTTAAAATATCTTTGTTTATTTTCTTCTTTTTTCTTCTGTTATATTCAATTTACTTCCAATTCTTTAAAAGAAAAGAAAGATCCAATCTATGTTTGCCAGCTTATAATATTTTCCATTTATTCACATTTTGTTGTTTATTCATCACTGCAAACAGATAACTGTCCCCTGTTCTTTCTTAGTAAGAGTGTCACTTCACACTGTCATTAAACATATTCTCCCCCAATACTCTCTCTTGGGGAAAATTTCTTTCATAGAATCATTGAGTTGATAATTTTTCTTTTCTTTGCAATTCATTCAATACATCCTAGATGGTGCAAAATAAGACATATGCATTATAATATGTCTATATATCCCTTATATATAAATGCTTCATTCTAACATCGATTTGCATGGGTAAATGTAGCTTTACACTGAAATATCTTCTTTTATGTGCCATGTCCCTTCAGAATGTAGGTGATCATGGCCCTCCACATCTTTCTACCCCTTGTAGCTCTTAATACCTATTGTCCTCTTATTTCTCTCAAACCCTGCTCTGCCATCCATTTGCCTAAACCCATCAAGTATATCATATGCAGTTTTCCTTTATTTCTCTTTCCCCATAACTGCTCTGTGGGTATCAGGTTCTCCAAGCCCTTTTTCCTCATTACAAACTTCAACTCTAACTTCCTGATGTTAATTATAAATTTCCTTTTTGTTTCTATTCTCTCAAAAACCTCTTTGTTTTCACATGTTCGGTCCATGGTATTCTCATCATCCTTTTGTAGAACCACATTTCTGTTTTTTTGAGTCTCTCCTTCAACTTTGAAAAGATTGTACAGTATTCACTGCCATATAGAAGGATAGATATCATGTAATATCCCAATACTCTTTTCTTTCTGGAGATATATAGATATATATTGCTTAAAGTTTTCTATAATTATAGAGAAAGACTGCATCATATCAGAGAGATAATTTGCAGAAGACGTGCGGATATA
>JBBBDQ010000269.1:855000-955000 GCA_037127315.1 Ascarosepion bandense
GATAATTTTGGATAGAAAAAAAATCATTTAAATTACTGTTTTTTATCTTCCCATAATGCAACTAATACTTATGCTGTTATTACAAGAAATGAACTCAGCCTATGCTTCTTTAACTACATGTCTCACGTAGAAAACATGATATTTAAAAAAAGTTACTAAATCCAAAATATATATATGATATGCAGCTGATATTTTATTTTAGTTAAAAAATGAAAAAATTAGATTAAAAAAAATGCGATTATCCAATTTCAAAAATGAAATTCATAAACTCAAAACTACATTAAAAAAATTGTCTTTATTTTTACATATGGACTTAGTCACAAACTCCCATTCTTCAGTGTTCTTGTGGTAACAAATTCAGCAGTTATAAAAAGATAGAAAGAAGCGTAAGACAGGGATGTGTATTTTCACCGGATCTCTTTATCTTGTACAGTGAGAATATTTTGAGGACCCTAGATGTTATGCCAGAATTTGTCATCAGAGGTCACAATCGGAACAACATAAGATACACAGACAACACAGTGTTGATTGCAGACACAGAAAAGAAACTGCAGGACCTCCTACAGAAGATAGCTGAAGAGAGTGACAAGAAGGGTCTACAAATAATCTGCAAGAAAACTGAATGCATGGTCATCAGCAAAAAGAGCAGCCCAAAGTGCCAAATACAGGTGGGGGTGTTACAAATCAAGCAGGTATGAAAATTTAAATATCTGGGAAGTGTTCTAACTGAAGACGGAAAGTGCGACTGAGATCCAAAGGCAAATTGTCATGGTGAAAGAGGAATTCCAGAAGCTGAGTAATGTATTAAGACACAGGAAACTTTCACTAGAAACCAAGAAGAGAGTACTGGATTGCTATGTGATGCCAGTTGTTCAATATGGCAGAGAATGTTGGATAATATCAACAAAGATAACGGGAAAGCTTGAAGCAGCTGAAATGGGGTTCTACAGAAGGATGCTGCGGATATCATGGACCAAGTATGTGAGCAAAGACGAGGTTTTGAAAATGATGGGAACGAAAAGGAAATTAATATTGAGCATCAGGAAGAGACAACTAAAGTTCCTGGGACATGCAATGAGGAAGGAGGGCTTGGAGAACCTGATACTAACAGGCCAAACAGAGGGAAAAAGAGACAAAGGAAAGCAGCAGATAACATATTTAAAAGGCCTGAGCAGGTGGATGACAGAATGGGGGCTAAGAGATGTTACCGGAGAAAGTGTGCATGATTGCCTATGTCCTGAAGGGACAAGGTACATAAAAGAAGAAAAGAAAGAAGAAGAAGAATATATATATATATATATATATATATAAAGAAAAGCTAAAATCTTTTTAACAGTTAAATGCTATTTTGACATGATCAAATTCCCTGAAATGTGTGGTAATGCCAGTTTATACAAATTAACTTCAATATGTCTTACTTTTCAACTTTCAAAGACACACAAAAAATAAATATATAATTACTTTCATGGTGTTTCACATAAATATGAATTAGTTTGCTTTGTAGCAGATGTTTCTGTTTAAAACCATATTTACCTATTATGCTTTTGACAAAACTGTTTCTCCCTTGTAATGTTTACATTTTTTTATTTGCTTGATTTAAATGTATTTAGAATACACATATAAGCAGATAATATTACTTTTTCTTAAAAATTTACATACATTCACCCTTATGCAATTATATATATATATATATTTTATTTATATGTTTACATACAGCTCTTGCTCTCTCTCTCTCACATATATATATATAAATATATATATATATATATATATATATATATATATATATATATATGGGGGTGTTTGTATATGTGTGTGTGTGTCAAATACCACAAAACTTGTAAATAATTTTAAACAGACAAAACTATATATATTTTTACAAAAAGGAAACATTTTTTTTGGTTAACATCACATCAGAAGTGAGAATTGCAGACTGATAGACAAACAGGGAGGAAATGACAAACAATGATTAAAATACAAAAGAGGGAGAAAATGAAAAAAAAAACAGAATAGAGAGTTCTAGTGAATATAAAAAAGAGAAAATATAGGCATACAGGTTTCCCAGTAAAGAAAGAGGACAAATAAATTTCTTTTTCTGTCAGCACAAAGACAGTCAGTGCAATTTAATATCTACTGCCTTGACAATATACTGATGTTTTGCCCACTGTGCCTTTTCCAAAAAAATAAAGATTATTTGTATGCACAATCTGAACAGTTTTGGTCTATTGTGATATTCCTGTGCCATCTGCATTGAACACATATTGTTAAATGACCATATGTCAAATGTAAACAAGCTCACCACATTTGAAAGTATAAGAAGGTTGTACAAAAGATAAAAGGGTCTCATTTGTATAAGTTTAAATTTGTTAAACAAGAAGAATGATATCAATTTTTGATGTTCTGAAGTAACATGTACATTGTAAAGTTCTGCATAAAATTTTGAATGTGGATTTAAGAGTTCACATTCAGTTAAAATCAGATGGAAATGGATTTTTGAAGGAATGCAAAATAATGTTGCTAATGTGTATGAATTCCTTATTTTTGGTCTTTCTTTTGTGAAGACAACACAACTCTGATGCCACTGCTTCTCTTTCTTTTGTTGCCAACAAGTCAATGAAGGAAAGGGAAGAATCAATTACTACATTGTAAAAGAGAGTGAAAGAAAGTATAAAAGCCATGTTGCCTTGATGAAACATATGATCAACAACTGTGACCCTCTCTGAAGTAAAAGCAACAATTACATGTATTTATTTGATTGTGAAAAATAGAAATGGATCAACCTTTAAGATGTTTTCCTGACTGGCCACAAAATAAGAGGTTATATTTATTTGGATTTTACAAACATCAACACATGGTAAAATTTACTGAGCTAACTGTCTTTTGAAAAGGACTTTTCTATTGGTGAACTTTTCTACAGGCTTAACAATAAAGAAAATTATACCTGTGCTGGTGTTATTCTAAAATGTCCTATCTGAAATAGTCCTACCAGCATGAATATATAAACTAATAAATATGCTGGTTTAAATGAACTTTTCATTGCAAGTTTATGAAAAAGATTTAATAAGCATTCCAGTTTGATTGCATTTTTATTGGCTTATGAACAGGTGTAGGTATTTGTAAGGTCAAATTTTCTGTGCAATCAAATCCTTATGAAAATTCGATAATTCTAAGTGCTAGTGATTAATGAACCATGCTTTCACTCAACAAGTACATATAAAAATTGCAAAGGAATTACATTCCTCGTCCACTTTGAACCAAAGAAATTGATTGGAAGAGGGTCTCAGCCTCTTTAATGGAACTGAAATTCTAAAAATATCATTGAAATAGTGATAATAAATGTAAGGCTTGTGGCATTTTTCAGAAAGGTTTTCATGAATACCTACAAAAATATTAGCAAAAACAGGACGCAAGGGACTCCCCATCAAATTCCCATCAATCCGGGTATACATAATGTCATAAAAACTAAATTCTACCTCCTCTGTAGCTAAATACCTAAATTCCAAAAATAAATTTTCAGGAATACTGGGGGAATCCTATGATTGACCCCTTTAAAGGGCATCCACACAGATTTGCAAATTATCCTGAAGAGGTACATTTGTAAACAAATTGTGTCAAAAGTTACCATAATTTTGTCAGTGAAACATAGTTTAATGATTAAATTGAAGAACTGGAATGAATCTTGAACACAAACAGAAGAATTCAGATAAGAAATATACTGTAATAAAATATTCAGCCTTTGAGCCATTATATGTTGAACAGAACCCATGATTGACAGAAAAAATGTTTTCTTGGTGGACTTTGGGTTAATCATACATTTGAGGATACTAAGAGGTAAGAAGTCCACTTTTATATATAAAAAGCAGATGCTTCTTCATTTTAATCTAAATTCTACGAGTATTGTCATACGAATTAACAGGACCAGTGTTATAAAATTTTACTGATGATTCAACATGATTTCCATTTTATTAATATAGTCTTCTCACTCTAATATAATCCCTTTGTCAGGTTTAGAAATATAGGTGTCAGTTTTTTCAGAATTTTCTCACGTGGAAACAAGTTCATTTTCAGATGATTAACATCTGAAAATGAACTTGTTTCCACGTGAGAAAATTCTGGTTGACAGGAAGAGTGGAATATTCCCAAGACAAAATGCATCAACCCAGTCTTGCACAAAGAGAGTGTTTTTCAGAGAAATTTGAAATATGTAGGTTCAACTGAGAGAATAATATCTCAAACTCTGTAAACACTCATTAATAACTTTAATTGGCAAAATGCAGAACTCCAACCCTCTGGCCAGAAAAGAACAATTCATTTCAGTAAATGTGAAATTCGAAAGATTCAACAAATGCTTACCTAGGTTTCCATTTTCTGTACCAAATTGCAGTTTTGCAAAGTATCCTGAAGAGTTACCTTGTAAACAAACTGACTATAGCAAAACATAGTTCAGGGTCTCTGATTAAATTTGTAGAATTGGAAAGAATCTGGAACACAAACCAAATACAGATCTGAAGCAAGCTGTAATATATACTCCCGCTCCAGTAAGAAACCTGGCATGGTGGACAGACACAATCTCGCTGCTGACCTTGAACGGGATTTACACTCTGTGGTGAATTGGAGCAAGAAATGGCTTGTCAACTTCAATGCGTCTAAGACCAAGCTGTTGTCTGTCAACCATCACAGGCAACCTCTCCTGCCTCCCATAAGCATGGACCAAGCGATTCTCCCTGAGTGCAATACACTGCGCCTCCTCAGCCTTACCCTCTCTTCTGATCTCAAATGGAACCACTATATCGAATCCATAGCTAAATCCACTGCTAAGAAGGTTGGGTCACTGTGTTGATCCAGGACGTTCTTTCCGCCTGAATTCATCCTGCATATATACAAGTCTACCATTCGACCCTGCATGGAGTACTGCTGCCATTTATGGTCAGGCGCCCCTGCCGCTCACCTTAGTGTTTTCGACAGGCTCCAAAGGAGAGTTAGTAACGTGATAGGTGCTGTCTTGGTGGCTTGACTACAGCCTCTTCCCCACCGACGAGATGTGGCCTCCCTTTGTCTGTTCTATGAGTACTTTCATGGCTTCTGCTCAGACGAACTTAAGTCACTGGTGCCTCCTCAACAGGTGTTTACTCGTGCAACCAGAATGGCAACTGGGTCCCACCCATTCACAGTAAGTTTAGCCAAATGCAGATAATAATTCTACACCTGCAGCTTCTTCTCTCACACTTCCCACCTGTGGAACTCGCTCCCATATTCTTGATTTCCTGATGGCTACAACCTCCAGAAATTTAAATGCAATGTCAATACTCATCTACTAACCACTGGACTCTAGCCCTTCCTCCTACCCTGTATATCCTTCCCTTTCTCTCCCCCCTTGCAACTGTCATCACACCTGCATTTTTATCTTTCTATTATTTCTTCCTAATTGATTTGTAATCCTCTTCTCCTTTCTCTAATTAATTTTCTTTAGTTATGTAGCCCCACCCCCGCACATCAGTGGCATTTACGCCTTGCCCGGGGTGAAATGATTAAAAAAAAATAAATAAAAAATTTAAAAAAAAACAGCCACTTAGCCATTAAATTGTTTAGCTATTGAATGCTAAATATCTAACGCATGGAAGACAAATAATTTGACCTGAAACTCAAGTCATGTGCTGTCATAGCTTTGTGAAATCTAAACTTTCATATGTACGTCATACATAGCATCCAACATATTCAGATGATAATTTTGACATCTCTAAGATCAATGATTACATACAGTATAAGGGAATGAATTGCATTGTTTTACAAGAAGACAATCCTCTATCAGACCCTATAGCTTGGGGCTACAAAATCACAAATTTTGTCAAGTGTCTGCACAAATATTGTTAAAATGTGAAAGTGTAAAATTGAAAGAAAAATTCTATACTTGAAAGTTACTTAGAGTATTTACATTATTTGGACTATTGTCCTCATCTTTGTTTCCATCTTTGTCTATATCCACTGGACCTTAAGGACACATGGCCCAAGTGGATATAGACGTTCATTAGTTTCTGACTTGACTCTTAGAGTTGTGAGTTCGATACCAGGCTACAGCAGTGGTGAACAAGTAACTTGCAGAGTTAGAGGGAGATAACTCATGACTTTCAATCAAGGCTTTATGCTAAGAACGAGGATGGTATACACCAGTGATTGTAATAAAGCCTAGCACCTGAAAAAGGCCGAAGTGTACAACACCCAGTTAACATAGATATTGGTTAGTTCCTGTGACTTGATCCAAAGAATTTTGAGTTCAATACCAGGCTGCAGCAGGGGTGAACAAGTAATTTACAGGGTTAGAGGGAGATAACTCATAACTTCCAAAAGAGGCACTACTACACAAGAAATGAAGATCATATACCTCAGTGATTGTAATAAAGGGTTTGTTTCAAAATTTCTAGCACCAGAAGAAGGCTGGATTGTACAGCGGGTGAAACATTGTACAAATGGCAACAAAGATATAGACAGTAGTTCAAATAATGTAAATACTGTAAATAATACCTCATTTCAGAAATATAGACAAATTGAAAATTACTTACCTAACTCAGCCAAGATATGTAGTATAAATTTAATACAATATGCTTGAGCCACAGATTACTTTCTCCTCCAAGGCAATAGTTCTTCTTCAGTTGTAACCTTAGATTACCTGGTGCCTGAGGCATCTCCAAAAATGAACTGCTAAGTGAGCTTGAGTAAGTTTTACCCCTAGTTCATCTACACCTGGACTGTCCACTGGAAACGGCATCATGTCACATTTCATATGAGTGAAGAGCAAATAAAAGTCCATCACAGTTTTGTGCAGATAAAATAAGCAGTAATTAAAATTATAAAAGTAATTGGGTTTTAAATGGGATTTTAAAATGCCATTTCATTTAAAAAAATTAAAATAGACAAATTTTCAAGACATAAAATTTGTATGCAGACAAAATAAACAAGTTAAGATGATAAAAGTAATTTATCTTTAAACTTAAATTCAAATGTTACTTTACAGTTTCCAAATTTAATATTACTCTTAATTGTAGTTAATCATTAAATTTTCAAATATTAATTCATTCAATGCCATATCAAAATTCCTTTCTTTCTAATTTACAGGAGATTATTCTGATGGTTTTCCATAGCTTTTTTCTGTTTTGTGATGAATTACTGACACCATCATTTTTGTATAGTGTCATGACGTGGATGACTCTGGTTCTCCACAGCTTCCTGTCTCTTTTAACTCTAAGCAAAATTTACCCTTTATCATTCCTCCTTGCTCAGCCATCAATATGAATAAATTCATTAGGCAGATTATTTACTGTTTCTCTAACTTACCTCCCTATATTTTGTTAGCATTTCTTCGTTCTTTGTGTCATGTCCATTCAGAACATGGATCTCAATAACTTCCTGTTCTTTGTAGATCCTATAAAAGTTTGTCTTTTTGCTCTGTCTTCTAATCCATATTCTGCCTAACCAATTAGCCAAGCTCATGGTTAATCCATTTTCTATTTGGGAAAAACCAGTATTTCACACATCATTGTGAATTTTTTCAAAAGTGAAAAAGAAGGTTGATTTTAATTCTTAATCTTCTATCCCACAAGCTACAGTATCTACACAACAACCTATCATATTATATAAATCTCCATTCAAAACAAGGAAATATTTCAGTTCAACAAACAAGACAATGTTACTACAAATGGAACACTGTAACAAGCTGGTACTCAAATTCCATTACAAATTTCTCAAAGAAACATTGTCAGTCCCTTTCTCACTCACAATATCATTAATATAGATAGGGACCTAGAATAGTGCCTTGCAGGACACCCGCATTCGTGTGATAGTATTGGGAGCCTTGTCCGTTCAATACTACCTTCATTGTACAATTTGAAAGGAATGACTGGATTAGGTCAAACAATTGTCCAGTTATACCATAGCCCTGCAGCTTGCATAGAAGACCAGCATGCCAGACTCTGTCAAATGCTTTGGAGATGTCAAGGGCAACAGTTCGGGCTTTGCCGTGCTTGTAGAGAGCCTGGTGTATACACTCAGTGATAGTCGTGAGCATATCAGCAGTAGACCTTGTGAAGCGGAAACCATACTGTTTGTCAGAGAAGGGTCTGTGGACTGAGAAATGTTGTACAACCTCGGCGTTGATGATGGCTTCGAACACTTTGCCAATAAATGGTAGGAGGCTAATAGGGCAATAATTAGCGGAGTCAGAGGGTTCACCAGTATTTTTATATATAGGAACCATGGAGGAGGATTTCCAGCAGGCAGGAAAGCAGGAAGCAGAAAGGCAGAAGTTATAGAGTTTAGAGAGAACATAGGAGAGTTCAGGAGCACATTTCTTTTGGACAATGATTGGTATTTCGTCGCCACCACTTGCCTTATGGAGGTCAAGCTTTGAAACTATTTTAGAGACCAACGAGGGAGTAATGAGTATGTCAGTCAGTTGGGTCTGGGTTCAGGGAGGGAAGTTGTGTACAGATACTCTAGCTGAGTCCAGTGTCGAGTTAGTGGAGAATCTGCAAGCAAAGCACTCAGCCTTGTCTGTTGAAGAGGTGAGGACCTCAAATTCATTGATTAGAGGGGGGATTGAGGGCTTGTTGCTGTTCAGCACGCTTTTACAGAGCCTCCTGTAGTCTTTGGAGATGAACTTATGGGATGCTATGTGCTGCTTTATTCTGGCTGCAAACATCAGCTTAGCTCCTTTAAGTATCTTCTTGCACTCATTTTGAGCCAAGGCAAAAAGGTGCCTGTTATGGTCCAATGCATTACTCCGGTAAAGCCAAAAAAGGTGATTTCGGCAGGCAATGGTAGCTAAGCAGGAAGTGAAGAACCAGAGGGATGAGTGGAATTTAAGTCTTAACTTTCCTGGCAGGGATGAAAGCATTGATGCCAGCCTTAATCCAAGAGAACTCAGCCATACTTTGTTTCAAGGGACATCACTCAGGAAATCATGGAACAAGTCCTGATCAGCTCTTTGGTAGCATAAGATATTCTACTGGTCTGAGGTTCTTGGGTGGAGTGGAAGCGGAAGGAGAATCTAACAAAAACTACCGCATGGTCAGAGTTTCCAAGAGGGCAGAGTTGCTTGACATTGCAAGAGTCAGAGGTGGAGGTAAAGCAGAGATCTAGTAGTGAGTCGTGTCCGTTAGGGTTATTACAGAAATGTGTAGGAAACTCCACCACCTGCATAAGGGACTGAGTGATTGAAAATTCATGGTGTGTACACCAGCAAGATCTGTGACAGAGTTCTCCAGCCACTCGGCATGATGGGCGTTAAAGTCGCCAAACACAAATATACTCAAATATAATTAATACTTACCTTTTTCTGAACTAAGTAAATACTCACTGATTCAAATAAAAACAAACCGTACTTATTATTTTGACAAACCAAGAAAATATTTACAGACTAAAATATTAACAACCAATATCTATCTTTACCTGGACCAAATAAATATTTACAGGCTCAAGTATAAATGACCAATATTTACTTATCCCCAGACCTTAATGCTCTTGGATTCAAATAAAAATGTTTTATTTAACACTGTACAAACTTAAAAAAATACTTATAGCATCAAATATAAACAACCAACATTTACTTTACCTGGACTAAGTAGATGCTCACTGGTTCAAGCAAAACTGACCCACGTTTACCACTTGCCAAACCAAGAAAATTTTTATCGGCTCAAATATTTACTTATCCCTAAACCAAGTAAATTCTTATAAATTAAAATATAAACAGCCAATATTTACCTATCTCAGCATGAAGTAGATTTTTATAGACTCAAATATAAGTGATCAATATTTGCTTATTCCTAGATTAAGTAAATATTTATAGATTGAAATATAAACTTGTATGTCTTATCTCTCTCAAAAACAAGTGAATATTTATAGATTCAAATATAAAAAAACTAATATTTACCTATTCCCCAAACAAAGTAAATTGTTATAGAAGAAAAAAATGAAAAAAAAAATGCGATATTTGACATCATCTAACCAAACAAGGTTTAAGATGTAAATTCATTCAACATTCTATTATAGACATTGCTTTTACTAGGGTCAAAGGTGTTTGAGTCATCACCTGACAAACACCCTGTTATATTCTGTTGTAACCATCATAATCTTGAATTTCTACAATTAGTACTTTGTGTCATTTTCTTTCTCTTGTGACCTTTTTTAGTTACTATTATGACTAAATCTTATATGTGACCTTCGCTCTTAGTGTCTGCTCCTGATATGATAGAAATAACAGACAAGAGAGGCTATTTCTTGAGTTTCTTCTTTTCTATCTCAACAATCAAAATGAGAGAAAGACTGATATCAAAAAGATAAAATAAAAAAGTTTATAGACACAATCATGATTCATAGATATCCAACTATAATATTTTATTCTCTATTTCTCTGTCCTTTATATATTTCTTTTAAGGTAATCAGGATTTGATACTCTGATCATCCAAGATTATCATGTTTCAGATGCTTATCATGTTTTTTTTTTCAATGTTTTACTCTGGATTAACATGAAATTTAAGTCTATTATTACTGAAAGAAGAATATATTTTCTACAATATTGTTTATAGAAGTCTAATTTTACTTACATCAGCTCTAATATTTGTTTTTTATATCATTTCACCCCAAGCAAGCCAATAATGCCACTAGGACATCAAAGTTACTGGGAATGAATGTGAATGATGAAGATTTAGTGAAGAGAAAGGACATTAAAAAACAGAACTCATGAAGATAGAAAACTGGTGATTGGCATTGCATTTAAATTTTTGATGATTTTAGATGACTGGAAAGCAAGAAATTGCAAGGACATTCTACAAACAAGAATTAAACTATTAGAATAGAAGACATTTTTGTATCTAGCTATTTCAACAGTAAACTGGTAAAACCAATCAAGTAACATACTTAAATTTATTCAGTTAAAGCACCAGGAAGATTTGGTTGGCTGTTTTGTTTTGTTTTTTTTTTTTGTGGCATATCAACTTCAGCAAGTCATTTATTGCCAACTAAACTTTATTTATTTATTGCTGGTAACACCTTTTTCCTTTCAACAATTTATTGTTGTTTTTATATAAGTTTTGTGTCTAGTAATACATTTTTCTTTTCAAGTATCAAGATTCATTGGGATTTGTTTTTAAGGGTAGGTTTTGCAAGTCCTACCCTTGTTATTTAACCCATAACCGGAGGGTAGGGACGGATTAATACATTTCCCAAGGGTACCAGTGTTTAAGTGAATGCAACGCATTCAACTGGAATTTGAACTCGTCTCACCTGATTTCTCTTTCCGAGCCGATATCCACTGCACCACAATGCACATCTGTCACTAAACACTTACAGCACCTGGCATTTCCAAGTGGTCACCCATCTAAGTACTGACCAGGCTCAACGTTGCTTAACTTTGGTGATCGAGCGAGAACTGGTGTATTCAACGTGATAGGCTGTAAGCCTGCACCAGGAAGAAAAATACATCAGAACAATTGCCATAAAAATACAAATGAAAGCAATTTTATGTTAGTGAGAAAGTGAGTGACGTTAAGTGCTAGGTCAAAATCAGTTAAATTAAAGACATTCCTTTGAATTTGTCTATAATTCTGAGATGAATTAGTATTTAAACTATTTACATTGTTTGGACTATTGTCCCCATCTTTACTGCCATGTTTACTATGTTTCGGCCATTGTATACTCTGGCCTTCTTCAGGTGCCAGAAATTTTGAACTGAACCATTTATTACGATCACTGGAGTATATCATTCTCATTCTATGTATGGTACCACTTCTGGTAGCCATGTAGTTAACTTAACTCTAAACATTAACTTAACTCTCTAAGTTATTTGTTATTTTTGCTGTAGCCAGATATTGAACTCACAACTCCTTGGATTAAGTCACTAGAACTAACCAACATCTATATACACTGTCTTTGAGGCCCAGTAGATATAGACTTTGAATTTTGTCAAGAATCTTGGGATATATAATAGGAGCACAAGACTAGATATGACAGAAATATTTGATACATGGATGAATGATAGATTTATAAAAGTGCATGATTAATTCTGATAAAAAAGAGTTAATCATTTATGATAAGATAACATTGTAAGTAAATAAATAATTGATACTTTCTTATTTTAGACCGAGTGAAGTACATGCTTGCATGCTGGTATTTTGACCATGTGACCCAGGCTTGAATCTTACTTTCCTATTTTAGACACAGTGGTTGAATGCCAGCATTAAAACCATGGGACCGAGGTTGAAATTTCAATTTCTTATTTTAGACCTAGTGGATGGATGGTTGAACACTAGCATTCCAACCATGTGAGCCAGTTTAAATCCCATTCCTATTTAAACCAGTGGGTATATGATTGAAAGCTAGCATGCTGGCCATGGAACTAAGGTTTGAATCTTACTTTCAAATATTAGACCTAGTGGGTACATGTTTGAATGCTAGCATTCTGACCAATGAACTAAGGTTTAAGCTTTACTTTCCTATTTTAGCTCTAGTGAGCAGATGAGTGAATGCTAGCATTCCAACCATTGAACCCAGGTTTGAGCTTTACTTTATTTTAGCTCTAGTGGGCAGATGGGTGAATGCTAGCATTACAGCCATGTGACCAAGGTTTGAATCTCACTTTCCTATTTTAACCCTAGTGGGTACATGTTTGAATGCTAGCATTCCAACCATTGAACACAGGTTTGAGCTTTACTTTCTTATTTTAGCTTTAGTGGGCAGATGGGTGAATGCTAGCATTACAACCATGTGACCAAGGTTTGAATCTCACTTTTCTATTTTAGGCCTAGTGTACATGTTTGAATGCTAGCATTCCGACCATTGAACTCAGGTTTGAACATTACTTTCCTATTTTAGCTCTAGTGAGCAGATGGATGAATGCTAGCATTACAACCATGTGACCAAGATTTGAATCTCACTTTCCTATTCTAGCCCTAGTGGGTACATGTTTGAATGCTAGCATTCTAACCATGGAACCCAGGTTTGAATTTCACTGGTCAGTTTCTCAAGTAGGTGACTACTTGATAAAACTGGCCTGGGAAATGATCCGAGCAAATGGAATTATTGAGGAACATCTGAAAACCATACCACAGTTTAATACAAGTTTTGTCAGTGGGTAGATGGAACAATTTGAAATGGTTGTGCTAGTATGAAGTCACAAGTCATCATGACCGAGGGTGTGAGTGCATTTACCTTATTCAAAAACTATTGTTCAAGCCAAATTATGTACTCTTTCCTAGAAATAGTAAATAAGGTCTACTTTAATAGCAGTATAAATCAAAGTTGGACTCTTTAGTTATTGAAAAAGCATGAATGCACCTGAGCAGGCATCAGCAACATGGACTATCTACCACCTAAGCAGACAAGCACACTTGGAAACAAAACAACCTATATTATAATTCTGCTTGTTCCTTCCTTAGTTAGTTACTTAGTTAACACCACACTCTCTACATGAGCTTATAGCATTATAGTATAAGTAGCAGCTTAAGCTGGTGGTTGTAGAGTAATTGTGTGTGTGTATATATGTGTGTGTACTGTACAATATAGTAAAAATAGGTAGGTTTGTTGTCATATCCTGCAACCTAATAACAAAATTTCAGGCCTCTCCATCCTTGGCCATTACTCAGTTGATCTTTTCTGTTTACAATAGATACAGGAGCCTTTAAAGTAACTTTAATTATTTTAAAAAAAATTTCAATCCCATCTAACAATTTCGAAATTTTGTCAGAAAGTTTTGTTTTGATTTGAGTTAGTGGCTGAAGAAACGTTACAACTGTTTTATAATGGAAACATAATGATTGCATCACCCACTTTTTTTTTGGTGAAAAACACATTAATTTGGAAATTCTCACAAAAATCAAATAATTCTCAGATTTTAATGAAACTATCAGTACTCGTTCACAAATGAATGACATTATTTTTAAAACTATTATTTTTTTTAAAAATCTTGATAAAAATGTTTACAATGGACACAGGAGCCATGATTCTTCAGTAATAAAAAAAAAATTTTCTCTTTCAAAATCTATCACAAAATAGCGTTCAGTATTTTGATTATGGTCTGTGTATACGCTGCTTAATATAATGGAAGATAACAGTAAAGTAGTTTCTATGGATATTACTTTTATAGATATTTTAGTAAAATTACACTCTGTGTTATTGTTATTTTATTATCCAATACCTTTATGCTTAAAGATGTTACTATCATTTGTAGTATGACAAAGTAAAATTTTTCCAGGAAATCATAATTATCCTTCCATGGAAATTCCACGGGTTCCATTAGTTTTTATGCTTAAACTTGTTTTTTTAAGAAAAATAAATATGTTGTTTAAAATTTTTTACTTTTTCATCTAACTTAATACTTTAGTAAAATTAAATCGTCTGTTGATAAGAGCCAAATAATAATCTTCTTTCATAAAAATAGCCAGTTGTCTTTTAGTGTTAAAAATGTGTACATTGACATAGAGAAGAAAAAAAAGTCTATGTTGGTGTGTGAAGTGGGCTAATAGCTTTTGTTCTGAATCTTCAATCTCAGGAATTTGTTCGGGTTTGAGTAATTTTTGCGGGGAGACAAAAATGAACAATTTATTGGCAGTAATGCTCCCTGAGGCCTTTAAGATAAATCTTTCATTTTGATTCTAAGGACCAGTTTCTATCTTAAACCAACATTCTTTAATAGAGGAAGGCAGGAATATGGCCACTGGGAAGGTTGAAGAAAAAAGAAGTTAATCCTTCAAGCCTGTCATGTTATATTTTGATGACTTTTATGCAACAAAAATTGAGCAAGCACTTTATTCTTAATGTCTTTTTTCATCTTCACTGATATTTTTCTTATTTTAGCTATTGTTTCTGTCATTTTAATTGTTATCATTATTGTTATATATTTTTTTTCTTTCTCTTTCTGCTTCACAAATGCATTGGCCACTTAAGTCAACCTGAATATTTTCTCGATAATCTTCAATTCTTTTTAAAAATATATGTCCATGTCTGGCATTCAAACAAAATGTTCGAAAAATGTTTAGTTGATTATTATAATGTTATTTATTATTATTATTGCTGCATACTCTTGAATTAACACCACTTTATCTGTTCTAATTGTTATTAACCCATGCCATTAAAAATGGTGGAATATTTTAACTCCTCAATGTTATTAGGCTTTCACATATATTTTTCCAAATATTATTCAATATGCTGTAATTCTCAGGCAATTTGTTAAACACAACTGAGAAATATTATTCCACTCCATGTTCAACAGAATAATATTAAAATATTTGATATTTTTATATAAAATCAGTTTAAAATGATATTTTTTTATGTATACTGTGCCCATTTTGTTTAAAATTTTTTTTTTTTTTTTGTGATTTAAGAAGAATACTGGCAAATTGTCCTAAATGTTTCAGTGAAAATTTCAATTTCTAAAATGTTTGTTTATAATTCCAGTTTAAACATAGAGAAAAAAATGTGTCAATTTAAACTGATACCAGAAGGACATGCATTTTTATTATGCTAACTTCATGTTTCAGGATTTTATTAAAATGTTGTCATGAGTAATCTTTTCAGTACAATTTTGTTGTTAGTTTGTTAATTAATTTTTTTTGGGGGGGTCTGTTAAAAATTTTATCTTGCAGACATTTTTTTTTATAAATTCTTTATTAAAACAATTTTTCATCTTCCATGTCATTCAAACAAAAATAAGAATAACTATTAATAAATTAATTACAAAATGTAATTAGTTTGATTAACAGTTTATATTAATCATATTTATATTTTTAACTTATATTTATATTATTAACTGTTTTATTAATTAATATTAATAGTTAATGATATTTATTAATAGTTTCATGTATACAACTACTTTTTCAAATCATTGACTAAAAATGGACAGTAAATGAACCCTGTAGGTTTATAGTGGGTTGCTTATTGTTGCAGGTTAACGGAATTTGGCCTTGTGGTAGATAGCGCACTATAAGTCATAAAATGATTATAAAATCAAGAAAGGCAATTTGAGTAGAAAATAACATTTATATATACACATATCAATTAATGTTTTTACAATTAAAATAATACTTGAATATGGGTCCAACGGAGGTTAAAATGTTCATAGAAAACAATATAATACTGAAAAAGATAATTAATGTTAGGAATGTGAGGAGCAGAGGTATGTGAGGAATGTCTTTGAAGTAGTAGCACCAGAGGTCAATAAGTACTTTTGAGACAGTGGAGAATGAAAGAGGCAAGCATAGTAGCCGCTCGACTTAAGTCAAGGGGAGACACTGGTTACTCTTGCCTTTCTGTTTGTCTGCTGGTATCTTGTCTGTATCCGCTTTTTATATCTGCTTTTTGGATCAAAACAGCTCGTTTGGAATTTCATACTTGTATTTGTCTCTGGGCTTCCCATTGGCTGGTAAATAAAATTTGCATAGGCTTGCAAAATGGAAATTTGATATTTGGTTAATTTTTATTTTTCAACCGGAACATCTGCGCGAATACTCCTGCGCAGAGATGATTTTTGTTCATTTGCTTTCTGGTCGTTATAGAGCAAATATCTGGTCCCTCACTTTTGCTCAGTCGGTATCACCACAGGTTTTAAAGAAAATCATCATTCTTACCACTTTATAGACTGGCAGTACAGAGTCACAAAGAACTGAAAAAATTGGCAAAAACCACACCAATTGACGGACTTTCAAAGCAGCAACAGAGAAAATTGTTAACAGATGAAACTCAAAGAGAAAATAATGACATTGTTGCAGCATGCTCGATTATAATCTATAATTCTACAGATTACTGGCAAGGTTACTTGGATAATTTTCTCTTTCTGGAAATCTGCCTGGCACAAGGCCACTTCCAAATAGATTTTTCAACCAAATCCCTACAAACCACCATTTATATTTTATGGGGATCAAAATTCTGAGATTGAACAAGAAAGAAGATGAAATAAATTTGACAACGTATTCAGTTTGGAACAAAACAATGTAATAACATATAATTAACAAATACGTGCATTAAGTGTTTGTTGAATAGTACGCAAAATGGTCACGCGTGAATTGCCTCCCATTGACTATGAATTATAATTGTTATAATTCTAGAATATAAAGTTCATTCATGTTGAAATGTACAAACAGTTTTAAGAAAAATATATAGTTTTGTTAGAAATTGTTCATGCATGAAAGCTCTGATAAAATGTTCTTAGTACTAAATGTACTGAAATTAGACTTTGAAGAGAAGAGTGTGTTGGGTATTATGAATCATCGCGTTTTTGCCATGTTTTTGACCTGATGAATGTCTTGCCTCAACTGAGTAATTTTTCCATGGCAAAATGTTTATATAGTGGTTTAAACAGCCTAACAAATTGGCGGTAAAAAGATTGCTTACTTAACTTTTTTTTGATTGGCTATATTGGACCAATCAACGAACAGTTTATATTTATTTATACATTATGAATACATAATGAACTTTGTGCATGTGCAATTATATGTGTGTGTAAGTGTATATTTGTGTAGTTTCACAACATAATCAAAATGTTGATGTTCTACAATACCCTGATGAAAAGTTTTAAAAGAAAACTATCATTAAAACTGGAAAGACTAATAACAGCTACTGGACTTGTGAAACTGATTTTCCTGAATAATTGTTTTAATAGAAAGATTTTATAAATTTTGATGGAAAGTAGCAGTGTTTTCAGTAAGTGACTGTAAATCAGAGGAGATATGTCATTCAGTTTTATAAAATATGTTTGGTCAGTGAATGGTGAAGTTTCTGTATAAGGAAATGCCTAATATTTCAATTACCATAAAATCTCATGAGAGAATATGTATACCAGGTTCTTATTAAGAACTTTGATGCTCTAGATATATCAAAAGAGTCTGGCTAGTACAAGTGGCAACCTTATGACTCTCCAGGGTTGCGGGATGCATGATTGGGACACTACTGTATTCACATTTAGAAATAAATTATAAATATTACAAATGCAGCTAAAGTGATATAAAAGCTATTAGAAGCTGGGTAATGCAAACCAATTACACGTGCAGAATGTTTAAAGTACATCGTCCTTCTTTGATTGTTTTGGTTGTTTGTATGGAGCCCAGTCATTAAGTGAGGAGTGACTTGTATTTATGACAAAAAACTAGCACTGAAAATTCAGTAAAATTGAAAAGATGTTTAATAGAAAATTCTTTGATTGTTTTGGTTGTTTGTATGGAGCCCAGTCATTAAGTGAGGAGTGACTTGTATTTATGACAAAAAACTAGCACTGAAAATTCAGTAAAATTGAAAAGATGTTTAATAGAAAATTCTTTGATTGTTTTGGTTGTTTGTATGGAGCCCAGTCATTAAGTGAGGAGTGACTTGTATTTATGACAAAAAACTAGCACTGAAAATTCAGTAAAATTGAAAAGATGTTTAATAGAAAATTCTTTGATTGTTTTGGTTGTTTGTATGGAGCCCAGTCATTAAGTGAGGAGTGACTTGTATTTATGACAAAAAACTAGCACTGAAAATTCAGTAAAATTGAAAAGATGTTTAATAGAAAATTTTCCAATCAAACACTAATTAATAAGAAAAGCACAAGTATAAAATAAATCAAAAACATACTGGATATAAAAAGCCATCATTTAATGAAATATTGCTTCTATTCTTGTCTATTAAAGATGAATAAAACATGTTTGCCTGGTTTCTGATCTTGTTTTGCAAAGGACTTTCATTTTACATGGCCATCTCACCACTTGATGACATTCCAATCAGAATTATTATTAAAGGAAAACATCCAAAAGTCAGGTAAATAAATAATTTACCATTACAATATTACTAGAATACAACCCATCAAAATCAATGAGATTATTTATATATGAGTCAACACTTCTGTTTCCAATCAGAATATTTTTGTACTCTCCCCTGGCTCAGTGTCATATTTATGTGCTATGTCAATATTCTTATTTACAGTATTTACAATATTTTCCTCATCTTTGTTTTTTTTATCAATCTGAGTAACCTACAGAGTTTTATTATCTGAATATTTATTTAATCTATAGGGGTATTGTTCTTGCTCCACTGCTCATGTCTACAAATATAATATGGTTCTTATTTTATTTAGTATACATTTTTTCTAATTTGGACCTGTCCGACACTTACCTACAAGTGCTAGTAGATGAAGAGTGCTCAAAGTTATTAACAGTTAACACTAATAGAGAACTATACAAATTTAACTGGCTTCCTTTCGATATAAAAGTAGCACCAAGCATATTCCAACAGATTATGGATATGATGCTTGCCGGTTTGGATTGTGCACAAGCATATTTAAATGTTGTACTTTTTAAAAGTGAGACCAGGAAGCAAAATTAGAAGTGTAGATTTGAAATAGAATTTAGAAGGAACCAGAAACCTAATTCTAAACAAGAAAAAGAACGATACATCTATTCTACAGTTCAAAAGTACAGGAAGGACTGTGTACAGGACGATAGATGAATCTATCTACTATAAACTGCAGAGTTATCATTATTTACCATATTTACCAGAAATGTGGATATGCGTTGTAGAGCAATGGATATCGACTTGGAACAACAATATAGGTTAAAAAAGATACAGTAAAATCCGCATATATGCTGATTTTAAATGAAATCTGAATACCCGTTACAAAGTCCAGAGGAAAATTTTGTCAAATTAAATGGTGGAGATATTTTTTCTAAATTAGACCTGCCAGACACTTACCTACAAATACTAGTAAACAAAGAGTGCTCAAAGTTATTAACAGTTAACACTCATAGAGAACTATACAAATTTAACCGGCTTCCTTTCGATATAAAAGTAGGCACCAAGCATATTCCGACAGGTTATGGATACGATGCTTGCCGGTTTGGATTGTGCACAAGCATATTTAAATGTTGTACTTTTTAAAAGTGAGACCAGGAACAAAATTAGAAGTGTAGATTTGAAATAGAATTTAGAAGGAACCAGAAACCTAACCCTAAACAAAACAAAAAAAAGAAACAATACATCACTTCTACAGTTCAAATTACAGGAAGGAGTGTGTACCAGTCGATAGATGAAGTTATCTACTATAAACTGCAGAAATGTGAATGTGCGTTGTGGTGCAATAGATATCGACTCGGAACGACAAATCGGTGAGCCAAGTTCGAATTCAAGTTGAATTCCTTGCATTCACTTACACACAAATATAGTTGGGAAAGGTATTAATTCGCCTTTTCCCTCCAGTTATGGGTTAAATAATAGGATACATTGGATTCTATAGCCTTTCTTGTAACAAAATAAATATTGTTACCTTCAGTGTTAATATGGCATCTGAAAAATTAAAGAATTAATTGAAAACGAGTTTTCCAGAAGTTTTCTCAGAAGGTAACGCACAAAAGTAAAGCTAAATTTAAAGTAAAAGAAAATGTAACATCGACATTTAAACCAAAAACCCCCCCAAAAAAGTGCAGTTTTAAAAATAATTAATAATAAATTAGAAAGACTAAAAAAATTAAGAGTGATCTAAAAAATAGACTATAACGAATAGTCATCACCGATAATATACGTTAAAAAAGAAATAATAAAATCCACAGATATGCTGATTTTTTAATGGGATTAAATGAAATCTGAATGAATACAAATATCCATTACAAACTCTAGAGGAAATTTTTGCCAAATTAAATGGTGATGATATTTTTTCTAAATTGGACCTGTCAGACGCTTACCTATAAGTATTTTTTTTTTTTAATCATATCACCCCGAGCAAGGCAGTAATGCCACTGATGTGCAGGAGGCTATGTAATAGTGAAAAGATTGGAAAAGAGAAAGCTGGAAACCACATCCTAAACAGGGAACAAGGGATGAGCCTCTTAACCTGTTCAATAGACGTGGGTGGAGTGTGAACCGGACGATAGATAGATCTATCTACTCCAATTAAACTAGTAGACAAAGAGTACTCAAATCTGTTAAGAGTTAACACTCAAAGAGAACTATACAAATTCAACTAGCTTCCTTTTGATTGTAAGGCAGCACCAAGCATATTTCAACAGATTATGGATACTATGCTTGTTTGGATTGTACACAAGCATATTTAGATTATGTACTTATTAAAAGTGAGACCCTAAATCAACATATGGAAGATGAAAAAGAAATATTTGAGGACGGTTTCAATATCACTGAGGGCAAATGTGAAATGTTTATGTTCAGAATGAAATATCTAGGACAAATTATTGATGCAAATGGTAGACAAACAGATTCTTCAAGGTCAAGCACAATAAAAGACATGCTCAACCTTACAAACATAATAAAGTTACAAGCATTCTTAGGATTTGCTAATTAATTACAATCATATATATATGCCAAACATGCATGAATTAAGAGCACCCCTGAATAAGTTGCTAAAGAAACCACAACTTCTACTCCAACAGTTTCTTTTCTCGCACTTCCCAACTGTGGAATTCCCTTCCACAAGACTGCTTCCCTGACAGCTACAATCTCCAGGAGTTTAAATGTAAGGTCAATAGACACCTCTTAACAAACGAACTCGCTTCCATTCTTTCAAACACTCTTCCCACCCACCCAACTATCTATCACCCCACTTCTGATATTTCCTATATCTAACCACTCTTTTTATTTACCTTCCCCTATGTAGCCCCAAGCACAATAGTGGCAGTGGAATGCCTTGCTTGAGGTGAAATGATTAAAAAAAAAAGATATTAAATGGAATTGATCAGATAAATGTCAAAGTGTTTTTGAAAAGATTAAAAAATGTCGGCCTTGTCACTATCTCATTTTGTTCCTAAATTAAAGATTATGGCTGCATCAAATGCAAGTCATTCAGTTACTGAAGTGGTGATACTCCACAAATATGAGAATGGAAAAACTGAAACAAGATCATGAATAGCAGCTGAAAAAAGCGAAAACCAGATAAAAAAGAAAGCATTGGCCATCATATTGGCTATGAAAATGTTTCATAAATTCATACTACAGACAGACAATCATCCACCACTGTGTATATATGGATCAAGTAAGAGTGTTCCCACACATACTGCAAATGAACTGCAGCATCAGGGAAGTATCCTATTAAATTATAATTATAAAATGGAGTTTCTACCATCCAAAAAATTTGAGTCATTTGGATGAACTATCTAGACTAATACTGAAATTCTGCAAACCGCTTGAGGACACATTAATTGTGGCGATAAGGGCCAAAAATGAAATCAATAATTTATTACACAATATTTTAAGAGAATTGCACATAACATTAGAGGAAATAAGAATTAATCCAAAAAAGATGACTTTCTAATAAAAGTAAAGATTTAATGAAAAATAGAAAAGTAATTACTAGAAATAAATACCTTTTCATTATGCAATAATGTACTACTAATAATAATAATGTACTAATATAAGCAGAAAGAATTGTGATGCCAGCATCATTGCAAAAACATATGCTAAAAGAATTTCACATAGGATATCCAGGAATTTCTAGGATGAAATCCTTAATGTGGTGCTATAGATATGTATTGGGCAAAAATGGATCAAGATATTGAATATTTAATAAAATCATGAAGAGCTTGCTTTCTAGCAGCAAAGTCATCGCCTATAAAATTTCAAACTTGGTCAAAACCAATATGCCAAGTTCTTGAATAAATATAGCCTTCACTGGATCGTTAACTGGAGCATATTATCTAGTGATACTCGATAATTACACTAAACAACCAGAAATATTAAAATGTTGAAAATTGACTACAGCAATGATGATAAATTTTTTACACAAAACTTTTGAAAAGTTCGGTATACTTAACCCTATTGTTTCAGGTAACAGGACACAATTCACTGTAAGTGAATTTAAAGTTTTTTGTAAATCATTAGCAATAGAATGCATTACAACATCCTCTTATCACCAGAGATCAAATGAAGAAACTTAATGGTTTGTTGGTACATTTAAAAAGGCACTAAAAAAGTCAGAAGGAGAGGACTCAGATGAAAACAATTTCTGAGTGTTTTCAGAATAACACCAAACCTGAACACTGTGTCTGGAATACATTATATGCCCCCATAGACTTACCTGTCATATTTCTGATTAGAGTTCAATTAAGCAACATTTCTTAGAAAAACATAGCCATGTAGGTAATGTTAGACTGATTTTAGTTGATAACACAATAATACATACTCATACACAGTAAAAAGAACCTTCAGATATTGGATGCCATCTACCTTAAATCAAAACAACCCACATTTATAATATCACATTTCAATCTGATCATAACACATTACGTTGCATTTAAATATATGGTTCTGTTAACATTTCGAGCTTTCACACGATGTGATGTCATAGAACCGCATTACAACTTTACAAACTGTGTCTGCTATTTGCTGACTGTTATCATTGCTTAGCAATGTTTTTTTTTTAATCATTTCACCCCAAGCAAGGCATTCCACTGCCACTATTGTGCTTGGGACTACATAGGGGGAAGTAAATAGGAAGAGTGGTTAGATATAGGAAATGTCAGAAGCGGGGTGATAGAGAGTTGGGTGGGTGGGAAGAGTGTTTGAAAGAATGGAAGTGTGTTTGAAAGAATGGAGGTTAGTGTGTTAGGAGGTGTCTATTGACCTTACATTTAAACTCCTGGAGATTGTAGCCGTCGGGGAAGCAATCATGTGGAAGGGAATTCCACAGTTGGGAAGTGCGAGAAAAGAAACTGTTGGAGTAGAAGTTGCAGTTGCATTTTATCGGTTTCACTGTAAAAGGGTGGAATCTAGTTGCTAATCTAGTATCTCATGCAAATTTGAAGCTAGGGGTTTCCAGTGATCTAAGTTCATTGGAGCAGAAGCCATGAAAGTATTTATAGAAGAGACACCGGGAAGCCATGTCGCGCCGGTGAGAGAGAGACTGCAGGCGGTCTGCTAAGTCGGTATCGATCACATTACAGACCCTCCGCTGTACCTTGTCGAGAAGCCCAAGGAGAATAGCAGGGGCACCCGACCAGATATGGCAACAGTATTCAATGCACGGGTGGATGGTAGATTTATAAATGTGCAGGATAGATTCAGACGGAAAAAACCTCCAGGCCCTGCACAGAGAACTGACTTTCATAGCAGCAGATTTAGCAATGGATTCGATATAGTCATCCCACTTGAGGTCCGCTGAGAGTGTGAGACCAAGGAGGCGTAGTGTTTTACTCTCTGGGAGGCAATGCTGGTCCATGCTAATAGGAGGTAGGTGAGATTGTCTATGATGATTAATTGATAGTAGCTTCATTTTAGAAGCATTAAAATTTACGAGCCATTTCTTACCCCAATCCACTATGGATTGGAGGTCCTTTCCAAGCTCAGCTGCAAGGTTGACTTTGTCGCCCACAGCAGATTTTTGGTTGAGGCGAGAATAAACTGTGGTGTCATCAGCGTACATACCTACTTGGGATCTTATGGTATCAGGGAGATCATTAATGTAGATCAGAAAGAGCGTAGGACCTAGGATAGAGCCTTGAGGGACACCCACATTCGTATGGTAGTTCTGGGAGGCATGTCCATTTAATACCACTTTCAATGTGCGGTTAGATAGGAATGACTGGATTAGTTCAAACAATTGTCCAGCTATATCATAGCACTGCAGTTTGCATAGAAGGCCAGCATGCCAAACTCTGTTGAACGCTTTAGAGATATCCAAGGCAACGGTTTGGGCTTCACCATTCCTATCGAGTGCCTGATATATGTACTCGGTGATGGTCATTAGCATATCAGCAGTAGACCTGGTGAAGCGGAAGCCATACTGTTTGTCTGAGAGGAGCCCGTGGGCCATGAGATGCTGAATGACCTCGGCATTGATAATGGCTTCGAAAAACTTTGCTGAAGATCAGAAGAAGGCTGATAGGTCAGTAATTTGCGGGATCCGAGGGTTCTCCAGTGTTTTTAAATATAGGAACTACAGAGGAAGATTTCCAACAGGCAGGAAAGCAGGAAGCAGATAGGCAGGAGTTGTAGAGCTTAGAAAGTACAGAGGAAAGTTCGGGGGCACATTTCTTTAAGACTATGATTGGGATTCCATCTCCTCCGCTCGCTTTGTGAGGGTCAAGTTTTGAGATTATCTTAGAGACAAGCAAGGGTGTAATATGGACATCATTCAGTTGAGCATCAGTTCTAGGTGAGAAGTCGGGTGTAGAAACTCCAGACGAGTTCAGTCTCAAATTATTCAAGAATCTGAGGGCAAAGCATTCAGCCTTGTCCGCTGGGGAGGTGAGGACCTCAAATTTGTTTATTAGTGGGGGTATTGTGGACTTGCTCTTGTTAAGTACTCTTTTACAGAGTCGCCAGTAGTCCTTGGTGCTGAACTTAGATATCAAAAAAATCATTTTTGATAGTGGATGTCTTCATGTTAATGTCTCTGTAACCTCTGAAGATGGCTCATGTGAGCCAAAATCTTTAGAACCAGCATAATAAAGAAATATCTAATTGTTGAAGAATTTTTGTCTTTATTTTCACCTGAAATTAAAGCCAAAATACAATGTTTAGAACAGATCATGATTAAATATAATAGACATTCATTGTCTCTTATATTTAACAGTGTATGTTTAGAAAATTATATGCTGCTTCAATACACTTTATTTAAGTGTATATACACACACATACATATTAAATATACAGAAATTGTTGAACCAAGGTTTTATGATGAATAAAAAAGAACTGCAGCAGAATTCTTAAATATTGAAACAAATCTGAAGAAACATGGATTCCAGAGGAAGTGTCATATATCAATAAAGTGTTGCTGTTGACATTTGATTTTGAACAAAGATCGTGAGAGAACAAACATAGTCGACCTCGTCTTGATGTAATTAGAGGAATCATGTCACTGGGATCACATGACTTTGTGAAAATAATATAAGGGTACATAAATAGCATTCAGGAGCAGGAAATAAATAAGGTCTGACAGTATTCTTTGAAGGTGTTATTTCTAGTTTCAAATGGTGGTACTAATGAATCTAGCTTAGAATATTTGCTATGGAAACAGAAATGCAGTTGTGAGAAACTGCAATGTTTCATCTGTGAAAAGAGTAGAAGTGGTTGTAGAGTAGAAAATAATTCATCACCCATAGGACTGTGTAGAAGTTTTTGAAGGCTTAAGAGCAAGGACTGGACAACTATAGTACGTATATGGCAACAGTAATATATTTTAGCATGATTTGACTCTCGTAAATACATATTATATCAGGGAGTCAGGTACTATCTAGTACAATGCAAAAAACCAAGTTTTTTCAAGCTTCTTTATCAGTAGATCATGTTGAATATTGGTTAATAGCAAGTGATTTAATACACAAGTAGTCATTCCAAATGAAAGGAAAGAGCTATTGAGTGATCTAATGGCAAGATATATATGAGTGAATAGAATGCATTCAGGCAAATGAGTTGGGCAGGTTCATTATTGTAAAGTGGACTAACACATCTGCTGTATTAGATACCCTCCTATGAATGAGGTAGATTATTTTAAGGGAACAAAAAGAAGGCAGCCATATTAGAAGGCAAGTTAATTGATTTCTACAGATCATATATACAATTTTCACCTGAGGTCTGGATTGAACTTGATTCTCAATAGACATTCAATATATATATAAACTATACATTACATAAATATATATATGTATATACATTAATTATACATTATGTGTGTGTGTGTGTGATGGACTCTCTCATTGATTTCAATATCTGAGGATCCAACAATCATGTTTTAAGCAACATTGAGCCTGGTCAGTACTTAAATGGGTGACTGCTTGTGAATACCAGGTGCTGTAAGTGTTTAGTGATGAATATGCATTGTAGTGCAATGGATGTCGACTCAGAAAGAGAAATCAGTGAGCGGAGTTCGAATTGCAATTGAATACCCTGCATTCACTTAAGCACTGGTACCCTTGGGAAAGGTATTAATCTGTCCCTTTCCTCCAGTTATGGATTAAATAACTGTGTAGGACTTGGGGACCCTGCCCTTAAAAACAAATCCCAATGAATCTTGTTACTCCAAAAAAGAAAAAAGTATTCCTAGACACAAAACTTATATAAAAACAACAATAAATTGTTGAAAAGAAAAAGGTATTACCAGCAATAAAAAAATAAAATTTAGTTGGTAATAAATGACCCACTGAGGTTGATATGCCATAAAAACAAAACAACCAACCAACCAACCAACCAACCAACCAACCAACAATCATGTTTAATTTTTATATCTGTGTCATATGTGACAATTAAAGATGCTGGTCATATGTGACCAATATACAGTTCACATATAACATCTTCAGAAAAACCACACAGAGGATTTTATTATAGTGGTAAAGACATGTGCATAAGCATCCATACTTTTAGGAAATACTGATGCCACAGAATTGGTGCAAAAGATTGCCACAGAAACAGACAACAACAGAACTCGGGTTTTATTGGTTCCAAAGTTGAGCCTCTGCAGAATAACCACCAACAAGACAAAATTTTTATTCTCAACTGTTGAGGGATACTAGTTTAGGATCAACCATGATTTTTTTGCTTGGGTCTGTTCAGAGTTTTACCATTATATAATATATATATATATATATATATATATATATAAAGTGGAAGCCCACTCGTGAACAAGCATAACTTTTTTTGACATTGATATAAAGATTTTCATGAATTACAATTCTTTCGTTGGTATCTTTTAAGTTGACTCAAATGTTTTTTTTCATATTTCAATTAGTTTCATCCCTGATTTATACTTGAACCTACTGATAGTACATGTCAATCTAATCTGTAATGAGATCGATACCGACTTGGCTGACCGCCTGCAGTCACTCTCTCACTGGCATGACATGGCTTCCCTGTGCCTCTTCTATAAATACTTTCACGGCTTTTGCTCTGATGAACTTAGATCACTGGTGCCTCCTTGGTACAAATTTGCACGAGATACTAGATTAGCAACTAGGTCCTACCCTTTTACAGTGAAACCAATAAAATGTAACCATAATTTCTACTCCAACAGCTACTTTACTCGCACTTCCTGCCTGTGGAATTCCCTTCCGCATACTTGCTTCCCCGACGGCTACAACCTCCAGGAGTTTAAATGGAAGGTTAATAGACACCTTCTAACACACTAACTCGCACCCATTCTCTCAAACACTCTTCCCATGTACCTCCTTACTTGTCTATCACCCGCCTTCTGACATTTCCTATATCCAATCGCTCTATGTAACCCCCTGCGCTATAGTGGCAGTGGAATGCCTTGCCTGGGGTGAAATGATTAAAAACAAAAATAGGATACCACTGGTCAATCCTTGTGTTTTGAATTTAAATGCCAAGTTAGATCACTTGCATTCTTACATAGCTTTTTACAGATATTTCAAGAGAAGTCATTCTGAATGTTATATGTTGTAGTATTAAGTCTCCTTTTATCACATTATATATTTTTATATATAGACACACACACACATATATATATATATATATACATATATATTTGTCATCCACATACAAGCCTGTTTTGCTGTATCACAGCTCATCAGTGTGACTAGACATCCACTTGCTTCTGGCTGGGATTGAAACTCAATCAATTTAGTGTCAGTTGGAGTCACTAACCCCTAAGCCAAAGGTGCATTGAATCGGAGAAGGGAAGTTTTAGCATGTTATATATAAGCAGTGTATACACATGTGAGTCACCAAAAGAACTCAATTAATTGCTGAAACATTATGCATAAATTGCAGTAGTAACTGTTTTTTTAATTTTCTCTCTCTCTATGTGGATGACTAATATATATATATATATATATATATATATATATATATATATACACTGATACATTTATACTGTTAGAGGTTTCACTATATGCCAATAGGTGAGAAACTAATAGGTGCTACCCCAGCAGGTCAGGATGGACCTGAGAACAACAAACATTTAGAAGTGTTTTATATATGTATAAGTGTGAATAGATTTTAATGACAATAGAACTGAATGGTAAATTTGGAAAACTTATTTTTACATGTAAGCCTGATGAACTGGCATCATTTGAAAAAATATTTTATTTTACAAAAACACAATCTTCATTAGTGAGACAAAACATTAATCAGCTGAGCATTTCTTTTTTTTATTCGACATATAATTCATATTTATTCATAGAAAATAAATAGAATAAGTAAAATATGTATTATGGTCAAATTTTGTTCATGAGCAACTTCTAATGTCTTATTATCTCCAGTTTATATCTATATATATATATATATATATAAGAAAAATTAAGGCAGACATGTTATTTCATGGTAAATCGGAAGTATATGCCTATTTCAGGTGAACCATCATCAGCTTCCGTCTTTATTTTACAAAGGATTTTACACGATTCATGTAAATAAAATCCTTTGTAAAATAAAGATGGAAGCTGATGATGGTTCACCTGAAATAGGCATATACTTCCGATTTACCATGAAATAACGTGTCTGCCTTAATTTTTCTGATATTTGCTCTATATGTATTTATATACATATATATTTTGAGCTCTCTTAGAGAGTTATCCTCTCACTATATGTACAGGATACTCCTTTGGATCCTTCTATACCCATGCTGCATGCTGATATATATATATATACACACACACACACATCCCATAAATAAATAACTGCTTGTTGCCAGGAATTCATTTTCTGTAGGTAAATTATGTTTGTTTCATTTTTTTTATTTTTTTGTTTACTTCATTGAAATAATTTCCATTGACAAAATAAAAATTCAATTACCATTGTTTTGGATTCACTCTGTATTTTGTAAGTCAAATTTTAAAATCTGGACAAACATTGTAAATCAAAAGGAGAAAAATACAAAATGAAACAAATACACCAATTTTTATCTTGGCAAAAGTGAAATTATACATTATTTTATGTTTTATAAAATATAAATAATGAAATTTGGTTATTAATTTTCAATCTTTCTGTTTTTGCAAAGTTTTATTGTCTTCTAAACAGAGAATTAAAAGAAAATGCAACTAAATATATATATAAATAAACTTTTACAAAATATGCAGTAAAAAGTGGTAAATACTACAGAGAGCTTATAAAACAGGAGATATAAAATGTGAAATGCACAAAACTTTGTCAACATAATTTTAACATTTTTGGCCAGGAATTTTTAGGCTAGGTTATAAATTTACAGATTATCTTACACCCCCCCCCCACACACACATGTGTGTGTGTTGAATATATGGATTGAAATCCAACAAAATAAATAGAATAAGTCAAGAACAGGTTTGGAAAAAGTGTCTTTAATTTAACGTTTCACTTTAACAAGCTTCTTCAGAGATTTTTTTTTAAAGATGACTGATTTAAAAAAAAATTCAGTTTATCTTGATCAAGGTAATAATGCTACTAAGACAACAGGGGCTATTAGCAGGTGAAATAGAATAAGAAGACTTTAGAAGGAAATATAAACCCAAATGAGAAACAATGGATAAGCCTCTACACCTGTTCAAAATGAGTGGGATGGAGTGTGAACTGGACAATTGCTTAACCTATCTTCTCTACACACACACACACACACACACACACACATATATATATATATATATATATACTACTGGCCATAATTATTAGACCATCCCAGTTTTTTTAAAAGAAATTATGTATTTCATACTATTTTTAGTATTTATTGCCAAATGAAAATAGAATGGTTTATTTGTTATTATTAGTTTGCAAATTTTAACAAGGCAAAGAAGCAAAGATGAACTTGTCTGAATCACCCTAAATTTTCTTCATTCTTTCATTGATGAAACTGCAGTATAAGTAATTATTAAATATTTTTAAATACATTTGCACATGTTATTGAGCAGTATTAACAAAAGAACCATTTTATTTTCATTTACAATTATTCACTTGGCAATAAACACTAAAAAATATTATGAAATCACTTTTTAAAAGACTGGAGTGGCCTAATAATTATGGATGATAATATATATATATATATATATATATATATTGATTGATTGTTTAATTACTTAGTTTTTGGTCATAATAAAATTAAACTAGTGCACATTTGTATTAAAAAGTATTCAATACAATTATATTGCAAAACTTTTGAATACTTTCCATTTGTAAATGAGTTATTTCTTGACCTAAGTTTCCAGCATGAGTGTTGTCTTCAGGCAATTTGCAATATTGCAAATCCCTGAAGACACCATTCATGTTAGAAACCTAGTTTGCGTAATAAGTCATTTACAAATAGAAAATATATATATATATATAGAGAGAGAGAGAGAGAGAAGAAAACTCAACACATAATTAATCGGTTATAAATCCAGAATTTATTTCAGCACTCGTAAAAATACAAGCTGCTTCATCAGAACCAAAGAATCAGATAGTTTAATTTAATTCAGAATATTTTAAAAAATATTAGATTAGCAAAATTAGGGAAAATATTGAGTTTATGTGAAGAGTAAAGAGGAATACAGTTTAACATTGAAGTTGTAATCATACTGGAAATGTCATAAAAATTAAAGAAAACATGCACCAACCTACACATAAACAAAAATCTTAAAAGAAAAACAATATATTATACAAGAATAAACAAGTGAATATATATAACTATACACAAAACAAATACACAGTAAAAAAGTCTTATATACACACAATAATATACAAAAAACTAAAAAGAACAACAAATAAGAATAACAAACAATACAAAAATAAAAATAACAGAAATTTATTTTCTCTTCCTGATTTCATTTTCTGATGAAGTTTAAATAAAAGTGAAACATTAAATTTGCAAACATTTCTTATTTGTTCTGTATCCTATTATCTAATCTAAATCTAAACTTCTAAACTTATTTATAAATGGAACTTTGTCTATATGTGTGTGTGTTCATTACCTATAGACTTCGAAATGGCTGAACCGATTTTCTTGAAAATTTACAGTTCTACTATAAGTGTCTGCGAGTGTTCTTAGCTAGGTTTTGTGTTGAGGTACCCCCAATAGAAGGATTGGTCCGATTTTAATCAAATTTGATACATTCATAGACAAAGACATAAGAAATGATATTCAGAAGTTTCAAGTTTGCAGTTCTTACAATAGTGCAAAAAATCGATAATATATATATATATAAAAGAAAAAATACTAATATAGTACCCAAACCAGCACCTACACTTGAACTTAAGAAAAGAATTCATTAGAAATTGCTGCCATAAGGCAAAATTAGTGAACATTTAATATTTAAGTTCTAGATTCAGTTTTTAGAAGAGAATATATAAATTAAATTTTTTTGATTGATTGATTGATTAATTCAATTTTTAAATAGTAAATTTTGATACCACTCCACCTTCCTCTTCCTTTCTCCTATTAATATCTACCTTTTAAGAAATAAGGATACTTAGACTAACTTAACCCTTAATTTTTTCTGCATGTATATATATTTTTTCCCGCACCTAAAATTTTTTTTTTAATTTTTTAATAAATTTTATAACTTTTATTTCATTTTAATTTAAATCTAGGTTTATAATTTTATTAAATTTAAATAAATTATATGTCAGTTTTTCCCCCAAATAATTTTTTCTAAAAATCTTTTTTCTTATAATTTCATATCCATTTAAAAACGCTAGTTTTGTTAAGATGTCCCTAGCATCTCTACATGTATGAAATTTTTTTTTTGTTTATTTTTCTTCCTTTTCTTTTTCCCTTTTCTTTCCTTTTCTTTCCATTTTGTTTTAGCCCTCTTCCCTGTCAAACACCACTTCCTTTACTTCCCTTTCCCCCTTTTTAAAGCTTGACAGAGCCAAATGTTTAAATTTTTTACTTACAACTCAATCTAAAAGTGATGTTGTCCAAAATCTAAAAATAGACATTGATTGCTACCTACTTATTAATACCACCTATCTAGTTTTTTTCTGTGATGTAAATTTTTTGAAATTTTTGAACTTCCGCCGATAATATCATTTTATTTTGAGTATAAGTTGCCAATGATGCGTGAAATCTCTCTTAGGGATTTCATGTAGAAATGTTCATACAACGATTTTGAACTTTGAAATTTCTTTTATTATATATATATATATATATATATATATACATCCCTGTGCAAATTAATTGAAATAACTGCTTCAGTTTTTTAGTTTCCTTTCTTTCATCATCCTGTCAGTTTTAGACCCACTGGAGTGAAATGATGTATTTGGTTTCTATTTTTTCCCCTGATTAGGTGTTATTTGCAATAGAGTACAATAATATGAATATTCAGAGTGTATGAGTAAACTTGTTTGGCCTTGAAAAATATTGCATCATCCAAGATTGCATCAGATTTTTATCTTGCCCAGAAGACACTATTGTCTCAACTGTTGATTAGTTTTTCTACAGCCATTGTTTGTGATGGATGTTACTCCAAGGATGTGTACCAAAATTATAATGCTGGACAAACACAATTGGCAAGCATAACAGAGAGATCATGGATATTGTTGGTGTCAACATTTCAACTGTCAGTTGTATCATCAAGGCAAAGAAACAAACTGGATCCCTAAGCCTAAACTGTAAAGGAAAATGCAGGGATAAAAACAATGCCAAGGCATGATGTGTACATGATCAGGGAAAATGTGAAAGATTCTAGGAAAACATCATTTTGTTTCAGTTAATTCGCACAAGGGTGGGAAAGTAAATTAACCTAGTGAGCCAACAGACCTACCAAGGCTTCACCTTGGTAGGTTTGTTGGCCAACCTTCCCTGAAGATCCGTTTAGGTGAAACATTGGTAGGTTTGTTGGCTCACTAGGTTAATTTACTTATTCTGCTTTGCTTACGTATCAAGCGCTTTTTTGATTACTCGTCTTGGGTTTTTTCTTTGGGTTACGGACTGGCTCTGCCCAAATCACTTTGGCTGATGTTCATGTGCTTAGCTCTTTCTTTTTTTACAACCATTTTTTCCTTCCACATATATACGCAGATTGTTTTAGAAAGAAGTATAGTGATAAGTTTGCATTTATATATATATATATATATATATATACCCAAGTATGGGTAGAATAATATTCCTTGTCCAAAGAAACACTATTTTTAAAAATGTGCTCAATACAAAGTAGAGCTAATAATATTTATTCAGAAATTATAACATGTTATGTTACAATATCACTACAAAAGTAGCTATTTTGTTTCGACACTTCTTGTGTCTTGTCAAGTGATGTGGTTATAAAATTATGGACAATTTTTATATTACTTATCTCCAACAAAATGATAAAATGTTAGGAGTTTGGAAAAACTTAATATAAAAATTAATTAAATCTTTCTTGTTGAAACATCAATTCTAACTATTTTTCACATTTTAAATTTGTTTTTTGGTAACTTTCTTTCTCTTTCTCTCTCTCTCTCTCTCTCTCTCTATATATATATATATATATATATATATATATATTGTTAATGTGAATAGTTTTGTCACTTAGCGGAGCAGTGTTATTTCAGTCATGCTGATTTCAAAATTTTGTGAACCCTTTATTATGCTTTACCTCTACACCTGACTCCTGCCCAGCCTCACAGCTTTGCCCTCTCGGCAACTCCAACCATGCTGTTTTCTCTCTTAATATTTCTCTCCACTATCACTTCCCCCATGAGCCTCCTACCTATAGAACCTCCTACTGCTACCAAAGAAGTGACTGGATGCCTTTTGCGATTTCCTATGCGACATCCATTGAGGAAAAGTGTTTGCTCTCCCAGTCGATAACTGTGCCTCTGAGATTTTGTCCTGGGTGAAAGCTGGCATTGTTGCCTTCACACATACCAGGAAGTTTTGTCTCAAACCCCATTTCTCCCCTTGGTTCTCTTCTGCCTGTTTGGCCGCCATTGCACACAAGAACCACTATTTCCGACTATTTCGGAAACAGTCATCTGACCTTAATAGGCGCCTATTCACATCTGCTCATAATGAGTGCAAGAGAATCCTGAAGGACGCCAAGCAGTTGTTTGCTGAGAGAATGAGACAGCGCATAGCTGACCACAAGTTCGGCTCCAAGGACTATTGGTGGTTATACAAACGAGTGCTGAACAACAGCAAGTCCTTTATCCCTTCTTTAATGAATGAATTTGAGGTCTTCACATCATCAGTGGACAAGGCTGAGTGCTTTGCTCGCAGATTCTCATCCAACTTCACATTTGACTCATCTGGAGTACCCCCACCCAATTTCTCTAGAAGAACTGAGGCTAAACTGTACGATATACACATTACCTCAACAGTAGTATCCCACGTAATATCAAAACTTGACCCCCATCAGGTGAGTGGTGGTGATGGAATCCAAGTGATTAAGAAATGTGCCCCTGACCTCTCCTCTGTCCTCTCTAAACTGTATAACTACTGCCTTTCTGCTTCCTGTTTTCCAGCATGCTGGAAGTCCTCTTCTGTCATTTCTGTATTTAAAAACTCTGGTGAACCCTCAGACCCATTCAACTATCACCCTACCAGCCTTCTTCCAATTTTCGGGAAGGTGTTTGAGGCAATTATTAATGCTGAATTAGTGCAGCATCTTACTGTCCATAAACTCTTCTCTGACAGGTAGTATGGCTTCTGCTTTGACAGGTCCACAGTTGACATGTTAGCAACCATTACGGAGTACATGTTCCAGGCTCTTGATGAGTCAGGCAAGGCTCGTGCTGTTGCTCTGGACATCTCCAAGACTTTTGACAGAGTTTGTCACACTGGCCTTCTATGCAAGCTATGGGGTTGCTAAATCTGATCCAATCTTTCCTGAATAACTGCATAATGAAGGTCGTCCTGAATGAGCGTACCTCCATATCTTACTGTACAAATGTTGGTGTCCCTCAGGGCTCTATAATAGGCCTGACGCTCTTCCTTATTTTCATAAATGACCTCCCAGACGAGATCAAGAGTCAAGTAGGCATCTACGCAGATGAAACCACAATTTACTCCCACATCAGTGAGAAACCCGGTGTGCCGGGCAAACATAATCTTGCTGCTGATCTTGTGAGTGATCTACATTCTGTGGTGAATTGGGGTATGAAGTGGCTTGTAAATTTCAATGAGTATTATACCAAGCTGCTGTCTGTCAATCATCAAAGGCAACTTATTCTGCCCCACATAAGCATGGACCAAGTGAGTCTTCCCAAGAGCAATATACAGTGCCTCCTCGGCCTTATCTTCTCTTCTGATCTCAAGTGGAACCACTACATTGAGTCAATAGCAAAATCCACTGCCAAGAAAGTTGGGTCACTGTGTTGGGCCAGAATGCTCTTCCTGCTTGAATCCATCCTGCACATATACAAATCAACCATTCGTCCATGCATGGAGTACTGCTGCCATATATGGTCAGGTGTCCTTGCTGTTCATCTCGGTGATCTTGACAGGCTCCAAAGGAGAATTAGTAATGTGATAGGTACTGACTTGGCGGCTCGACTCCAGCCACTTTCCTACCGATGGGATGTGGCTTCCCTTTGTCTGTTCTATAAATACTTCCATGGCTTCTGCTTCAACGAACTTAAGTCACTGGTGCCTCTGCAACAGGTGTTTACTCATGCAAACAGACTGGCAACTGGGTCTCACCCTTTAACAGTTAGATCAACCAAATGCAAACGACAATTCTACTCCTGCAGCTTCTCTCGCACTTCCCGCCTGTGGAACTCGCTTACTTATTCTTGCTTTCCTGATGGCTACAACCTCCCCACCTCTGCAACTGTCATCACACCTATATTCCCTCCCTTCTCTTGCTAATTTCTAACTGGTTTGTCTCTCTCTTCACTCTCTTCTATCTAATTTTTACTCTTATGTAGCCCCCTGCACATCAGTGGTGCTATCGCATTGCTTGGGGTGATATGATTAAAAAAAAGAAAATCTTCACTCTTGAGATTTTTGTTTTCTGCTACTCAACATTATTTCTCTTCAATGAAACATTTTTGAATGAAAGGTTGGTGCCCAAGTGTATGTGTGTGTATATATATAATCTTGTGCATTTCTACCTTTCACAAGGTTATATATATATATATCATTTGTCCCTTGGTGCTGTTTTCCCTTTTAACCGTCTTTGGCAGATAGATCCAGTTTATTTCTTAACCTTAATGACACAACTGACGACTGAAAAGCTGACACCAACAATATTTGAAATTTTTCTATAAAACTTGCCAGTGTCTTTGTGCAGTGTTACAATTTTCAATTTACTTCCTTGGAGTAACATCCATCAAGGACAATGAGTGTAAGACAACTAATCAACAGTCAAGACAAGAGTATCTGAGTATTATAAAAATCTTATGCAATCATGGATGATTCAATATTGATATACCTTGATGATCACCTGACAAGGTGCTGAAAATAGCACACTTGTATTTATCTACAAGAGGTAATATTTATACTATTTACATTATTTGGACTATTGTCCTCAGCTAAGTTGTTATTTTCACGACATTGTGGCTGTTGTACAATTTGGCCTTCTTCAGGTCCTAGAAATTTTTAATTGAATGCTTTATTGTGTTCACTGGAGTTTATCATTCTCACTTCTAGTACAAAGCCACTTCTGGTAGCCATGTAGTTATCTGCCTTTAACCTAAATCTGTAACATCTATATCCACATGGCCCAGTGGATAAAGATGTTAGTTAGTTTCAATGACTTGACCCAAAGAGTTGTGAGTTCAATACCAGGCTAATAACTGAACAATAATTTAGAGAGTTAAGTTAAAGGGATATGACTCATGACTACCAGAAGTAGCTTTGCATGAGGAGTAAGAATTATATACCTCAGTGATTGTAATAAAGGATTTGGTTAAAAATTCTTAGCACCTGAAGAAGACTGGAGTGTACAATGGTCGAAATGTCATAAAAATGACAACAAAGATAAAGACAATAGTCTGAATAATATAAATAGTGTAACAACTTTTGCATAGTTAAAAGCAAAGTTTTATAATAAATTTTAAGAATATTACTGAAAATATTACTCTACTACATATCGAACATTATTAAAAAGTAAATGCTTGGAACTGTGGAATGTCATTCTGTTAGTTCTTACTACTACTAAGATTATATATATATGACAGAAAGAGAAAAAGAATAGTGATTTCTTTGTTGACTAGAAATATCAGGTTGAATATATTTTTTATTATTATAAATAAAAATTCAGGTTTTGATATGATCTGAAGTCTTTGTGATAATAAAATCCTTTATTGTTCAATTTTTGTGAAAATGTAGTTTTAACGTTTGTTGTTGACTAGTATCTTGTCTAGACTACAATAAGAAAAACTATTGGCATTTACGAAGTGTAAGGAAATAATTTTTTCAGTAGCAAGTACTTTTTTCGAAATCGACTTGTGATTTGATTGGTTGGCCAAAGGAAGTGGGTTTTTAAAAATGAATCAAATGTTAATATTTACTAGTTCTTCATCTTGTTGCTTTTTATTTACTTGGATCATTGAATTTTTTTTTTTCCTCTTTTCATTTATGCAAGAAAAACCATTCTTTTGTTCTCAGAAGTACTTAGTTCTTTTCCTGGTGTTCCCTCCCCACCATTCTTTCATTATTTTCATTACTTTTCCTTCTTTTTTCCTGATTTCTATCCTACCTTAATTCTTTCTTTTTAAGTTTTTTATTTTATGTTATAGCATCAATTCTAGATATTTTTCCTATTCCTTACCATTTTTGTTGATTTTTTCTATAATCATTTCACCCCGAGCAAGGAAGAAATGCCACTAGTGCATAGAGGGTTACATAAGAGAATGAAAAAAAAGATACAGGGGATGTCAATGAAAAGATAAGAGATAGATGAGAATTAAATAGATAAAAGATGGCATTTTTTTTAATCATTTCACCCCAAGCAAGGCAGTTTTATTGCTGCATAGAAGGAAAGTGATGAGAAAGAGGAACAAGTTATAGGGGGCTTCAGGATAAGAGAAGGATTAGAATACTGGTGTGATGAGAGTAGAGTGGAGGGAGAAAAGAACATACTGGTGTGATGAGAGTAGAGTGGAGGGAGAAAAGAACATGAGGGAAAGGATGCAAGTCAGAGAGATGCAAGTCAGAGACAGTTGACCTTACATTTAAATTCTTGGAGATTGTAGATTTCGGGGAAGCAAGTATACGGAAGGGAATTCCACAGGGAGGAAGTTTGAGAAAAGCAGTTGCTATTTAAACTTTTGGAGATTGTAGCTAGCAGAGAAGCTAGCAAGCTGCCACTGGTGTAGAGAGGGTTACATGAAAGGAAAGTAATAAGAGGGACAATTTATAGGGGGCTTCAGGAATTAGGTAAGAGAAGGATTATAATATTGGTGTGATGAGAGTAGAGTGGACGGAGAAAAGAACATGAGGGAAAGGATGTAAGTCAGAGAGATAGAAAATGACAGTTGACCTTACATTTAAATTCTTGGAGATTGTAGCTGTTAGAGAAGCAAGTAAACGGAAGGGAATTTCACAGGGAGGAAGTGTGAGAAAAGAAGTTACTACTTAAACTTTTGGAGATTGTAGCTATCAGGGAAGCTAGCAAACAGAAAGTGTGAGAAAAGAAGTTATTAGAGTTGAAGAGGCGGTTACATTTAACTATTTTGATGCTAAAATGGTGGAACCTTGATGCCAATCTAGCAACAGGAGTAAATACATGTGGTTGGGGTGTGATGGGAAAAAAGCTTCTTAGAGTAGTTGTCATGAAAGTACTTGTAGAAAAGACAGAAGGAAGCTACATTGGTGAGAATGTGACTGAAGGTGAGCTGCCAAGTCAGGGTCGATTATATTGCAGATCCTTCTTTGGATTTTGTTAAGAACCTGAAGATGAATAGAAGAAACACCAAAACAAATATCACAACAGTATTCTTTCTTTATATATATATATATATATATATATATATATATATATAAATTAATAAAGGATTAATTCAATGATGTTGAATGACCATTTCGATGTGAAATCCTTTATTAATTTATATTTGCTCTGTAATATTTTATTACATGGAGCTCTCTTCCTGTATCATTTTTTAATATTAAAATAAAATTTTTAATATTAATTAGGATCGGGTTTTTGGAATTTACCTTCCTGCTTTTTTCACTTGGATTAAAGTATCTGATTTAAAATATATATATATATATATATATATATACACCGGGGTGTCAAAAAAGAAAGGCTGAAAGATGGATGAGATTCAAAGAGATAGAAGACAGCAATTGACATTCCATTTAAATTTTTGGATTATAGCTATCAGTGAAGCAAGTAAATGGAAAGGCTTTGACAGTGGGTAAAAGCCCTGGTTAGATCCAGTGACTTAACCCAAAAAGTTGTTAGTCCAATATTTGGCTACAGCAGAGAACAAAATCTCAGAGATTTGTGTTAGATAAAGATAAGTAAAACATCTGGAAGTGACATGACTCGTGGAACCAGAACAATCAACTCCAGTGATTGAAATAAATGATTCAGCTCAAAATTTTAATCCCTTGAAGAAGATTGAAAGATACAACTACCAAAATCTCAAGAATATGGAAACAAAGATGAGGATAACTGTCTGAACAATTCAAATACTGTGAATAAATAAATCTTTTTATAATATAATACATCAATGCAGAAGGATGAAATTGAAGTTTCAAGTGTAACAGTCGTGGAACATATGAGAAAGGGAAAGAAATAAATATAGACAAATACTGAGGGAGAAAAAGAGTCTGGAAAGAATATATACTGTAATGGCCATAATATAAGGAACGGAAACAACAAAGACATAAATATGTGTATTACTTAAAAAGTAATGAATGATTAGCAATTAAACTTTTACTGAATAAAGATTAGGGTGTGTAATGCATAAATATTATACAAAGTTACAAAAATTTACATAATAGTTTTTTTAAATAAAGATTAAATGGAACAAAGGAAATAAGCTACTGGACAAAAGTTATGGAACAATCTTGTTAATACAGTATGCTGATTAAAAGGCAGTTAAAGGAAGAATGCATGTTTTTAGGATTGTATAGCTATATCAGTTTGCCAGTTGGTCACATTTTACCTCCTGTTATGTTTTATTGATTCTGGTTTTGGATAATTTTTCATCTTGCTATATACATCTATAGAGATTCACATTAAAAGTCCTTTTCTCATGGTTTTATATCCTGATTTTTGATTAATTTTTTTTTTAATCATATCACCCCAAGTAAGGCAGGAATGCCACTGATGTGCAGGGGGTTACATAAGAGTAAAAGGATTAGAGGAGAATGAGGAGAAGGACAAACCAGTTAGAAAGGAGCAAGAGGAGGATGGGAATACAGGTGTGATGACAGTTGTGAAGGTGAGAGAAAAAAAAGGATCTACAGGACAGTGTGGAAAGAAGTAGGATCAAGTAGTTAAGTATTGACTTTGCATTTAAATTCCTGGAGGTTGTAGCCATCAGGAAAGCAAGAATAAGGAAGCAATTTCTACAGGCAGGAAGTGTAGGAAAAGAAGCTGCAGGAGTAGAATTGTCATTTGCATTTAGTTGATCTAACTGTGAATGGGTGAGACCCAGTTGCCAGTCTGGTTGCACGAGTAAACACCTGTTGCAGAGGCACCAGTGACTCAAGCTCATTAGAACAGAAGCCATGAAAGTATTTATAGAACAGACAAAGGGAAGCCACATTACTGATTCTCCTTTGGAGCCTGTCAAGAACACGGAGATGAACAGCCGGGGAACCTGACCATATATGGCAGCAGTACTCCATGCATGGACAAATAGTTGATTTGTATATGTGCAGGATGGTTTCAGGTGGGAAAAACTTTTGGCCCAACACAGTGACCCAACATTCCTAGCAGTGGATTTTGCTATTGACTCAATGTAGTGGTGAAAATATGGTTTTGTGGCCTGGTAATTTTGAATAGAGATCTATTTCTAAAGATGGCAAAATGCTGGTCTCCTTATCATTTATTTTTTATTTATTTTTGTATCACTACATAAGAATAACAAGCAAATATAATCTAGAATATGCCAAAATATAGGACCTGGAATATGTAAGTTGGAAGTAAAATTAGCATTGGTCAAGCAGAACAGAAATAAAGCATCAATCTTATATAGAACTGTAAAATAAATGCTGTCAGATTTAGAAAATTTTGGCATTGGTATGATTACAGAAATAATAAATGTATGAAATTTTCAATGTAAAAGAATATCTTTGTAGAAATGTCTAAAAAGCCAAGGTGCAAATTAATTTGAGCTTTATTAGTCAATCAATTTTGTGGGCTATATAACCAAGTTTATCCTTTGAATTTTGATGAATAAAAAATGTTTAGGACAAGCACTGTGATTTTGTTAAAACAATATGATCAGAATAGTATATTAGAAAGAGCAATACAAATGTTTAATAATGTATGGACTGTACAGGAGCATTTGATTCTGCTTAGCAGAAACATTTATTTGAATAGCAAGTAAAAACTTTGGCTGAATATTTAAGTAATCCAGCAAACAACTTGCACAGCAATAGAAAATGAGTTGGATAATTATAGAAAAATAGAAAAACGTATGCGATATGAATGTGTCTTCTCAGTCAATTTAGTCCAATGCATGATATATGCACGGGTGATCATGCCTGACTGGGTAAAATAATTTCCCCTAGTAGGTTGCTATTACATTCTGCAGTAGACTGGGTACCAATAAATGTTTGGCTGGAGGAAGAAGAGACAGATTACATTGTACCACAATGCACATCAGATGTGCTTAGTGATGCTGTTGATATCCCCTCAGAACCAAAACTTGGAGAGCCAAGTTCCAATTCTAGTTGAAATTTTTCATTCACTTACATGCATATACCCCAGGGAAAGGTATTAATCTGTCTCTTCTCCCTCTAGCTATGGGTTAAATGGCAGCATAGATTGAGTTCTATAGCTTTGGTTGTCAACCAGTCTGCTGCAGAAAGTAACGATAACATACTGCAGGAAAAATTTCTGCTCAGTCAGCCATGTCTCTTTCGAGACATGATCTCCCAAGTGTGTATCATGCATGTCACTTAACTGTGTCTTCTCACTTGATTTATTTAACCAATACATTAAGTCTAACTTAATAGAACTAGAAAACTTTTTAAGATTCAATATTTGTGGGACACAATTTTAACAACATTATATACAAATATGCTGCCTTGATAGCAATCACAAAAAGAAAATAGGTGCAGCTCTTAAACAAGATAATATAGGAAGAAGAAAGGAGTGGTGAAATGCCATGTAAAATCACTTCTGCTATAAGGCTGGGAATGCTGGACAATTTAACCACCAATGAAGAGATTCAAAACAATGGAATCATGGTTCTACATAAGCATATTGTTAATGTGTTAGACTGAAAATGTAAATAATGAAGAATTCTTAAGGAAAATCGAAAAACAAGACACTTATATTAAAAATCATAAAGAGACGGTTTAATTTTATGGTATCCATAATGAGTAAAGTGGGTTAGAGAATTTGACACTTACATGACATATTGAAGGCAAGAGGAGAGCATTTAACCCTTCTCCTCCACTTGAGAGAGAGATGTGACACAAAGTCTTTTTTAACATGGGGAACCTGAGCGCGTATACCCAGGTCATGGTTTTGAACCTATCCACTGTGGTGAATAGGTTCAAAGTCGGTCTAAACTGGTCTTAAATTGGTCTTAAACTGGTCTTATTCAGTCTTAATTTGGTTATTTTGGACCCTAACCTGAAGGCCGAAGCCCAGTAATTAACCTAAGTTAGTATAAATTAAGAGCAGCAATTAGGAGAAAACTGTAAGAGGATTAACATTGCTTAGAAATACAAAGGATAGGAAATCATGGAGAGCCATGATCCACTGAAATCTTGAAGTGACATGCCATATAAAAAAGCTTCCATTAGGAAATGCAGGTTCATTTTGCATTATTCCTGTTTAGAAAAAGCAAAACTCTTTTGTTTCTCCTTCCAACACCAAACAATAGATTTAAACAGAAGGGCACCATTAGGATCTCTATCTTAAGTTGGCCACCAGTCTAATAGAAAGAAAAGTCAGAATTCAAAACAGTGAAGAAAGAAAGGAAAAATCACTCTTTTATCTTTCCCAAGAACAATGCAGAGTTATTAAAGAAAAGGAAGCTGTGAAGAACCATGATCAGCTATTTCTTGACGGGATATAGCACTTGCAAAGAGATCTTCACTTGTGCTGCATTTTTGACATCACTTTGTATTATTTATCTTTTCTCAGTCTTTACATTTGCGTTTCTTAATATCTCTCATGAACTGATTGACAAATGATTTATGGATTCGATGTCATGGTAAGACTTTACATAAGTCAGTCAGTTAAGTACCATATGTGATACACGCTTGGGCAATCATGTCTTGAAAGAGACATAACTGACTGGGCAGAAGATTATAATGCAGTAGGTTGCCATTACATACTGCAGTAAAGTGGTTGCCAGCCAAGGCTTTAGAAACCAATCCACCGTGTTATTTAACCCATAACTGGAGGGAAGAGACGGATTAATACCTTTCCCAAGGGTATTTATGCATAAGTAAATACAAGGAATTCAACTGGAATTTGAACTCGGCTCCCCAATTTGTCATTCTGAGTTGATATCCACTGCACCACAATGCACATCCCTTTACATAAGAGGTTTTTTTTTTTAATTTTCTTTAAAAACAAATTTCATGGTGTCTGAATTTTATCAGAATTTAGTTTATAGGTATTCTGGCTAACATCTAATATGTTACTTACAGTGTGTTAATGAATTTAAAAATAATGTATTAAAATGAAATGAGGCTGAATTTGTTGAAATTACCTCTCAACCAATTTTCTGTTATTTAATGTTGAAATCAGTGTCTATTTCATTATATTTAAGCATATGGTTAAGAATAAGTCAATACTGACTATTTATTCAGTTTGGGGATGAATAAATATTGGTTATATTTGAATCAATAAGTATTTACATTTAGTCAAAAATGTGTCTATAAACATTTGCTTAGCTCAGAAATAGTTAAATATTGGTCATTTAAATTATTTTATACAGTGGTGACCTTCCCTACTATCTATTACCAAATAAAACATATTTTACACTGATCCCTCATATCATTCAACCATCGCAGTGATTGAATATATTCTTAAGTCTGAGATTGAGTGAATCTAGGCAGCTTTCAAGCTTCACTACTAATTCAGTCCTTACTTACAATATTGCAACTTAAAAAATAAAATTTGAATGCAATATTTTAAGCAAAAAATTTCTTATTTTTTATGTCACTAGAATAGCTTGTCCTTTACTTTTTCAGGTTTAATATCTTGTCCTGTTCTTTTCAAGGTTTGATATAATCTTAAGAATATTACTTTTCATGTGTGCATTTTTCCATATATATATATATATATATATAATTGTAAACTTTATCACTATAGTCATTTTGAAAAACTCTTCGAGTATATACAAGGAAGAAAAAAATGGTTGTAAAAACAAAAGAAAGAGCTAAGCAGGTGAACATCAGTCAAAGTATGTAGCCTTTGTCTCGGTCACGTGGGTTTTTGAGTTCCCTATATATTTTCATTATCAGTATCCTCTTTAGCCAACCTTCCCTGAAGATCCGGTTAAATGAAACTTTGGTAGGTTTGTTGGCTTTTGAGATTATTTACTTATATATATATATATATAAATATATATATATATATATATATATATATACAAAATAATATATATATATATATTTATTATAAATTATGTTTTAGAACATGTACATAGTTTTTTCGATATATGTCCTCTTCTCTACAATCATATGTTTGTTTCAATGTTGGGTTACCAACATTTCATTAGGAGGAAAGAGCAAGAGTTAGAATCATCCTCTGTTTATATTTGGTTCGTTGTTGTTGTGGGGTTGGTTGGGGTTATTGATAATGAAGGGAATGTGTCTTTCGTTTTGACCGTTAGACTTTTGAAGAACTTGGTGTGTAAGTGCGAAATTGTTGATTAATGACTTTATCTGTTGGAATGTACGTTTTTATCGGTCGGGTATATCTTTTGGTTAGGATTTCAAAGAAAGTGGTGTGTAGAGGGGGAATTTCGAAGAAAGTGGTGTGTTTTGGACGGGAAAAAAATTTTCTTTCCTTGTTCTGTACTCACTCGGATATATATATATATATATATATATTATTTTGTAACATACGAAAAAATAAAATCAACTGATATTTCTATGATAACAACCAAGATGTGTCTCCTACATGGCAGTGCTGCAGCATTAAACGAACACACTATGAGCCCATTCACAAGTTTCATATTGTCAACAATAACAAAACACTTGAATGCATTACTGGATGATGTTTATAATTTGACCAAGATAACAATCATTTTTTTTAAATAAGTGTTTCACCCTGAGCAAGGCATTTCACTGCCACTACTGCGCAGGGGGCTACATAGAGTGGAGAAAGGATGGTTAAATATAGGAAGTGTCAGAGGGTGGGTGATAGGCAGGTAAGGATACCGAGAATGAGGGTTGGGTAGATGAGAGTGTTCTGAGAATAATTGGAAGTTAGTGTGATAGGAGGTGTCTATTGACCCTACATTTAAACACCTTGAGATTGTAGCTGCCGGGAAAGCAGACTTGTGGAAGGGAATTCCACAGGTGGGAAGCGCGAGAAAAGAAGCTAATGGAGTATAAATTATGGTTACATCTTATCTGTTTAACTGTAAAAGGGTGGGACCTAGTTGCTAATCTAGTATCTCATGCAAATTTGTGCTTAGGCGGCACCAGTGATCTAAAGTTCATCGGAGCAGAAGCCATGAAAGTAGTTGTAGAAGAGGCACAGATGCCATAGTTTATGTTATTTGAAATCAAAAAGGTCATTCACAACATGAAAACCACATTTATTTCATTACAGCCTACACAGACTTATACAGCAGACCCAGAATAGGTGCCTTCATAAATGTACCACCTCATGCTCACCACACCATTCCTTGCCCATCTTTAAATATGTTTTCTTTTTTTTTTTTAATCGTATCACCTCGAGCAAGGTGGTAACGCCACTGATGTGCAGGGGGCTATGTAATAGTGAAAATATTGGAAAAGAGAAAGCCGGAAACCACATCCTAAACAGGGAACAAGGGATGAGCTTCTTAACCTGTTCAATAGACATGGGTGGAGTGTGAACTGGGCGATAGATCTATCTACTCCAAATGAAAAAAAAACAAAGTGAGAAGATTGGAAAAGAGAAACATAGAAACCACATCCTAAACAGGGAAAAAAGGATGAGCCTCTTAACCTGTTCAATAGACGTGGGTGGAGTGTGAACCGGGCAATTGCCTTGTCCCTTCAGAACATAGGTGATCATGGTCTTTTCCATATCCCCATCCCTTGTAGCTTTTAACACTCCTTCTCCTGTTATCCCAGTCACTCAATCCCTGCTCTACCATCCATCTGCTCAAGTCCATAAAGTATGTCACACATTGTTTTCCCTGGTTTCTCCTTTCTGTGAGCATCAGATTCTTCAAGTCCTTCCTTCCTCATTACATGTTGGAGAAACTTCAGCTGTTTTTTCTTGATGTTAAGTCTCTCTTTTTTTGTGTCTATCCTCTCCAAAATCTCATCACTACTCATATAGTATCCTCAGCATCCTTCTATAGAACCTTATTTTTGTTGCTTCAAGCTTTCTTTCATCTTTGATGAGATTGTCCTATTGTGTCTATAAATATTTACTTGGCAGTCGATACCTTTTGGTGAGGTTTTCAGAAGACATGGTTGGCATATTCTAGGCCACAGCCATGTTGAACAAATGAAAAAGTAAAAACAATTGTGTTATTCATATGCCTGAGTTAACAAAATATTGAGTAAGGGTAGATAATTCAGAATTGATACTTTACTTTTTTTTCTTTTTAATCATATCACTCAACGCAAGACAATAAAGCCACTACAATGCAAGGGGTTACTGAGTATGAAAAAATCTGAGAAAAAGATTTTTAGAAATCAGTCAGTTAAGTGCCATACGTAAAACACGCTTGGGCAATTATGTCTCTTCCAAGACATGACTGACTGGGCAGAAGATTATCCCACAGTAGGTTGCCATTGCTTTCTGCAGTAGACTGGTTGCCAGCCAAGGCTATAGAACCCAATCTGCCCTGTTATTTAACCCATAACTGGAAGGAAGACACGGATTAATAAATTTCCCAAGGGTATTTGCGCGTAAGTGAATGCAATGAATTCAACTAGAATTCGAACTCGGCTATTAGAAATAGAGAACAATAAAAGAACTTGAATTACGGAGACAGAATATTTCAACTGATATTTCATTTAAAATTTTGAAATTTCACTGTTGAAATTTTTGCTTGAAACCATAAATTCTTTGTGAATATTCTTTCTTGATATTTCTTGCCATCTTTCTGCTTTACTGTCACCTACAATCTCTAAAAATTTAAATGCAATGTCAATTGTCATCTTTTGTCTCTTTGAAACATGTTCTTTTACTGTCTTCTCTGATTTTTTGTTTTACTTTCTCTCTCACTCAGTAACCCCTTAAATTTTAGTGGCTTTTATCATCTTGGAATGAAATGTTTAAAATTAAATGCAAGATTTAAAAAATTTATAAAGTAGTAATTTCTAAACCCAAACTGGAATTCTATTACTATTGGGTTTGAGCTCAAGATAGCAAATTGCATTCTGAATATTTCTTGCACATAACAGATAAATTGTACTAATTAGTCCTTATATGTGTATAGGAATGTCAGATGGTTTGACATCTGTGCCATCTTTTATGTAGTTTTTGACCGAGTTCACCAGTGTATCACTCGGCTTAGAACCAATTTAATAATTTTCAGAATTGAAGTTTTGGTCCATGAATTTGGTGACATAGTAATTGTGAGTTGAATCTCTGGGCCAGGCAGTGTACACTCAGTGGAAATTGTGTGATCAATAACTGTGCAGAACTAAATAAGATCTAGACAAGATATTCCTAAACATGTACAGCAGAACAGGAATTATCTACCCGCATAGATTAAATGAAAGTTAATTTTTAAATTCCCTGTAGATTATTTGGATCAAGAAACATCTGATGAAGGCTGGAGTGTGTAACAGCTCAAATTTTGTTGTATACCTACCTACCTATATACAGGAAGGGAATCTTCCTATCATCTTAAATACATAGACACTATTGGAGTAAGTAGCAAGTTGGAGGGATTATAGTGACTAGCTTTTTCCTAGGAATGTATTTACTTCATGCAGTATGTGAGTTTTACACCTGTTGATATACTATTCTTCCCAATTTCTGTTTTGGTGATTACTCATTCAGTAAGTAACCTTTTAAAGTTACATCATTGGTGACAAAGATTGTGCCATTGCATTGACCAAAATACAATATTTTCATAACAAAGAACCAAAACATAAAATTTTAGGTATGAAGATTATGTGTTCACCAAAATACGACATTGGCATTCAATATTGTGCTACTGCCAAAATACAACATGTTGGCATCAAAGATTATGTGTTTGGTCAAAGACAGCATTTTGGTAATGAAGATTGTGGCATTCATCAATGCAACATTTTAGTGATGAAGAATTTTGGTGGCAAAAATTTTTGCTGATAATAATAATAATAAAAAAATTACTAACACAACATTTATATGAAAATGATTTTGGGCCAGAAATTAACAAAACATTCACTGAGATAATGTTACACAAACATAGTAATAGGAATAAACTCAAAAAAAAAAAGTTACCAATTCAATTTATACAAACAAAAGTTTTACATAAAATTTCACCAAGGAGAATTGGTAAAGGAAGATAAAAAAAATACAAAAAAATATAAAGCCTTTTTTTAGCTTCAAAGATTTTCAAGGGTTAAGTGATATCAATCGGCTGTGTGAAAAAGTGAAAATTTAAAAAATACAGTATTATTGTTACATGTTTAAAAAAACATGTAACATCAAGATAATTTCTTAGGATAACGTATTACATGGAAGTAAATTGCAGGAAACTAAAAGTGTTTTTTGATTGACAGATTTGAAAAATATATATATACATCTGCAAAATAGAAAATGGAGGAGTTTAAAAAAAGTTGTCAGAAACTGGAAAGCAATAACTGGCTTGAAAAATTCAAGGAATTGTTTATGAAAAAGCAGAAAATATTTACAAGCATAATTATTGATTGTTTGAGTGCTTTTTCTCAGGAAGCTATCATAAAAGCAATTACAATGCTTCACCACAAGCCTGAGGAAGGTGTGACATTTGCATCCTATTACCACAGATAAGAAGACCTTTACAAGACAAACTGCATAAATTGGTCTGATCAGAAAAAGGTCAGACTAGTTTTACAAAAATAAGGCAATGTTGAACATATGAAGTTTGTGAATTATATTCTATCCAAAAAATGGAAATCAGGAGGATATTTCTAAATAATCTTGAAAACAGACCCAAGTTAACTCTGTGAAACTTGACAGAAGATTGTCAGAGATGTATAAATTTTTGGCAGGATACTAAAAATATTGAAATAAGCATCATGTTGCACTTCAAAATGTGTGACATAAAAATAAAAACATAAAGAAAAAAGACATTAGTCCAAACCCCTGCCATGCTTGTGGAGGAATACATTTCTATAATGTTTGTTCCTTTAAAAGCAAGGACTGCTGGTGTCGTTGTAAAAAAGAATGTTCTTAGTGTCTCATGATGATGAATCTTCAAATCAGAATATGAGAAAATTTTCTGAAAAATGTGAAATTACTACTAGACAGTATTTATGATTTAAGCATAATAAATATTTATACTTGGAGGAAAATAGGAAAACCAACATTAATGATTTCAAAAAATAGCTTGTTCTGTCACAGAAGAGAAAATTAAATTTGTAAGCAAATTTGTTATGAATGTAATGTCAAACAAAAACGTTAGAATTAAAAATATTCATCATGAAAAATATGAATAATATTTTTGGTAAAGATTGGATGGGAAAATTCAAATTATGGTACTGCCCAATCAGTTTATTTTGCCAAAAAGTGAGTTCTACTAATGAAACATAAGCTCTAAGGTGATAATCAAAAAGTAAATGGAGCTTGAGCTAAAAGAAGGCATACAACTAGTTTTCAAAAATAAAAGAAATGTACCCTTTGTGTTGATAAAACAAATAAATGATAAGCTTGGTAGACTTTTAAAAAAATATTGGTGATTTGTCCAAAGGTGAGCATGGTGACTGGGTTTCAGGAAGAGTATATATTGAAAAAGGTCAAAGAAGATATGAGTCTATGCAGAGTTTTCAACAGGCTTAAACAATACTCTCAAAGATTATCACTGCCCACTTCTGGGACCAAAAGAGATGTTTGTGCATCTTAGTGGAGGTGAGGTTTTTTTAAAAATATACTTTAGTGATGCATATCTTCACTTTCAAGTCAGTGAAGAATGTTCAAAATTCTTAACTATAAATAAACAGACGATTATATAAAATTAATCGTTTGCTGTTTGGCATTAAAGTCACTCCAGCTATCTTCCAGCAAGTCATGGGCATGATGCTAAGTGGTCTCAACTTTGCGATTACATACCTTAATGATGTTTTCCTGAGAAGTGAAGACATGGAAAAACATAAAGAAAATGTTTTTGAAGTGTTTAAAAGAATTCAGGTCTATGAATTCAAGCTAAGGAATGAAAAGTGTGAATTCTTTATGGGCAATACTAAATACTTGGGACAGATGATTGACAAGGATAACATGAGACCAGATCCAGTGCAAACGAGTGCTACTAAAGACATACCTGCTCGTGACAATGTCTGCTCCCTGCAAAGTTTCCTGGGATTAGCAAGCTATTATAATAATTTTGTAGCACACTACAATACTAAAAAAATTGATCGTGGCAAGTGACATGAGTGCATATGGTATCGTAGACAGCTTTTTGAAATGGGCAGAGGTTTTCCAGATGTAAGAGTCTAACCATGCAAATAGTAATACAGTTTTTGCATGAACTGTTCACAAGATTTGGAGTTCCAGATTCAGTTGTTTCTGAGAATGTTACGCAATTTACTTAAAGAGAGTTCAAGGAATTTTGCAAGATGTTTGTGTTAAATCACATTTAACTGCCCCTTACCATCCTAGAAGTAACAGCCAGGCAGAGTGTTTCTTGGATACTTTTAAAAGAACTTTAAAAGGAAGCCAACAATGGATCCACAACTTCACCATGTGTATAGACTGAAAACCAAATAAAAATGCGTGTTCAGCCATGTCTCCAGTAGAGATTATGTTTGTGTGTAAGATAAACTCAGTGTTTGATAAACTGATTTCTTATGGCAAAAAATTATGAGTATACAGGGGAAAAAATAAACTGGGAAGGAACTTTTATAATATTCATCAAAAATTTTTTTACAGCATCTATTGGGAGTAAATAAGATGTATTGGGAAGTCAGTACTATTGTTCAAAGAATCAGAAGAATGATATATCTAATTAAGGAACCATTAAAGGCACTACAACCAAATAAAAAAGAGCGACAAAGTTCAAGAGAACAATACATCGGATGTGGTAGAACCTATGGATGTTCCCTTTGATATATTTGACATGGCCTTTCTTAAAAAAAGCTCTGAAAATTAGAGGTTCAGAAAAGGTGTAGTAAGAAGTTGAGGAAGCATACAGAAAGGATTGACATCAACTATAAAAAAAAATATTGACTCAGGAAGGAGACAATCTAAAATAGAGGGTGTTGTATACCTATCTATATACAGAAAATGAAGTAAGTAAGAAGGCAGTAATAATCTTGACTCATAGTTTCCTTGCAGTTATCTACTTTACGCAGTGTGTGAGTCTTGTACTTGTTGATATACTATTATTCCCAACCTCCATTTTGAAGATTACTCACGCAGTAACCTTTTAGGGATAAAAGAGCTGTGATAACAGCAACAAAGATGAAGACAATTATCCACATGTATATAATGATAACTCCCTAATTTTATAAATAAATCATACAGAAAGGCTTCTTGCTAATCAATAAAATTAACTATTTTACAGTTCCATTAGCCATATTTTTGTTCTTTCTTGTCTTGAATCAGAACACTATGATCACTTGACTGTATCGCTTTTACATTCCAACACCATTTCTACTTTGCAAACTTTTTGCCTTCTTACTCTTGCTTTGCCTAGTTTTGCCTTGCATACATTTTGTTTCTTAGTATTATTTCACCCTGTTCTCTTCATTTTGTACTTGTTTATGGAAAAGCTTGTCAGTTCTGTTTGTTGAGTATTACACTTAACCATGGCCAATTACTTACAGTCTTCAATGAAACTTGTATTAAAGAGAAATTATATATATATATATATATATATATATATGAAGAGAGAGAGAGAGAGAATATATATAAACCGTAAATAGCATTCATAAAATAATATGAATAATTTAAACATTAGGAAGACTGCCAGATCTGTGCCAAAATTAATAATCTTACTAGTCTGAGAGAAATATTTGTTTTTGGTAGATCAAGTAATTATTCTAAGTACCTATCTTTACAAACTCGATGAAAACCTTGTCTATGTGTCCATAAACATTTACACACACACACAGGCATAGATATGAAAGTAAGATGAAGATGATGGCAGGGTTGTGTAGTTTAAATAATATAATAAAAAATAACATCAATCTCTTTCTGTAGATATTGTTCTCCATGAGACTGTAAATATGGGTGGGTACATGTATACAGAAATAAATGTTTCGAAATTCTGATAGCTTAATCTTAACTTCATCAAATTAAACATACTAGCAGTACCCATGGAAATTCAATGGTTTTTTTCTGATTTTCCTTGAAATAATAATTTTGAGCTTAAAAAAATAATGCAGTAAAATTATGGAAATATTTGACATTGACAACTTTTTCAATTTCTCTAAAACAGACTTTAAAGACTATCTTCCCTTTTTTCTTTCTTACTGAAACCAAATAGTATCTTTGATAAGTCGTTTCAAGCAATCAAAATGGAATAGTCCATTATTTATGAGGCCTTGGCAGGAGATGTTAAACAATTTTATCCTCTGCTCTTGCATGCTTTCATTTTCTCATTATAACCAAGTAGCATCTTTGATATGCCATTTCTGTCTTTCCATGTGGTCAAAATGGAAGAGTCTATTATTTATGAGGCTTTGGCAGGAGACGTTAAACAATTTCATCCTCTGCTCTTGCATGCTTTCATTTTCTCATTGAAACCAAGTAGCATCTTTGATATGCCATTTCTGTTTTTTCATGTGGTCAAAATGGAATAGTCCATTATTTATGAGGCCCTGGCAGGAGACGTTAAACAAGTTCATCTTCTGCCTTTGCATGCTTTCATTTTCTCATTGAAACCAAGTAGCATCTTTGATATGCCATTTCTGTTTTTTCATGTGGTCAAAATGGAATAGTCCATTATTTATGAGGCCTTGGCAGGAGATGTTAAACAATTTCATTTTTTTTTAATCATCTCACCCCAAGCAAGGCATTCCACTGCCACTATTGCGCATGGGGCTACATAGGGGAAGGTTAAGAGAAGGAGTCGTTAGACATAGGGAATGTCAGGAGGAAGGTGATAGATGAGTAAGGATACCAAGGATGAGGGTTGGGCAGATGGGAAGAGTGTTTGATAGAATGGGAGCAGGTTGGTGTGTTAGGAGGTGTCTATTGATCTTACATTTAAACTCCTGGAGATTGTATCCGTCGGGGAAGCAATCATGTGGAAGAGAATTCCACAGTCGGGAAGTGCGAGGAAAGAAACTGTTGGAGTAGAAGTTGCTGTTGCATTTTATCGGTTTCACTGTATAAGGGTGGGATCTAGTTGCTAATCTAGTATCTTGTGCAAATTCGTATTTAGGGGGCACCAGTGATCTAAGTTCATCGGAGCAGAAGCCGTGAAAGTATTTATAGAAGAGACACAGGGGAGCCACGTCGCACCAGTGGGAGAGAGACTGCAGGCGGTCTGCCAAGTCAGTATCCGTCACATTACAGACCCTCCTCTGAACCTTATCGAGAAGCCCGAGGAGAATAGCAGGGGCACCCGACCAGATATGGCAGCAGTATTCAATGCACGGGCGGATGGTAGATTTATATATGTGCAGGATAGATTTAGATGGAAAAAACTTCCAGGCCTTACACAGAGAACCGACTTTCATAGCAGTGGATTTAGCAATGGATTCGATATAGTCATTCCATTTGAGGTCTGCTGAAAGTGTGAGACTCTGGGAGGCAAGCCTGGTCCATGCTAATGGGAGGTAGGTGAGATTGTCGATGATGGTTAATTGAGAGTAGCTTTGTTTTAGAAGCATTAAAATTTACTAACCATTTCTTACCCCAGTCCAATATGGATTGGAGGTCTTTTTCAAGACCAGATTTTTGTAGGAGGCAAGAGTAAACTGTGATGTCATTGCGTACAAACCTACTTGGGCTCTTATGGAATCAGGGATATCATTAATGTATATCAGGAAGAGTGTAGGACCTAAGATGGAGCCTTAGGGGACACCTGCGTTTGTATGGTAGTTCTGGGAGGCATGACTGGATTAGTTGAAACAAATGTCCAGTTATACCATAGCTCCGCAGTTTACATAGAAGGCCAGCATGCCAAACTTTGTCGAACGCCTTAGATATATCCAATGCAATGGTTTGGGCTTCACCATTCCTGTCGAGTGCCTGGTATATGTACTCGGTGATGGTCATTAGCATATCAGCAGTAGACCTGGTGAAGCAGAAACCATATTGCTTGTCTGAGAGGAGCCTGTGTGCTGTGAGATGCTGAACCACCTCGGCGTTGATAATGGCTTTGAACACTTTGCCAAAGATCGGAAGAAGGCTGATTGGGCGGTAATTTGCAGGTTCAGAGGGTTCTCCAGTGTTTTTAAATATAGGAACTACAGAGGAAGATGTCCAACAGGCAGGAAAGCAGGAAGCAGATAGGCAGAGGTTGTAGAGCTTAGAAAGGACAGAGGAGAGTTCAGGGGCACATTTCTTTAAGACTATGGTTGGGATTCTGTCACCACCGCTCACTTTGTGAGGGTCAAGTTTTAAGATTATCTTAGAGACAAGCAAAGGTGTAATATGGACATCATTCAGTTGTGCCTCGGTTCTAGGTGAGAAGTCAGGTGTAAAAACTCCAGATGAGTCCAGACTCAAATTGTTCAAGAATCTGTGGGCAAAGCATTCAGCCTTATCTGCTGGGGAGAGGACCTCAAATTTGTTGATTAGTTGGGGTATTGTGGACTTGCTCTTGTTAAATACTCTTTTACAGAGTCGCCAGTAGTCTTTAGCGCCGAATTTACAGCATGCTATGCATTGCTTCATTCTGGCAGCAAACAACATCTTAGCTTTGTTAAGTATCCTTTTACACTTATTACGAGCTGAAGTGAAAAGGCGCCTGTTTTGGTCTGACACGTAGTTACGGTAGAGTCAGAAGAAATTATTCCAGTGGGCAATGGTAGCCGAGCAAACGGGTGAGAACCATGGAGATGAATGAGATTTAAGCTGGAATTTCCTAGCAGGGATGAAGGCATCGATGCCAGAGAGACCTCGGATGCACACTCTTCAATGGGAAGACTAAAAACGTTGTTCCAAGGGATGTCACAGAGGAAGTCTCGGAATGAATCCCAGTCTACTCTTTGATAGCAGAAGGATATTCTACTTGTCTGGGTATCATGGGTCGGGCGGGAGTGGAGTGAAATATTGACGGACACTACAGTGTGGTCAGAGTTTCCGAGTGGGCAGAGTTGTCTGGTAGTGCAAGAGTCTGGGATGGAAGTGAAACAGAGGTCTAGAAGTTAGTCCCTTCCATTAGGGTTGTCAGAGAAACGCGTGGGGAAGTCCACTACTTGCATAAGGGATTGGGTGATTGAAAAGTTCATGGTGTGGACACCAGCAGGGTCAGTGACAGCGTTCTTCAGCCACTTGGTGTGGTGGGCGTTAAAGTCACCAAACACGAATACATGGGCAGAGGAACGGAAAGAAATGGCTTTGTCGATATTGTCAGAAATGATGTCAAGTAACAAACAGTCAGGGGAGGAAGGAGAGCGGTAGAGAAAGAAGAGATAGCTAATCGAGCTGAGAAGTGAGAGGCGGAAGCACATGAAATAGAATCAGTTGGTCAATTGTTTGCAACTTGTGAAGAATGGAGACTGGCGCAGCCTACAACATAATGTGGCCTCGGGGTTGCCCACCAAATAATGGTATTATTCAACTGTTGATCAGAGCAGCCTCTCAAGATGCTATGCAAGAGTTCGGGCTCCTAACAACCAGTCGGAAGCAGCAACCAGGAAACTGCCAACCCGGTACCCTCACAATGTAAAGACGTTGCCACCATACTCCGTAACTGCAAAGAGCTTCCAGCTGAACTAACACTAAGACCGGAGAAGGGGGATGAACCGGGAACCCCTTCCTAAACAAGAAACAAGGCGATTACCTCTAAACTCATTCAAAAGAAGTGGTTGGAGTGTGAGACCGGGCAATAGTAGGAACTGTCTACTCCAATTAAAAAAAAAAAAAAAAGCGACTGAGGTTTACAAAGTTTTAACTTAGTATAAGTCAAAAATAACCTTGAATTGCAAAATAATTTACACAAACTAACTGACAAAAAAAAAAAATCAAAGACAAACAAAAAACGAAAAAAGAAAATTTCCAAAAATTACAGAAAAACAGACTGGAAAATGGACTGAATCCCGGTTGACTTACCACAAGCAGCTAACACTGAAAAGTTGATTTAATTAATTTCTGAAGACAAAAATACAAATTAAACCATTTTTTACAGAATATAGTCGAGTTAAGTGGCATGCGTTCGCTGGCCAACCGTTACGAATTGAATGTCTCGAAGACAAATATAACTCTTCTACAAGACAAAACTAATGGAAATAATTGAACCGTGATACTATTTATCTTAAGTAAAAAATAACCTTGAATTGCAAAATAATTTACACAAACTAACTGACAAAAAAAAAAATCAAAGACGAACAAAAAACGAAAAAAGAAAATTTCCAAAAATTACAGAAAAAATTACAGAAAAAAATTTCATCTTCTGTTCTTGCATGCTTTCATTTTCTCATTGAAACCAAGTAGCATCTTTGATATGCCATTTCTGTCTTTTGATGTAGACAAAATGGAATAGTCCATTATTTATGAGCTATTGGTAGGGGAGGGGATAAAATTTGACTGAACTAAAGCATTAGCTCACAAATGTAAGCTCAAGCAGAATTATAAAATTATTTCACTCCAAATAAGGCAGTAGAGTCGTTGAGATGCAACAGGGTTACTGAGTGTTTGAGAATATGATAAAAAATTCTATTAATGAAAGAGAACAATAAAAAACAAGAATTAGTAAAACAGAAGATAATGATTGATATTGCATTTACATTTTTGAAAATCAAGGTTGACTTGAAAGCAAGAAGCTGGTAGAATGTTCCACAAGTAAGAACGGCAACACAGAAACTTTTGGAATGAAACTTACAGTTAGATCTAACCATTTTAACTATAAAATGATGAAACCTTGTTGACAATCTAGTACTGTACTTCAATTCATAAAGTCTTGGTACCATAGAGGAAAATTAATCAGAATATTACCATGAAAGTATTCATAAAAATGCACAGGGAAGCTACACTATGGTGGTGGATTTGAATTCTTTGTTTTTTGCAATGTAAGGATAGATATATATGAAAATACTGGAATGACAATTTTTGAATTTTTAATTTTATAATTCAATTTAATTTCAACAAAAACTTAAAAAGTAAAAATTCAAAATTTGATTCAATAGGGAGAATATTTTTAGGAAAGTGGGTATACACTTTGTGCATATGTAGCAAGGGGGGATTATCTGTTGTTTTTAGCATATGTGAAAAACAATTAATAATAATAAAAAAAAAATCTTCATCAAAAAATTTATATTAATCCAGGGCAACATGTTTGCATATAATCATCAATTCTCTTCTTTTGTTTAGTAAATAAGTGCTATTTAAGTTTTGTATGTTAACTGATAAATGAGGATGTGCGTTGTGGTGCAGTGGATATCAACTCAGAATGAGTAACCGTGGAGCCGAGTTCGAATTCCAGCTGAATTCATTGCATTCACTTACGTGCAAATACTCTTGGGAAAGGTATTAATCCGTCTCTTCCCTCCACTTATGGGTTAAATAACGGGGCAGATTGGATTTTATAGCCTTGGCTGGCAACCAGTCTACCAGAGAAAGCAATGGCAATCTACTGCGGGATAATCTTCTGCCCAGTCAGTCATGTCTCTTTTAAGACATGATTGCCCAAGCGTGTATCACGTATAGCACTTAACTGATGATAACTAGATTTTCTGAAAAAAATAAATTGCACCGAGTTACTTTTGCATTATAAGAGTTACATTTTGTGATGGGATTTCTGGTGGTTCTGTTGAACTCAAATAAAATTTAACATTGCCATCAAAATAGATGCTAGCTCTGTTAATTATATTTTGGTCATAAATTGGCCGTTTTGTAAAGAGAATTTGTTTTCTGAAGTTGATTTTATTTTAGTAGTTTCTTTTATTTCTTTATTTTGTAGTTTGGATATGTGTTTATTTAAGATCATCCTGTTAATTTGTGATATATATGAGAAAATGATAAGCCTATAAAAACAGAGAGGATAATCCCAAAAATTTATTTAATTAAAAAAAGTTATTAAACAAATAAAACTTTAGAACAGATTATCCAAAGCATTATGAAATATTTAAGAGGAAAAATCAACACATTATTAAACGGTAATTACGTGTTGAGTTTTTCTCTCAATATTATATACATATATATATATATATATAAATAATAATCTATACAAATATATATATATATATATATATATATATAAATACACATTCCTGTATATATATGTGCATACATATACACATCCACATGCATACTCTTACATGTAAATATATATATACATACACACATAAGCATATATATATACATACATAAATGCATACATACATAAGCTTATATATATATTTATATACATACATACATACATACATGTGTGTGTGCATGTGTATGCACATAAGCATATATATACATATATATATATACACACACATATATATATATGATGATGTGTTGCATCTTCAGACATGTTGGTCACCTAATCCTGTTCACTCCTCATTTCGCTTCTCTCACATGCATGACCACAAAGATGACTTCCCTGGTTAGCTACAGATTTGCATAATTTATCAAACAAGTGACAGACAGACAGACAATGTGCTTACCACAACCTTGATGGATTTACACCACTGTGTCTGATTCTTGTACACCATCATGTGCCTTTTCAGTCTGGAGCTGGTGTTGCATATATATATATATATATATATATATATATACATGTACACAAACATATTGTACATTTTCAACAATGTGCTTACCGCGTTCAGAACATAATATGCACATTGCTCTCTCTCTCTCTATATATATATAACCTTTAAACATATTTAGTTACATGTAAAACAAAATTCATAATTGGTAAGGCTTGAAAGTATAGCCAAAAGTGCTAAAAAATACAAAACTGTTGGACAATTCTTATTTGAGTTCTGATAAGAAAAAAAACATAACAGGTAAAAAATATATAAGAAACTTAATCATAATACCTTGTCTGTCATTTTCAATTAATCACAGGCACATATGAATATATATATATATATATATGTGCACTCATATACACACAAACACATACACACATATGCCCACACATATATTTAGATTATATCTAAATCTATATAAATATATATTGAATAAATATATATTCTTGTTAATTTCTTTTCCTGGCTGTCTGTTTGAGATGGAGTTCTTTCTTTAGTGGCTGGAATCCAAGTATTTAAAAAAAAAAATTAAGACATTGTTTCCTCTGTTGAATAAGTTAAGATTAATACTGAATTTTTTCTTCATGTTTAGGTCTGTCTGGCAAAAAAAAAAAAAATATATATATATGTATATATATATGAATAAGAACGTTGTGTGTATGTTTTTAGTAATTGTGGCCCATTCTAGTCACTTTCTAAAATAAACCACATGTGATTGTCTCCCTGAGACTTATATTACTTTGATGACACCTCTTTAAGTCAGGCAAGGTAAAAATTAAATGTTATAGAATTACATTTTATATTTTATTCAGTTATTTACTCACAATTATTTATTTATTGGACAACATAGTGTTAGTTTGAGTTATAAATAATTTTCAGCTTATCTTTTTTGTTGTTCCCCAAATTATGTACAATTACATTTCACTCAATTGTATAACCACCATTATTTGCAATGACTTGTTGACATGTATGAAGCAACTCTTCCACACCTTTTGAATAAAATTTTACATCAACCAAATTTTTGTTCTTTCTTGCTTTGAAGTTAGAATGATACAAAATACTTGTCTGTATCCCTTTTGCATGTTAACACCATTCTTTGTTTGTGAACTTTTTGCATTATTACTTTCTTTGCCTTGTCTTGCATATATATATATATATATATATATATATATATCAGCATGCAGTGTGGGTATAGAAGAATCCAAAGGCACATCCTGTACATACAATGGTAGGATAACTCTCTAAGAGAGCTCTAAATATATATGTATATAAATACATATAGAGCAAATATAAGAAAAATTAAGGCAGACATGTTAATTTCATGGTAAATCAGAAGTATATGCCTATTTCAGGTGAACCATCATCAGCTTCCATCTTTATTGTACAAAGGATTTTATTTACATGAATCATGTAAAATCCTTTGTAAAATAAAGATGGAAGCTGATGATGGCTCACCTGAAATAGGCATATACTTTCGATTTACCATAAAAAATGTGTCTGCCTTAATTTTTCTTATAAATATATATATATATATATATATATATATATATATATAAAACACATCACTCAATAAATCCTGGGCCTAACTAATAGAACAACAAATTTCAGGCAAAATTTGACTTTATTCATCAACATAGTCTCCTTCTAGGCTAAAACACTGATTCTAATGCTTCTCTAACAATTCAATGCCTTTTTTGTAGAATGAAGCAGCCAGTAGTTGCTGGGGGCCAGATATGGAAAAGAGGGTGGATGCAGAAGCAATTTGAAGTGCAATTTATGTAGTTTTGCCATCTCTGTGATCAACTTGTGACACAGTGTGTTATCTTGGTGAAAGATCACTAATTTCTTCTTCATTTGTTTTTTGGTGACTTCTTCCTTCAGTCGCACCAATAATGTTCACTTTTGATGGTTTTCCTTTGTCAAGGTAATCCCAAAATACAAAAGCCGAAACCTTGACTGCTGATTTTTGCATCTTTGGTTGCTTTGGACGGCTTTACCTGCTGCTGTCCACTCAGTTGACTGCTGATTTGACTCTAGATAAAGTGGTGAATCCATGTTTCATCCATTATCACAAATTTATGCAAAAACTCTTCTTTGTTGTGTTGAAACAGTTGCAAACAACGCTCTCTGAATCATTGACATGTTATTTTTAATTGACTGTAAGCAAAGGCAGCACCCACTTTGAACACAGCTTTCTCATTAACAAATGTTCATGCAAAATGGTGAATACACTGCCTTCTGTAATGTTTAACTCCTTTGCTATCTCACACAACTTCAATTTACAACTGGCCAAAATGAGTTTGTGGGTGTTTTTGCTGTTTTCCTGGACAAATTTCGGGCAACCTGAGCATTCAGCTTCATTTGTATCTCTACAACCGCATTTAAAGTGAGCATACCACCTCTTAACCATTGTTTCTAACAGAGCAGAGTCTGAATAACACTTATGAAGCCATTGAACAGTACTTTTTCCATCAAAAAGCAATGCTTTATCAACACAGGAAATTCAGATTTTTCTATTGTTTTGAAAATCTGCAGCAGTAGCTTCACTTAAATAACTGTAATTTGTAAACTAATAATCTGACTGTGCTCAAATTTTGTTACATGCTATTTGAAGGTTAGTACTTAATAAAAATCATATGGATTTTTTATTAGTGGTGCCCCTCTACAAGTCACTCCCGGGAATTATTGAGCAATGTGTTATATATATAAGTATTTGATGAATTTTTTAATTCAATGTTGTTTCTTATTATTATTAGATTAAATCATAATACTTCTATTTATGAACTTTATTTTTTATAAAGTAGAATTGCATTTCATTCAATTATATATTCACCAATATTTGCAATGACTTGTTGATACTGAATCAGGCTGCTCTCCCACACTTTTAGAGTAAAATGTTTTGATGTATAAATGTTTTTTGCAAACTCTTGAATATGATCTTCAAGAAAATTTCTCCCTCAGATACTATTTGTCAATGACAACAAAAGTTAATAACTGGTTTGTGCAACAACAAAGAAATATTGCATATGTGATGGAAAAGTCAAACTAGGTTCCTAAATTTTTTTCTCTTATTCTTTTGACCTTGTATTTTTATGAACTTGAACATTTTTGTCTTGACAAGTACAGGAGACATTTTTAGCAACTATTTATGAGCACATTGCAGTTGCCAGATATAAAACTGTACATTTAGTGTTTTTTTGTTTTTAAAGATTCTAATTGAACAATTTAGATGTGCATTGGGGTACAATGGATGTCAACTCGGAATGAGAAATCAGAGAGCTAAGCAAATACTCTTGCAAAAAGTATTAATGCATCTCTTCTCCCTCAAGCTATGGGTTGAACAGTAAGAAATATTGAGTTGGTAACCAGTCTACTGCAGGAAAGTTTTCTGCATAGAAAGAGACGTGATTGCCAAAGCATGTATCACGTATCGCACTCAACAGACTCGAATGAACAATACTCTAAAAATCCTACCACACAGACACATCATTATCTTTTTTTTCTTTTACTTCGTCTATGTGCCCTCTCCTTTCAGGACCTAGGCGATCATGGCTTTCCATATCTCCCTATCCCTGGTGGCTCTTAGCACACCATGCAACCCTTGTTCTGTTATACACCTTATTAGGTCAATCAAATATGTTATCCGTTGTTTTCCCTTGTCTCTTTTTCCCTCTATCTGGCCTGTTAGTATTAGGTTCTCCAAGCCCTCGTTCCTCATTGCATGTCCCAGGAACTCCAGCTGTCTCTTCCTGATGCTCAGTATTAATTTCCTTTTCATTTTCATCATTTCTAAGACATCATCATTGCTCACATGCTCGATCCATGATACTTGCAGCATTCTTCTGTAGAATGACATTTTTGTTGCTTCAAGTTTTTCCTTCGTCTTTGATGATATTGTCCAGCATTCACTGCCATATTGAAGAACTGACAACACATAGCAATCCAGTACTCTCTTCTTTGTTTCTAGTGAAATTGTCCTGTTTCTTAATACTTTACTCAACTTCTGGAATGCTTCTTTCAACATGCCAATTTGCCTTCAGATCTCTGTGTTGCACTTTCTGTCTTCTGTTATAACACTTCCCAGGTATTTACATTTTTGTACCTGCTTGATTCTAGTATCCCTGACCTGTATTTGGCATATTGGGCTGCCCTTTTTACTGATGACCATGCATTTAATTTTCTTGCAGTTTATGGAACTCAAATTTTGTAAAAATTTATCTTCATCAGTCTACTAACTTTTTTCTGAATCATTGTCATATGTAAACCATTTTTCATCATCTGTTATATTTCATGAATGGTGAATTAGAATGATACATTGATTATGACAATTAGTTCCAAAAAAAAATGACAACCTAGAAATTAACAAATCTAATATTAAAGTAGCTGTCCTTGTAAAAAAATTCTACATAGATAAAAATAAATAGAATTAAATAATATGAAAAAAACCAAAATTTCACTTTCTCTAAAAATAGATGTTCATTCAAAATCACTTGGCTATGATAACATATTCTGAGCACATTTGTTTTTTATACTCATATTGTCACAAGCAAGGCAGTTTATTGCCACTGGTACAGAGAGGGTTACATAGGAGGAAAGTTATGAGAAAGAGTGACAGGTTTTAGGGTGTGTCGGGACATGAGTAAGAGAAAGGTTAAGATACTGAGAGTGGAGTGGTTGAAGTATGAGAGAGAGGATGCAAGTTAGCAAGATTGGAGATGACTGTTGACTTTACATTTAAAATCCTGGAGAATATAGCTGTTGGGGAAGCAAGTAACTGGAAGGGAATTCCACAGTTGGGAAGTGCGAGAAAAGCAACTGATGGAGTAGAATTTACGTTTACATTTTATTGGTTTAACCTAATCAGAAATCATCCTGTAATTGTATATGAACATCATAGTCTATTGAGTGATTCTGAAACAAGATCACTTTCTAACCAGGGTATAATTTGACTCATCATGGACAAATCAGAAGTGTAGTGGATGCTTCAAAGCAGATTTCTGGATACATATCCAACAAATGTGCATTGTGGTGCAGTGAATATTTTTTTTTTTTTAATCATCTCACCCCAAGCAAGGCATTCCACTGCCACTATTGCGCATGGGGCTACATAGGGGAAAGTAAAGAGAAGGAGTGGATAGACATAGGGAATGTCAGTAGAAAGGTGACAGATGAGTAAGGATAGTGAGGATGAGTGGCCGGGCAGATGGGAAGAGTGTTTGATAGAATGGGATCAGGTTAGTGTGTTAGGAGGTGTGTATTGACCTTACATTTAAACTCCTGGAGATTGTAGCCGTCGGGGAAGCAATCGTTTGGAAGAGAATTCCACAGTCGGGAAGTGCGAGGAAAGAAACTGTTGGAGTAGAAGTTACGGCTGCATTTTATCGGTTTCACTGTAAAAGGGTGGGATCTAGTTGCTAATCTAGTATCTCGTGCAAATTCGTATTTAGGGGGCACCAGTGATCTAAGTTCATCGGAGCAGAAGCCGTGAAAGTATTTATAGAAGAGACACAGGGAAGCCACGTCTCTCCGGTGGGAGAGAGACTGCAGGCGGTCTGCCAAGTCGGTATCGATCACATTACAGACCCTCCTCTGAACCTTATCGAGAAGCCCGAGGAGAACAGCAGGGGCACCCGACCAGATATGGCAGCAGTATTCAATGCACGGGCGGATGGAAGATTTGTAAATGTGCAAGATAGATTTAGACGGAAAAATATTGACATGAAAAAGAAGATTGGAGAGCTGAGTTTGAATTCTCGTTGAATTTGTTGCATTCACCTATGTACAAATACCTTGGGAAAGGTATTAATCTATTTCTTCTCTTCAACTATAGGTTAAATAACAGAACAAATTGGGTTCTGTTAGCTTGGTTGGCAACCAGTCTACAGCAGAAAATAATGGCAACCTACTGTGAGAATAACTTCTGCCAAGTCAGTCATGTCTCTTTCAAGACATGATCACCCAAGTGTGTATTACATATGACACTTAACTGACTGATCTAACAAGAAGAAAATCAGCATAAATCTAAATTAATTTAATTAATTTTATCAATTCACTGACATTGCAATCACTATAACATATTCAGAACCGAGATATGACACATACATAACTTACACAATCTCAAATAGATTTATAAAATATCTACCATCTTCTATCATTTACACTATTGACTAAAATCTTCACAGTTGTATATTGGCAGTAAAACATACATACTTCCTTCACGCACATTTTAAGCAAGATGACTGCTATATTTAAATAAATGCATTTATTTACAACTATATTCTCATGAACTTTATCACTTGTAGGCACCAGGACATTTGCATTTGAACTCTCAATCCTCCAACTTTTGACAATCATTCTATATATATATATATATATATATCGTGTTATAGAAAAATTCATTTTGTATATTGTAACCACTTCAAATACCTTAGTATTTGTCATGCATGCATGGGGCCAAACCCATTCAGAAATATCTAAACTCTCAGTGCTATACAATCAAGTCCTATGATCAATGGTGAAAAAATGCTTTGAGTGAGTAAAACCTAATGGTCTAGGTAAAGATCATGCTGCTTTGAACATTATGGACTGATGCTATGCATTCACAAACAAGGATCTGTACCAAATAATAGAAATGCCACCACTTGAGGACTGCCAAGAGCAGTGATAACAAAAATGATAGCACATGTAAATTAAAAAAAGCATAATGATATAATCAATATGTTAACCACATCAAATAGAAAGTTCAGAAGGGCCTCAACTTCATCAGTACTGGAAGGATGTATAAAAGCAATAGAACTTGAGAAACCTGTTTTCCTAACTAAAATGTTTTAAATGAAAGATTTTGTAAATTTCAACCAAAATCAGTACAGGCTTCTCTGTCAATGAATTCTAAATGTTTCTCGCTTTTTTAAAATCATTTCGCGCCTTTAGCAAAGTGGAAATGATACTAGTATGTAGGGGGTTACATGGAGTGAAAGTGAGAGAAAAAGTGTGAATTGGGAGGATTGAGGAAAGGTAAAAAGAAGAGCAGGATTCAGAAAGATAGAAGATGTTGATTGATGTTGCATTTACATTTTTGCTTAGGCAATCACGTCTCTTTCTATGCAGAAAATTTTCCTGCAGTCGACTGGTGACCAACTCAATATTTCCTGCTGTTCAACCCATAGCTGGAGGGAGAAGAGCTGGATTAATACCTTTCACAAGAGTATTTGCACAGAAGTGAATGCAACAAATTCAACTAGAAGTCAAACTCAGCTCTCTGACTTCTCATTCCGAGTTGACATCCGTTGTACCCCAATGCACATCTAAATTGTTCAATTAGAATTTTTAAAATGCAAAAAGACATTAAATGCACTTTTTTATATCTGGCAACTGCAATGTGCCCATAAATAGTTGCTCAAAAAGTCTCCTGTACTTGTCAAGAGAAAAATGTTATTCTATTTCATAAAAATACAAGGTCACAAGAATAAGAGAAAAAAGATTTAGGAACCTAGTTTGACTTTTCTATCACATATGCAATATTTCTTTGTTGTTGTACAAACCAGTTATTAGTTATCAAAGAAGCAAGTAAATAGAAGAAAGTTCCAGATGCATGAAGAGCAAGAAAAAGAAACTCTTGGCATAGAATTTTTGGTTGCATTTAGCTATTTTAACAGTAAACTTCTACTCCAACAGTTTCTTTCCTCGCACTTCCCGACTGTGGAATTCTCTTCCACACGATTGCTTCCCCAATGGCTACAATCTCCAGGAGTTTAAATGTAAGGTCAATAGACACCTCCTAACACACTAACCTGCTCCCATTCTATCAAACACTCTTCCCATCTGCCCAACCCTCATCCTCGGTATCCTTACTCATCTGTCACCTTCCTCCTGACATTCCCTATGTCTAACCACTCCTTCTCTTTACCTTCCCCTATGTAGCCCCATGCGCAATAGTGGCAGTGGAATGCCTTGCTTGGGGTGTGATGAGTAAAAAAAAAAAAAAAAAAAAAAAAAAAACAGGTGGGACCTAAATGCCAATCTAGTAGCGTGCTTAAGTTCATATGGTTGGGCACCAGGGAAAAGAGCTTGTTTTGACAGTTTGCATGAAAAAAACTGTAAAAATGATACAGTGAATTCATGCCAATGTGGCTGAAATTTAGATGTCAAGTCAGGATTGATTACATTAGAGATCCTTCTTTGGATTTTGTCAATAACCTTACGATGACTAACAGGAATAGCAGACCAGATATGGCAGCAGCATTTAATGCATGTTCAAATGGTAGATTTGTAAATGTGCAAGATGGACTCTAACAAGGAAAATTTTCTGTCACAATACAGTGACCCACATTTCTTTATAGTAGATGCAGGTATCGATTCAATGTAGTCGTTCCACTTCAAGTTAGTTAAGAATGTGACATCAAGTTTGGGCACATGGCTAATATTACCATTACCATATGTATTTTCTTTCAAGCTTTACACGAGGCTAACTAGATCTATATGTCTATGGCTATATCATGTTGAATGCACTGGTTCCCATCTGATCACCAAAGTTAAGCAACACCGAGCCTGGTCAGTACTTAAATGGGTGACCATTTGGTAATACCAAGTGCTGTAAACGAAAGGACCAAGAATGGTCCACCGGTCCTCCAGGTTTGGGGGTTGGGTGCAGAGCTAACAACCTTGCCCCGTAAAAAACAGTTTGTTACAGAAACAGCAAGAAAAAGTTGCTGACCTATGCACCATCTGGGTGTGATGGATAAATGATGATGATGATGAACTAGATCTATGGTAGGAAAAGACATTGTCATAAGATAAACTTCACCATGAATCATAAATAGTGACAAATGTAAATTCATTCATTAAACAATCTGTTTCTTCCTTTAGTTTTTAGTAATGCATTACAAACACACACAACGTTGAATTCTTTATAATATTTGGGGAAATACTTAAGTTATTGCCAATGTATCATTAAATAATTGAAAATATTAATACATGACCTGGAATATTGCCGACAACTCTTTTTTCATTATTTTATAACTTTCTTGTCAGTATTTCATGTTATCCACACTTGTATATATATTTATTGGCTTATGGCCACATCATGTTGAAGCCCTGGTTCCAATACAATCACTGAAGTAATATTGAATGTGGGTATTACCTAGGTGGGTGACTACTTGGGGTATACCAGATGTTGTAAGCTTGGATTTGCAAGTAGTTTAATGTACATGGGTTCTGAATTGTTACTCAGATAGCCAGGTTTCAATTGTGGTCTTGTTATATTAACTTACATGTAAATACCCATCTCTATCCAGCTATGTGTTAACTAGTAAGACTTGTACAACTAAACCCTTAATATTTCCCACCAAATTCCTACATATGTACTTTGTGTGTGTAGATGTATATTGAATAACTGAAAAAAAAAGATGGTATTAATTTCTGTATTTGAATTTGATCCTTTAAAAGAAATTTATCAGACTAAAATAAAGCTCTTATATATATATTCTTCAATAGTAAACGAGTTATTACGCAACCTAGGTTTTTACCATGTGATGTCTTCAGGCAATTTGCAATTGCAAATCGCCCAAAGATATCACATAGTAGAAACCTAGGTCGCATAATAACTCATTTACAAATGAAGAATATTCAAAAGTTCTACAATATAATTGTATTGAACACTTTTTAATACAAATGAGTACCAATACAATTTTATTATGACCAAAAACTAAGTAATTAAACAATCAATATCTATATACATATATATATATATAATCAACAAGAGCATTATTTTAGTGTGATGAATATATATATATATATATATATATATATATATAGTGTATTTGGGCAACAATCTTTCTTTTATGTAAGCTTCAATAAAAATGACAGACAAGGTATTATCAGTAAAATTTTTATATAATTTTTCATGTGTTCTTATGATTTTTCTTCTTTTTGAACTCAAATTATATAAGAATTGTCCACAGGTTTTGTATTTTCAAGCACTTTTAGCTATACTTGTAGCCATTAACAAGAATGAATTTTGTTTTACTTTGGTAATGGCTAAAAGTATAGCCCGAAGTGTTTAAAAATAAAAAACCTTTGGACAATTCTTGTAAATACAATTTATTTTATATATATATATATATATATATATTAAGGCGTTGAATAATTTTTTCTGCTTTTTTGTTAAAATTAATGATTTATTTACAAAAATTAGAAAGAAATATGTTACTGAAATATTGTTTATTACTCGCCACTACTTTTTCCCATCTTTCTGGCAGCAACTAAATTTCATTTGGGAAAACTGACAAATCTTTTGAGGCTAAGCATGAGACAACCAATTTTTTGGTATCTTCATGAGAATGGAAGCACTGTTCAGTAAGAACAAGTCATAATCAGATAAAGCAATATTTTTTTTTTTAATCATTTCACCCCGAGCAAGGCAGAAATGCCACTGATGAGCGGGGGGGTTACATAACTGTAAAACAATTAATTAGAAAAGAGTGAGGAGTACAAACTAGTTAGAAAGGAGCAATAGAAAGCTGAGAATGCAGGTGCGATGACAGATACATAGGTGGAGAGAAAGGGAAGGATATACGGGGGTGGGGAGAGAGCTAGAGTCCAGTGGTTAATAGATGAGTATTGACATTGCATTTAAATTTCTGGAGGTTGTAGCCGTCAGGAAAGCAAGAATATGGGAGTAAGTTCCACAGGCGGGAAGTGCGAGAGAAGAAGCTGCAGGAGTAGAATTGTTGTCTGCATTTGGCTAACCTGACTGTGAATGGGTGGGAAATACAGCAGGTGCAGTAGGACTTCCCATTCAAGCACTTCCTAATAGGTTTTCATCCATTTTGCAACATGTGTTCTAGTGTTGTGGCCATTTTTTCAATGCTTTGCTTAAACACATCAAGTGTAACATTACAATAAAATTGATAGCCCTCTTCTTTGATGGTTTTGATCAGTTTGAGCAGCTCATAATAAACTACATCCAGCGGATCTCACCAAATGCAGAGTAGAAGATTCAAACCATGGATATTTGGCTTTGCTGCCAATGTTGATGCATGGCCGGGCTTAACCCATAACCTTCTATGCTTAGGGTTGTTGTAATGTATCCACTTTTCATCATTGGTCATGATACAATGCAAAAGACCTTTCCTTTTCTGCTGTTAAAGCAGCTGTTTACACGTAATGACATCTCTCTGTTTCAGTTTGTACAGCAGCCAATATCCTTGCTTTGGAATCATTTCTAATGCTTTCAAACATTTCAAAACTGTTATGGGATCAACTTCTAATGATTTTACAAATTCAACTTGCACTTAACATGAATCTTCCTGAAGTAATTCCTCTAATCCTTTGTTTTAAAACGTTTTTGTGCACCAGAGCCTTCTTTATCTTTAACACTATTATATCTGCATGTTGTTTCTGACAGAGAATGGTCACTGTAAGTCTCAGTAAGAATTCTGTGTGTTTCAGCTGCAGATTTCTTTTGAATAAAGTAGTGCAGTAAAATTCCCCACAAATACACTTTCTTTGGCACAAAATCTGACATGTTTAATTCTTGAAAAACAACTTATTTTCACCTTGGTGAAATGATATACACTGAATTACAAGCTTGCTTATAATAATGACTTACAGATGCATTACCATCTGAATTTACACACAGAGAGTTCTGGTAATGCTCTCGGAAAACAGCAAGAAATTATTCAAGGTAGTAATTTGTGTGTGTGTGTGTGTGTGTGCATGTGTGTGTTTTTGTGTCTGTATGGATGTGTGTGTGTTTTTACAGTCTGGAAAATATAAATTAAAAATTTTGGTTATAATTATACACTGAGAGGAAACCCTGAAGATGAGGGGATGCTAAATTTTAATCTGATAGAAAAAATTAAACTTGGCATGTCTAAATGTTTTCATCCAGTTTCTCAATGCTTCTGATTTTAATTCTGTTGTTTTTAAATATCCTGCAATTGGAGATTTTTTCAGAAAGTTGAAATGCTGTAAAAACTAAAAACTACATTTAGAAACTATTTATTTTCACATACTGGCTTGAATGTTTCAGAAATCATATTAAAGAATGAAGCACAAATTTGGCCTTACCTGATCAGTAACTCCTTGTGGCCAAGTGAGTAAGGTGAACTAGAATAATCAGAAGCTTCCTCTGCATTGAATGATGCAAGTTCTATTCCTGCCAGAGAGGTCAAATTTTTATTTAATATGATTTCTTCAACATTTAAATAAACAAAAATAAATATGCTGCTTAATAAATAAATTCACCACCTGCTCAAATACAAGTATCCACAAAAAATTATGTTTAAAGTGATAAAATATTAAAACACTAAAATACATTTCAACTCCTATTACAAGACAGTACTTGTCATAAATCAATTATCTGTATTGGACACACAACAATCTCTTTGAGTAGAAGCCTTACATGTCACTTATCAAACCAAAGTGCTATAAAAGAAAATGTTAGCCTATAATTTATAGGTACCCTTAAAAAAAGTTCTGAAAAAATACAAGAATTCTATATAAATCACAATATCAGAAACATCTTGCTATTTGAGAGGACCTATATATTAAACATTTATCTCCTACTATCAACCTTACATAATTTAGTAGTGAAAATGGAGTGTTGAAAGTTTTTAAAATAAAAAGATTCTCAAGTTAATTCCAGTCACACACACCTTGTGAGGGCTAGAATGAATGCTTTTTAAAAACAACACAAAAATAAATTACTTTGTACAAGTCAAACCATGAAGGAAAGAACAACACCAGAGACAAAAATGCTCTTGAAAATGTCTAGAGAAGTGTCCAAAAGTGCTTGGGGCAATAAAAATTATGGACACTTTTTATATTCCTTCACTTCTTTGAAAAGAAAATGTTGGATGCTGGAAAAACTTAAAAATTAAATAAAATTTTTCTTGTCAGCCATATTTAATGAAAGATTAGTGTATAAACATATATATTTATATATATATGAAAAGTGTATGTATATAATTATAAATATCAATATATATACACACACACACATATATATATATGCAATTTGTTATATATATTATATTATTTATATATTATATATATGTGGTACTTATTTAAAAAGGCTCAATATCAGTGATAGAGCTGACATACTCACACCTATCTATATGAATATATTTATATATATATATATAAAGTTTTTTGTTTTGGACCATTGCTGATGAAGCAAGAATTTTCTCACTGAAGTGGCCATCCAACAAAATTTTCAGAAATTTTAATTTCTTTACTTACTTGGCTCTGTAAATCGGTAATACTATTTACAGCGAGCCCAACACCATGATCAATTTTAATATTAATAAAATTAATATTAATAGGATCGGGTTTTGAGATTGTACTTATTTGCTCATCCTTTTTTGGATTTAAAATAAAATACACACACACACACACACACACACACACACACACACACACACACACACACACACACACACACATATATATATATATATTTTAATTCAGATACTTCAATCCAAGGTAAAAAAGAAGGAAGGTAAATTCCAAAAAACCCGATCCTAATTAATATTAAAAATTTATTTTAATATTAAAAAATGATACAGGAAGAGAGCTCCATGTAATAAAATATTACAGTGCAAATATATATTAAAAAAGGATTAATTCAAAGATGTTGAATGGCCATTTCGATATGAAGATCCCCACGGGGGACAACACATCACCTCAGCAACAGAAAAAACCTTTCAGAAACTGGAGAAAAATTAGTCTACTTTTCCTTTTTAAATAGCTTGCAAAGAAATTAAAAAATAAATAATAAAATAAAATAAAATAAAATAAAAAAAATAAAAAGAGAGAGAGAGAGAGAGAGAGAGAGAGAGAGAGGGAGGATAGATTTTTGGGGTCTTTATTTATTCATGAGTGGGTGCTGAAATATTTTTGACCTGACCCATTTCCCCAAATCTGTTCAAATGTACAAAAATTTTACATCTTTCATTGTCCCAGATATTTCTACTGCTTTTATTATACACTCCTGATCAAAGATTTAATAATGTAAATTTCTAAATAAAATGTTTGGAATATAGCTTTTTGTTTCCATAACCTTTTATATTGTAGTATTGGTAACCTTAAGTGGAAGGAGTTTAAAATCTATCCGTAAAAAAAATATTTCTTTTTAAAGATTTTTAAGTGGTCTTAAAATTTTGATCAGGAGTGTATATCACTTCACTCATAAAAACTCATCATTTGTAGCTTTTGCCTTCTGCTTGATTTCTTCATTTTGGATTAAATAACAGGAGGTAATAAATGAAAGTGCAAAGAAAGGACTGAACATCGATTGCAAGAAGACAAAATGCATAGTATTTAGCAGTAGAAAAAGAATATATAGTTGTTAGCAAAAGGAACAGCCCAACATGCAAATTATAGCTCTGAGATGCCAAAAAACAAACAAGTACAACAACTTAAATACCTGGAAAGTGTTTTAGCAGAGGACGGAAAGTGTAACATCAAAATCACAAAATGTATTTGGATAGTGAAAATGCTTTCAAAAAGCTAAACTAAGTATTAAGAAAGAGAAAAATTCATTAGAAACAAAGTAAAGCAGACTAAACTGTCCTGTAATATAATTACTCCTATGTGGCAGTAAATAAATAAAGCAAGTTGAAACAATAAAAATTTGATCCTACAGAAGGATGCTGAGAATGATGTTGACTGAACTTTTGCACAATGCAATTCATATAATAAAGTAATCAATAATAAATAATGATTTTTCTATATTTTTGAGATGAGTTATTGTAATTATTTACACTTATTACATTGTTCAGACTGTTTTCCTCTCATCTTTGATGCCATATTCACAGCATTTTAAACGTTTTAAGTTCCAACCTTCTTCAGGTGATTAAAATTTTGAACTGAACCCTTTATTTTGTTCACTGGGGTAGATTGTTCTCACTCCATGAGTCATGCTGCTTCCAAGTTGTTTGTTCTCATCTACTGTGGCCAGAATTTGAACTCATAACTCTTTGGGTCAATTCACTGGATCCAAGCAATGCTTTTATTCACTAGGTCGTGTGTTCTTGAGGATATTAATGTAAGAATTTTGTGGGACTTACAGACCTATAAAGTCTTGGTAATGATTTTACCAGAGCTCATACATATTACAATCCTGATGTTTGTAATTGTTTTTCTCTATCACTCACTATTCGTGGTACAAATATTTTATTCATTTTTGTGGCCTAGCATATGCACTAATTTCTGAAGATTTCATATTTTCTAGTGGTATCACTATTATTTCAACTTGATCCAATGGTTGGCGGGTGTGATGATCCCCCTTTTCCTTCTATTAGATTGTTCCAAAAGTTCATAAACACTTGCAAAAAATTGAATTTTTATTTTGGCAACGTGAGTCTTGAAGATAAGCCTTGTACAGGACTACTGTTAAAGTTGGATGATGGAGACTTGCAAACCGGGTTGGACATTGTGCCTTCATTGAGCACTCAAGAATTGACTGATGAGCTTGGAGTTGGCAACTCGACAATTCACCGACATTTGAAGCAACTTGATTTTGTTCACACAAATCCACACCAAGATCTGCATGAACTCACTGAAGCACAAGCCAACAGACAAGTTGAAATTTGCCATCAATTGCTCAGCAATCCATTGGACGAGCATTTTTAGAAGTGCACTGTGACATCCGACAAGAAATGGGTCTATCTGATCCAGCACAATCGAGACAAGTGATGAGTTCAGAAAGGGCAAGAGACACCGTTGGTTCCAAAACAAGATCAATTCAGCAAAAAAGTCATATTGTTTGTTTGGTGGAAATTTGAAGGAATCATGCATTTTGAGTTGATTTCAAATGGTTGTGCCATCAGTGTCGAACTTTACTGTCAGCAACTTGAGCAGGTCTGCGAAAAGTTGAAGCAAAAGTACCCGGCTCTGATCAACCGAAAGTGTGCTTTGATACAGCAGGACAATGCCAAGCCACACACCGCCAGGAAGACCAAAGACAAGTTTGAAGAGCTGGACGGCATTGAGGTTCTGCCACATCCAGCCTACAGTCCTGACTGTGCTCCATCAGATTACAGCCTTTTCCGCTCAATGCAACACTTTCTGAAGGGAAGTCGATTCGACTCATTTAATGAAGTCGAGGAAGTGTGTCAAGAATTCTTTGATTCAAAGCCAGCTGAATGGTACTTTGAACAGATTTGAAAGCTTGCAGATCGATGGCAGAAAATCTTGGAAAATGATGGTCTTTATTTTGAGCAATAATTTTTGTTGTTTTTGTGAGTAAAATTTCAATTTTTTGCAAGTGTTTTCTGGTAACCTTCGATTACTTGGCAAGTAAAATTTCAATTTTTTGCAAGTGTTTATGAACTTTTGGGACAACTTAATATATGCAGTCAGCTTTATCTGATTTTGCATTTCCTCTCATCTTAGGACTTTGCAGTGTCATTGTTGCCTTATCTTAAGTGGGCGGCCCATTTCTCCTCTATATTTCTTACCACAGCTGCATGTCATGTTCTTCTCTACAGGAGGTTTTACTCAGAAGAGGTATCTGCTAAATTTTGAACCTTTTTTGAAGGTTATCTTTATGCTATATGCACTACACATCTTTTGGACTTTTCCCAATAATTCCTTTACATAGGGCAGGCAGACTGAGACAGTTTTCTGAATGTTTTTATTCGATTGTGTTCTTCTATCCCAGTATGTTAGAGCTGCTGTCATATACCCAGGGTAGTTGATACATTTTACTGCTTTTACTGATCAAGAACAAGAAATGGTCATTATAAGGATTTCATTTGGAAACATCTATTTATAAGCAGAAATAAAAATTATGTAATAAAGAAAAAGTGAGTATTTATTGTTAAAGTTTTCCTTTTGTTTTCATTCATATCTTTATATATATATATATATATATACACTCTCACACTCTGATTGAGCACTCTGAAAGAATCGTAGACTTTGAAAATCAGTAGCTGGCATGTACGCATTGCTCATTCAGTAATGAATTAAAGCACTCTGGCTATTGGTCATGTATAATGATAATATACATGCTAAAAAGTCTGCCTTCTTCTACCAAGTGCTCATAGCCCAGAGGTAGAATCGCCAACTGACGCAAATTCAGTCGGGTTTCAATCCTGTGTTAAATGCAATCAGAGTCTAACCATACTGATGAGCTGTGATACAGCGAAACAGATCTGTCTGTCAATGACTCTACATACATATATATATATATATATATATATATATATCTTTTTATACATATATATATTCATTGTTTAATTACTTAGTTTTTGGTCATAATAAAATTAGACCAGTGCACATTTGCATTAAAAAGTGTTCAATACAATTACATTGTAGAACTAGGTCATGTAATAACTCGTTTACAAATGAAATATATATATATATATATATATATATATATATATATATATATCAAATGTTCTATTGTCACTACTCTAACATTTACGATGATTGCATCCACCTTTCACCAGGCATAAATGAAAATTGAATCACACTTATTATTAATGCTCTCTGAAAAAAAAAATCACTGACCCAAATTCAAATTCCTGGTGCAATGAGTTGCTTATCTGGAGGTTAGCATGAGCAATACTGATAAAACGAAAAAAATGGTTCTCTCTGATCATTAAAAGCTAGTAGTTTTGTTTTGGAGGAATTAAAATTCACAAGCCATTACTTGCCCCAGTTAATAACTGATTGAAGGTCATTTTTGGAAGCAGCTTACTTTTTGGGGCTTGCTACTAACACAGGGTAAAGGTCTCATCATCATAAATACTTAGTTGAAAATTTATGATATTTGGAAGATTGTTCATGAAGATAACAAACAATATAGGTTCACAGATAGAGCTTTGTAGGACAGTTGAATTAATGTGAAAATGATTGATAATAGCCATCCATTGCATGATTTGTTAAGAATGATTGACTCTATGACAGCCTAAGTCTCAACTTTTCTTACTTAAAGCCTGATAAACAAATTCAGTAATAACTGAATCAACAGTAGATATAAAGAAATGAAAGCCATGCAATATGTGCTGAAAGAAATAAATTAAAACTACTCAATACAATTTATATAAACTTACTGCCTGATAAAAACATTTTTTGGCAGAAACTTATTGCAAGGAGGTCAGTGTTTTGGATATTTTCTCTCTCTCTCTCTCTATATATATATATATATATGTGTGTGTGTGTGTGTGTGTATGTATCAACCTAAGCATTAAAAAATTAAAAATTTGAAAGTACTTTTGTCTGTTCAGTCGCTATTGATTTCCATTGTTCTATTGTTTTATACTGACCATAACTTCTTGAGTTAGATCGTCTCAGACAACCTGACATCTAAAATTTATGGTGCATCAAATTTTATGGGGAGTAACTTCTTTAAAATGTTGCCATGGCTTTATATTTCAACACTTTGTTGTTTTTTTCTCTGTTTTACACATCAATATTGAATCACAACTTTTTATGCAATTTGAAAATCTATAAATGGTAAAGTATATATGCTTTTTTTCAATTATCTTTATTTGAATATGAAATTTTAACAATTTTCAAGAAAAAATATTTTAACTGTAATATTATTGCATCTAATGTAAAGTTCCAAAAATAACTGCAATGGAAATTTCATACAGAAACACACAGTTAATTTCAGAACTTTACATTTAGATACAATAATATTACAGTTAAAGTATTTTTTCTCTTGAAAATTGTTAATATATATATATATGTATATAAAACACCATCCTCAGGCAGTCAAAAGAAGTCTATGGTGTACTTTTGTATTGAGCTTTTTTTTAAAAAAATATCTAACTGTGGAATGTACTTCCATTAGTAACCATCACTTATATATATATATATATATATATACACAACATTGCTAATTACCTAATGTGACATTGTTCTTTCACTGTCAAAACAAAATGTACAATTTTGTAATAGTTTGTAGTTTTCACATGTTCTAACATAACAATTATATATATATATATATATATATATATATGTATGTATGTATGTATCCAGGCATATATGATGAGACTAGAGAGACAAACTATTTTTAGCTGACACATTTTGTCCTCTGCAGATGAACGTTAAGTGTATATATATATATATATATATATATATGTATGTACATGCATAGAAACTGCACATATATACATATACATTCAATAGAAACTGCACATATATGTATACATTTCACATATATCTTTGAAGAAATTAACTTAACTTATGGTGAAACCGATTGGGGATTTTAGGAAAATTTCTTTAGAGGTATGGCTTTGCCAGTTTTAATTCTTGTCTGAACTGGTTATTGAAGCAATTTTTTATTCTCTCTTTTCTTCTTTGTCTCCTCCCAGAAGTACCTACACAATGTAATCTTCCTCTACATTTTTTGTCTTTTTTTTTCTAATTGATGTTTTCCATCGTATTTTAGTGCTTAAATTTTGTTAAAACATTCTTGTTTGAAATCACTTACTTTTCATAATATTTTTTCTTTGTTTTTCCTTTCTTTTTTATTCTGGTACTGTACTAGTTGGCCACTCATACTTGCTTTCTGGAGTTGATTTGTGTTCCTACTATTTTCTGCTTAATATAGTAGACTATTAGTTAACATTGCATGGTTAAAAAGTTGTGTTGGTAACTGTTTCATCTGTCAAAATGAAAATAACTTCTAGTGAAACCAATAGGATTTTATGGAAGATTTTTCAGAGGTATGCCTCCAACATTATGACTCTGACTATTCTTTCATGAATCTGTAATGGATATCTTGACTTTAACTAAGTCAAAACTTAATTTTTTAAAAATAAGGTGTAGGTAGGTTCTCCTATTGCTCTGTCTGTACTCCTCCCTTGCTTCCTGTTTAGAAAGGAGTTTCTAGTTACTTTCCTCTCCTCAGGCCTTAATAGTGGTGTTGTCATGAGTTTTTTGTAATATACATGGATGGTGGCAACATCTCTTCATACTGATGCTACCAGATTGGCAGTTCTCTGGTTGCTGCTTACTGATTAGTAGTTAGGATTATGAACTCTTGTGTATCATCTAGAGAGGCTGCACTGATCAATAATTGAATTATAGTGGTGTTCTTACTGTGACATATCACACATTGATTGGTGTCCCTGAAACATTATGCAGCAGTCTGCACTAGTTTTCTTCCCACTTACATGTTACATTTGGTGACTGTTACTTATCATAGTCCTTTCCTTACCAAAATAACTCAGCATGATTATAAGCAACCAAAGATAAAATCAACCTAAATCCCTTAAATTTTTTTCTCAAACATTTGTGGTATTCATGGTGTAAGAATAAAAAGGTGCTTATCTCCTTTTGGTTGAGCTGAAGTCATTTGGTCACATGACAACTGCTTGTATGTCACTCCTGATAGTTCCACACTTTCAGCTAACAGCAACTGAGGAAAAAGGTTGTTCCCTTCTGCCTACCCACATGTTCCGCTGGAACATAAAAATCCTGACTTTTTCCTTTTGTTTCTTCTGAGACTTGACTTTGTGTTAGATTGAAGCTACGGGGAGATGGTTAATTTTTCTTTGATTTGACCTTGTGTCATACATAACCGAACTCTCTATAGCTTACAAGTTTTATCCAGAATTATCATCAGAAGGTTGGTTGATAGCAGGTTGGAATGTGTGAATAAGTGTGGAATAGTGTAAGAATAAAAATATACATTTTGAATGTTAAAACATAAATCTATTAAAAGAAAAGAATAACAAGAATTCATAGAAATTAATGTTTAATTAGAAAGATAATGGAATCAAGAGTTGCAGAAAATGTTCATAGTAGTAACTGTTAAAATAGTATATGCATACATACATATGTTTGTTTGGTAGGAATGTCTTTGGATGGAGAAGAAGAAGTAAAATGAATCAGTACATGAGAATGAAGGAAAAAGAGAAAAAGGTGCAACCTGATCTTATCTTCAGGTCGATTTGAAGTTGAAGTTACATTTTAGTTTTGTCTTTCTCACTGCTTCCATCTAACTGACTGTCTGACTGGTGCTGATCTGGGCCTTTTATTATCCTATTGAATTTCACACTGGTTTGCTAAGTCCTCAAGTCTTGCAAGTCACTCCCATTGGTCAAAAATCAATTTAACACCTACTTACAAAATCTGGTTTTGTCTTTTTCTTTAAGCACATGGTCAATCCTTTTTCTATTTGGGAAAAATCAGGATTTCATTGTAAATTTTTGTAAAAGAGAAGAACAAGATTGATTTTAATTCTTAATTTTTTATTCACTACAAGATATAATAGATGTGTATTTCTTCACATGTCATCACCTGTTTATATATATATATATGTATATATATTTAGTGTATTGAGGCAGCAAATAATTTTCTAAACATATATTGTTAAATATAAGAGACAATGAATGTCTATTATGTTTAATCATGAGCCGTTCTAAATGTCGTATTTTGGCTTTAATTTCAGTTGAAAATAAAGACAAAACTTCTCCAACATTTGGATAATTTTTTATTAATTTGGTTCTTAGCTTTTGACTCACATGAGCCATCTTCAGAGAGATTATTACTGATACACACAGTAAAAAGAACCTTCAGATATTGGAGGCCATCTACATTAAATCCAAACAACCTACACTTAATAAAATCACTTTTAAATCTGGTCATAACACATTACATTGTATTTGAATACATGGTTCTGTTGTCATTTCGCGCTATCCCGCGGTGTGATGTCATCCAACTGCATTGCAAATTTGTGAACTGCGTTTGTTATTTTTGGTAACTATTGCCATTGCCTATCGGAGTTTTATCTCAACACAAAATAAAATCATTGCTGATGGTCGATGTTATTGTGTTACCATCTTAATAACCTCTCTGAAGATGGCTCATGTGAGCCGAAAGCTTAGAAATAAATTAATAAAAAATTATCCAAATGTTGGAGAATTTTTGTCTTTATTTTCAACTGAAATTAAAGCCAAAATATGACGTTTAGAACGGCTCATGATTAAATATAATAGACATTCATTGTCTCTTATATTTAACAGTATATGTTTAGAAAAAAAAAATATATATATATATATATATATTATTGTGTGTGTTATAGTATATGAATTTCTCTTTGAGGACAAGTGTTCACTCATTCATTTCATTTCTCCATTCCAACTTACTCTTACTTTGTGTCCCGTTTTAATATTTTTTACTAATCCATGTGGGAATAGAAATAAGATATATTCCTCAACTAAGGAAAATTATGACATATCTCCTTCAGTTGTATTCGGACCAACTTCTGCAGTGTGGGGTCATTCCTCTTCAAAAAATCCCCAGATATCCTAACTATCTGTGGAACTAATCTTAACTCTGCGATTGCTTCTTCTGATTTTACAATTCCTGGTTACCTTCCTCTCTTTAGGAAGGACACTTGTGTCCATATTCTGGGATTTTCTGTCCATGATCATCTCCAACTAGCTAGGAAACTCTCTCTTGAATCTCCAGACCATTTTTACAGATGTCTTTGTCTCTCTCTACTAAACTAAGTCAGTTATCTGATCTTTCTCTACCACTCTTCTTTCTTTTGTGGCTGTTGCTTGCTAGATAGTATTTCTGATAATGTAGATAAAACTATTTCCTTACATCTGTTTGAAAATATATGCATTCAGTGATTTTAATGCCCATCATGCTAAGCAGCTTAAACATTGGCAAAGATTTTCATCATCATCATTTATCCATCACACCCAGATGGTGCATAGGGCAGCAACTTTTTCTTGCTGTTTCTGTAACAAACTGTTTTTTACAGGGCAGAGTTGTTAGCTCTGTACCCAACCCCCAAACCTGGAGGACCGGTAGACTATTCTTAGTACTTACATTTACAGCACCTGGTATTCCCAAATGGTCACCCATTTAAGTACTGACCAGGCTCAATGTTGCTTAACTTCGGTGATCGGATGGGAACCGGTGTATTGAACATGATATAGTCGTAGACATCAAAGATGTTGCTAGCATCCAAAACTTGAACATTTCAATAACTCAATTCCTGACACAAGTGGTGGACTTCTCCATGCATTTCCCCAGTAGCCCTGAAAGACATGATCTCTTCTAGATATCTTTATTCTTTATGTCATGCCTTCTTAGCAACTCTGATCATGCGCTGGGGTTTATAAACATCTCTTTCCACTACCCCACCAGCCAAGAAGCTCCTACCAACAGAACATGTTTCTGTTATCAACATGTGACTTGAGACTCATTCTGTGATTTTCTATGTGATATCCCTTGGAACAATGTTTTTAGTCTTCTTGTTCAAAAATGTGCCTCTTTTATTCTAGCAAGGAAATTCCAAGGTAAATCTTGTTCATCTCCTTGGCCCTCACCTGCATGCTTGGTTGCCACTGCCCACAGGAGTTACTTCTTCAGGCTATACCAGAGTGACATGTCTGATTACAATAGTCAGTTAAGTGCCATAGGTGATACACACGTGGGCGATCATGTCTTGAAAGAGACATGACTGACTGGGCAGAAGATTATCCTGCAGTAGGTTGCCATTGCTTTCTGCAGTAGACTGGTTGCCGACCAAGGCTATAGAACCCAATCTGTCCTGCTATTTAACCCATAACTGGAAGGAAGAGACAGATTAATACCTTTCCCAAGGGTATTTGCGCATAAGTGAATACAATGGATTCAACTGGAATTCGAACTCAGCTGCCCGGTTTCTTGTTCCGAGCCGATATCCACTGTACCACGACGCACATCATGATTACAATAGACAACTCTTTAATTCTGCTTTTAATGAGTGCAAGTGTGTTCTAAATTTTTCTTTTCTTCATCATCTCACCCCAAGCAAGGCATTCTGCTGCCACTGTTGCACAGGAGGTTACATAGGGGAAAGTGATGAGAAAGAGTGCCAGGTTATAGGGGGTGTCAGGAGGAGGGTAATAGATGGATGAGAATACCAAGGATGTGGGTGGAGTAGATGGAAAAAGAGCTTGTGAAATGAAGGAAAAATATAGTTTGCTGAAAGAACAAAATAGCATCTGAAAAGTTTGGTTCTAGAAATTATTATTTTCTATGTGATATCCCTTGGAACAATATTTTTAATCTTCTTGTTCAAAAATGCACCTCTGAGAGCTCCTTCTAGGTTAAAGCCAGCTTAAATACTTTCATTCTAGCAAGGAAATTCCAAGTTAAGTCTTGTTCATCTCCTTGGTCCTCACCTACATGCTTGTTTGCTACTGCTCACAAAAATTACTTTTTCTGGCTGTACCATAGTGACATGTCTGATTACAATAGACACTGCTTTAATTCTGCTTTTAATGAGTGCACATGTGTCCTAAATGAAGGAAAAATATTGTTTGCTGACAGAAAAAAAATAGCATCACACAAGTTCAGTTCTAGAAATTATTAGTGGTTCTGCAAGAGTGTTCTGAATGAAAGCAAACCTTCAATCCCTCCTCCATTCAATCAATTCAAAGTCCTCACATCTACTGCACACAAGATTGAATGCTTTGCTCATAAATTCTCTTCCAACTCAACAATTGATTCAACTGGAGTTCCCACATCCAATTTCCTACGTAGAACAGAAACCCTATGCAGTGATATGTACATAACTCTGTCCCTGGTTTTGAAAATCATTTCTAAACAAAATAAGTAATCTCAGCTATCATTCTAAATAAATATGCCTCTGAACTGCGTCCAGTTCTCTCCAAACACTACACCTATTACCTTTCATTTCCAGTACGTTGGAAGTAAACATCTGTAGTTCCTGTTCCTAAAAACACTGGTGAACCCTCTGACACTTCTATTTCTCTGTTAGCCTCTTACTGCTTTTCGGCAAAGTATTCGAGGCTCTTATCAATGCTGAAGTGGGTAAGTGTCTCACCTCTTATGACCTACTATCTGACAAACAATATAGCTTCCACTTTGCTAGGCCTACTGCTGATGTGCTAATAGCCATCACTGTATATGTATAACAAGCTTTTAATAATAATGGTGAAACACAAGCATTTGACAGGGTTTGGCATGCTGACCTTCTATGCAAGATCCAGGGTTACAGTACTACAGGACAATTGATTTATTGATTTAATTCAAAAATTTCCATCAAATCATGGAATTAAGTTCTTTTTGAGCAGGCACTCTTCCAGATCCTTTCACTCAAATGTAGATGTCTGCCAAGGCTCTATCCTAGATATACTGTTTCTGATCTTTGTCAATCTTCCTAATAGACATTTATACAGATAACACTACCATTTACTTCCTTCTCAAAAGAAAATATGTCAAAGTTTACAAAATAAACCTGGATGCTGCTCTTGAAAATGACATCCAATCACTGGTTAAGTAGTGCAGGAAATAGCTTGTAAATTTAAATGCCTACAAAACAAAACTGCCCTCCTTTAACTATCATAGAGAAATTTACCTGCCTGCCATCATCATGGCTGATACTAGTCTCATGGAGAGTAGCACATAGCACCTTCTTGTTTTTCAACTAACTTAAAGTGGAACAATTATATCTACTTCAAGTAAAGTTGTGTCTCTGTGTCATGCCAAAAAGCTTTTCTCATCAGAGTCTATCTTGCACATTTATAACTTTACCATTAATTCATGCAGTGAATATTGTTGCTATATCTGTTCAGGTGCTCCTGTTATTCATCTCAAAGTTTTTCGCAAAATCCAAAGAAAGATCTGCAGCGTAATTGATCCTGATGTGGCATCTTGATTTCATTCCCTTTCTCACCGACGCGACATGGCTTCCTTCTGCCTTTTCTGCAAATATTTTCGTGGCAATTGCTCTGATAAGCTTTTATTTCTGGTGCCCAAACTGCATGAATTTAAGTGTGGTACTAGATTGGCATAAAGGTCTGAGTTTTTTATCCTTGTAATATTTAAATTTAACCGCTAATTTTACTCCAACAGTTTTTTTCCTTGCAACTCCTGCCTGTGGATATTTCATTTACTTGAATCCCCAATAGCTCCAATCTCCAAAATACTAAATGACACCAAACATTATCTACTAGCTTCTTTAATTAATCTTATTCAATCTGCTGCCTCCAGTTTTTTTCTCATTTTCACCTTCTGTAACCCCCTACATACACGTAGCAGTCCTACCTTGCTTGGGAAAAAATGATTATATATATATATATATATATATATATATATATATATATATATATATAGCATTATAATAATACAGTTTTAAGTTATGCTATTGAAGAGAGTGTTGACTATGTTTGCAAAATGGCCTTGAACCAAACATAACCAAGCCTACTCATTTGAAAGAATCAGAAGGTCAAACAAAAGATAAAAGGGTCTCATTTGTATAAATAAGTGTGAATTTTTTTATGAAAAAATTGACATTAATTTTTTATTTTGAAATAATATTAATGTTTGAAAGTTCTGCAGAAAGTTTTTTTTTGAATATGTGTTTACAAGTTCAGTTTTCTTAAAGTCAGACAAAAGACAAATCTGGTGTTGCTTTGAGTGCATACGATTTTTTTTTTTTTTAAACATATCACAACAAGCAAGGCGGTAACGCCACTGATGTGCAGGGGGCTACGTAAGAGTGAAAAGATTTGAAAAAGAGAAAACCGGAAACCACATCCTAAACAGGGAACAAGGAATGAGCCTCTACACCTGTACAATAGACGTGGGTGTAGTGTGAACCGGGCAATAATTTAGTCTATCTACTCCAATTGAATTGTTTTAAGTAAACAAGTTGGCCTGAGTATGAATGAAAGTGGAAATGATGTCTTTGTTTCTTTTTTTTTTTTGCCGACCAGTAAATGAGGAAAGGCAAGAATCAATTAGTGTGTTGTGAGAGTGTGTGAAAGAGGCATTTCACCAAGATTAGACGTTCGGCTGATAACTTGTGACTCTCTGTAATGTTCTTTCTCTGTTGAAAGTAGATGAGAAAGAAGGTTAAAGTGAAAGACTGAGAAAATGCATGTCACCTTGACTTGGTGTTTAGTTAGATGACCCATGGCTCTTTGAGGAGAAAGGCAATATCACATATATTTATTTGTTTGTGAAAAATAGGATTGGAACAACTTCTAGATATTTTCCTTACTCCAGATTGGCCAATAAATAAGAGTTTGTATTTATTTTGTTTTTTGTAAAATCTAGTGAACTACATGGCTTATGAAAGGAGCTTTTTTATTGATGAATGTAGATATGTATGTGCTTTTTGTATGGATTTATGAAAAGGTATAGGTGTGTTTAAGCTCAGATTTTCTGTGCAATCAAATCTTATGAAATAATATTTATGGGAATATCTCAATATCTAAGATAGATCATCTGTAAATATAAAGTGAACACCGATGTCAACACCAGCAGTGATAATCTGCCTCATTTCATCAAGCCACTAACAAAAATGAAAACAAAACAAAAACTATGCTTGAGGTAATTTAACCCAACATTGTAATTTACTACAAACACAAAACATTAGCCATAAAACTCAAGTCATGTTCTAAACAGCCTCCTCACATTGAGACTTTCAAGTATGGTGACAAACCTGTTCACAAATATTTCTATACAGCCTATTTCTAAGATCAATGGTGAAAATTGGCATTGAGAGAGTCAAGTCTGTGAATCTTGGCAAAGACAACAGTTCTGATTTTGTGAACTAGAGCTCACAAATCACTATATGAATTAACAGAAGCCATATTATTTGAAGACTTTCCACAGTAGCTAAAATGGCTCTCAACTGTAACTCAAAGAGAAAATAATAAGATAATGAAGATGTTGACATTCTGCACAACAAGTTTAGGAAGGAAATACCCCATCAAAACAGGAAAATGCATAATGTATACTGGACTTGAGAAACTAATTTTCATGAAAAATTGTTTTAAAACAAACATTTTATTAACTTCCAAAGAAATTAGTACTGGCTGCTCAGTCAATGAAAACCGGACTTCCTGACAAGGAAATGGTTAATATTACCTTGATCCAATATTTAAACAAAATCATTTAAAGGTATTTTATAATGAGCTTTTAGCATTCACTAAATCAAGTCTGTCCCTATCACTTATATCAACATTTATTATAAGTCAGAAGCTTGTATTAATTACAGCACAAAAATGATAATAAATTGCCCACAAAAAGTTTGTTAATGGACAAATATTATCACAATTCACATGCTCTATTAAAACCATATGGTGCTTATATAAAACTGACTTTATGGAAGACAAGGTAATATTTTCTCACTAGATTTATTTAATCTATACAACAAGACACTCCTGAGAGAAATAGAATACCTATCAGGATTTATTAATGACAGACATAATATTAACACTGTAAGATCTGTAGGTGATCGTCTACGTCCTGAAAGGAAAAAGACACATAGAAGAAGAACTAGAAGATCTGTAGATACTGAGTTAATAGCAAGCATTTATATGGATGCATGGTTGAGTAGTTAGAACATTGACTTTTTGACAATGAGACCTGGGTTCAAATCTCACCACAATTGATTTGTCAGTAAGATGGATTCTTAATGTTACCAGCACTATTGAAAGGTGCTTGAAAACCATGCCATTGGAAGACCCAAGCTTTATGCCTGAAATTGGAGTGGCAAAATTGTTCAAAGATTGTTATGCTAACACAAAGTCACAAGGTATTGTAACCAAGAGTTTAAGTGTGCTGGCCTTATTTAAATTGTTGATCAGATAATATGGCCTTATTCAGTCTGTTGATCAGATAATATGGTCTCTTCCAGAAATGATAGCTAGGTTTTCTAAGCATACTTGCATTATAAACAACTGTGTTGTCTATGTGTGCTGAACAAACACAAATGTGTCTGAGCAGGTTTCTGCAACAAGGAATGACTACCTGTTCTTGCAGATAGACATACTCAGAAATAAACAGCTGGAAGAACTCAAGTAAGAACTCAGTTAACTCTGAGAAGATAGAATTCATAGCTGTTAGTAAGAGAGACATATCAAAATCTAAACTACATATTGGTAATTTCAAAATCAAGCATGTACAGAACTTTAACTGTTTAGATAGGATAATAACAGATGTCAGAAAATATTAGATAGAAATTTGATAATATTTGTCAATACTTCTGAGTTGAGCTAGTATTTACTTTATATTGTTCATCTTTATTGCCATGTTTACAACGTTTCGGCAATTGTACACCCCTTTAATTTGATCATTCTTATCCCAAAAGGGAGATAACTAATGATAATCAGAAGTGCATCATACAAGGAATGAGAATGATATACCCCGAATGATCAAATTAAAGGGTTTGGTCCCAAATTCCTAGCACCTAAAAAAGGCCAGATTGTACAGCAGACGAAATGTTGTAAACATAGCAATAAAGATGAGGACTGAAGTCCAAACAATGTAAATAATGTGCCTTTGATAGTGTCTCATAATAAGGGACCCTATCTTCTACAAAAAAGCAGTATATTAAGAAACAGGAAAATATCCTTAAAAGAAAAATATTGAATTACTTTTAATACATGATCTCCTAAATAACAGATGAGATGTTTGGGAATAACAGGCACTGTAAATTTGGATATGTGGGTGACATAATGGATAAAAGCTCAGTATTTGAAGATGGAGGGAAAAGATATAATTTTAGTTACGTCTGTTATATTTTCTACAAATATCCTAAGGAAAGGTATGAATACACCTCTTCTCACCTAAGCTAATTAATTAATTAGTTAATTAGTAGAACTTGTATCAGTAAACCAATATTATTTTCAAAAGATTCTTACAATCTAAAAATGTTTTATGGCTTTAAATAACCTACAAAGAGTTGACAAGTCATAAAAAAGAAAAATGAACTTATGTGGCAGATAACTACTCTAAGATTTGAAGGTGCATCTCATATGATGGTTATTGGCACCAGGTGCAAAATCAGAGAGGCAAATACAAATTGTGACTGAGGCATATGCATTCACATTTGCACTAATGACCTTGAATAAGGCATGAATCTGTCTTTTTTGTTTTTTGCAGTGAAGAGGTAGGGTAAAGTTGTATCACTAGCCTTGGGTGGCAGTGTAGAATTTTGTTTTAAATTATTGAACCAGACTGGATTATAACTAAAATGATGGCCAATTGCTGAATCCATTATCTTCTGGGTATGTGTCAATGTTTGTAATAGAGAGAGCACAAGACATTTGTAATTCAAAATATATGCTGCTTTATTCTAAGCTCCAATCTTTGTGACATGGGTTGTATCTATTCAGATTCATGTTGGCCCAAAAATGAAGAAATTGCAGAACTTTTATGGGAGAAATAAACACTATCATTTCTAATGGATAAAAAATGTTTCATGGTTTTAAGCAGAAGGCACAAATTCACTGTTGGAAAAGAATGAGTGAGAGTTATTTGTTACAAAAACAGATAGCTAACATAATCTAACCAAGGTAATTTTAAATATATTGGGCATTTGATGAGACAGATTTTTAACAATTCTTATTAAAGAGGATTGTTTATGAATTGAAAAAGTTAGGCAATAAAACTAAATTATCAATAAAAATCATTCTAAAAGTAATAAGTATAAAACCAGCTCTCCTTCCTGAGCTAAATAGAAGGGTAGACGTGCCTCTCTAGACATTTGCTTTTGGCTTATCAACTATTTGTGGAGTATTTAATGATAAAACATATTTTGGATTGAAAGCATAATTTAGTTGTTTGTGAGTGCATAAACATTAACAATAACAATAATTTTTCCAGATATATTTCCTACTATTTAATCAGTCGTTGTGGATTAATATGTTTTTTATTTATCAATTCATTTTCTATGGCTTATCAACCGTTTGCTAGTTATTTAAAGCCAGTAAATATTTTTAGATTGTAACAAGTTTTTTTAAAGATAATAATTAGTTATAATACATGTCTTACTGATTAACCCATAGCTGGTGAAAGAAAAGGTGGATTCATGTATTTCTCAAGGTTTTTTGTGTGCAAGGGAATATAATGAACCCAATTAGAATTGGAACTCTACACTCTGATTAACAATTCTGAAACATTATCTATTGAACCACCTGCATATCCAATCATATGGCACCTGGTATTTCTAGGCAGTTACATATCTAGTTACTGATGAGGCTCAACATTGTTTTACTTTTATGACTACCTGGAAACTGGTATTTCAACATAATGTGAATACAAAACCTCATACTTTCCAAGAGTATTTGTGCATAAATGAATGTAATAAACCCAAGTGGAATTCAAACTTGGCTCTCTGATTTCTTATTCTAAGCCACTATCCACTGAACCACCTACACATCCAGAACCAGTCTAGGAAAAAGGCTACTATGTAAACTGCACCATGGAGCAGGCAACAAAAAAACACCCCCACTATCTTTCCCTAATAGTCACAGTCATTCATAAACAGTAAAGAAAAAGAAATTGTGGAGAGTCATGACCACTGACATCATGAAAAGACATAGCATTTAATAAAAAAAAAGAAAAAACACACAAATTTATATTTAAATGTACCCTCTTTAACAACATACTATACAAAGAAAATGATATTACTCAAAAAAAAAAAATATATATATTAAAAAAAAAATATATATATATATATATATAAAGCTTTGGATCCTGGTGGTTCACTCTCCTTACTGTTTGAGAAATATAAATATCTGTTACATCGATTTCACATCTGCTATTTCATATAACTGAATTGCCAAGCCAGATTTCTCTTTCCCATAATTACTTTTGAAGAATCAGAAATATTTGCGATATGAATTTAAGATATGGCACATAGCGTCAATGACATAAGGTTCAGAAATACTTGTCCATACATGAAAGGAAGACATAAAAACAAACAATATAGCAAAATAAACAATAGTAGAAAATCACACTATAAAAAGTCGACTATGTCATCACACAGATGGTTTTGTTATACTCAGAATCCTTTTACAGTTGGCCATTAAATGTTAAAAAAGTAAGAAGTTTTTTTATTTTTTATGCTGTGTTGGTTGATAAACATCATCTCTTATTTGCTGTATTCTTTCAGGACATGGACAGCCAGGTCTCTCTACAATTTTCTTTCAGTGATAAGCAGTTTTTAATTTTTTTCCATCCTTGTTTGTTCATCTCTGCTATTCTATATACAAAAGTTCATTAGGTAGAACATTTTCTGTTTCACTTTACATTTCATGCTCAAATATGTTTTTATGAGTGTTTAATTCTTTATGCACTCTTTCTTCATTAATGATTACTAGCAGTATAGCCCGGCGTTGCTCAAGTGTAATGAAAGCTTTAAAACTAATCCATGGTCCTGGAGCTCAGACTCTTTTGACGTTGGCACAAAACACTAAAAAGCAGTAGTTGTGTCCAGTTAACGTGAAACCGTTGACTGAAAGAAATATGAATGGATGTAATTCAAATTTTGATTTCTTCGTATCGATATCAAATAAGATTTTTCTGTCGTAAACTGAATTTTGAGAGCTAAATAAGTCCTCTTAGTAAATGGTATCATGGCTGAGACGAAGAACTACAATTATACTTACTTAGAGCCAAACCCAAAGCAAAAACTAAAATAAAAGAGCTGAAAGAAATACAGACATACAGGCAGATAAACAGACACACACACAAACACAAACATCTTGCCTTTTATATAAATATTATTTTTTTTTGCACTATTGTAAGAACTGCAACTTTGAAAATTCTGAATATCATTTATGTCTTTGTCTATGAGTGTATCAAATTTGATTAAAATTGGACCGCTCCTTCTATAACCCGATTTTTTCGATTATTGATTTTCAATATTTATCGGGGTACCTCAACACAAAACCTAGCTAAGAACACTCGCAGACACTTATAGTACAATTGTGTAAATTTTCAAGAAATCGATTCAGCCGTTTCGGAGTCTATAGGTAACGGACAAACACAGACACACACATACACAAAGTTCCATTTATAAATAAGTTTAGATTTAGATTATCATAATATACTTCTTCTATATACCATGTCCCTTCAAGATGTTGGTGATCATGGCTCTTTATAATTTCTTACCCCATATAGCTCTTAATAAATTATCTTTTTGCTAGCTCTCCTAAATCCTGTTCTACTATCTATTCACCCAAGATCATCAGGTAGGTGTTGTGTTGCTTTCTTTTCCTAAAGTCCTGTGAGCATCAAATTTTCAAAGCCATTCTTCCTTCTTGTATGTCCCATAAACCTCTACTATCTCATCCCTATATTAATTTAAGCCTGTTACTAGATTAGTATCTAGGTTCTACCATTTTACTTTTAAAATGGTTAAATGTAACTGACACTTCTATTCAAACAGTTTCTTTTCTCACATGTCCCACCTGTAGAACTCGCTTGCTTCTCTGATAGCTACAATCTCGAAAAAGTTAAATGCAACATGAGGTTACCATCTTTTACCTTCTTATTCCATTCATCTTTTATCCTTTCTTCAATACTCACTGTTCCCAGTCTATTCTCTCATTGTAATCCTCTGCACACAAGTGGCTGTCTTACCTTGCTTGGGGTGAAATGATTAAAAAAACTGTGTGTACTTTTCGTTGCTATTATCACTAGAATGTTGTCGTTGACAGGTTCAGTCCATGGTATTCTCAGCATCTTTCTGTAGGACCCTATTTCTGTTGCTTTAAGTCTCTTCATTTCAGATTTGATACTAAATAACTGTGAAGTAAAAAACTACGATATTAACATGTCTTATAAGCACATTGTATTTCTTGAGATGATGACAAATATAGTAAAAAAGAAGAATCAATCATAATTGTTAGCTATGTTTTTTAAACTTTCAAAGTAAACTTATTGCAATAACTCAGTCTTAGTGGTTATAATGTTAATCATGCTATACTCATAATAAGGCTACTCTCCTAGATATAATTAATAATTCTCCTTGACTGACTCCGATGGTCTTTCTTTGACTCACTTTGAGTTTTTTTATTTAAGGTGCCTTGCCTAGTTCATTTATGTTACTGGCAATGTCTTATTTACTCCATAGTAGGTATAATTTTGTTGCTAACATCATAAGAATGATTATTGTAAAAAAACATTCAATCATAACCTATAATGATTTCTCTTTCCTTTGAAAGAGTACAGATGAACTACATTCCTTAGTTCCACCAGTTTTAACCTTCATGATGAAGATGCACGCATTTTAGTAAACCAGCCTAATTCCATACATATTCCATTGGTGAAATGTATGGCACTATTTCATTTCATGAACTACTGCTTTGTGGAACCAATTTCCAAGAGGAATTACTACAATTTTAACTTGTTCAATCCTAGGGTTAACAGATATCTTTCTCACATATCTCATAAAGCTATGCCACTTATTCAGTAATCTTATCTACCTTGAGTGGTTCTTGGGGCTTGTGTAGGAGGAACATTATTGTCAAAATAGTCTTGGATCAAAATTTTTGAAAACATTTAACAAAATACCATGAGAAATTTTGGAAAAATTTTTTTTGTCACATTTTATACAATAATTTAAAAAGCTATTTTTTGCAATTTCATATGCACTTACAAAAGTATAGCAGGGATATAATTTCGATCATGTACCAGTACATACTAAACCAGAAACCCATACCCCACCAGTGTGGCCTAAATCTTATTGGGGACCCCCAAGCAGTGTTTTGACCTTCCCTAACTTATCAACATTTGTTTTTTTTATATAAATATATATAAGTTACAAATTAAACTAAGCATAATTGACTATTAAAAAAGGTCATTCTGGAATGTCTCTTTTTGTCCAACTCTGTGAATTGATTTTGCTCATGCAAAGTCTTAAAAAAAATGTATGAAATTCATTATTTTTCATCCATAATATTTTATGTGTTAAAATTATTCAAATTTTAAAAAGAAAAATTCACGGTGATGTTAAAAATTGCTGCAAAACATTTGTCTGAGATGTATTGTAAAATTTCTCTGTTTTGTAGATACATTGTATTAATTTTTAATTTTTCTAGTTAAGTTGTTCACCTGTATTGCACATAATCCATTATACACTTCATTATAATAAAGACAGTTGTGTATTTATATATATATATATATATATTCCCTTCTGTCATGGTCAGGTTTCAGTCAATCTCACTTTTGTTGAACAATAATGAGGCAGGGTTGGCACAGTTTGTTATAGAGACAATAGCAAGGCAGCATCATTTCAGTTCATTCTCTCTTTATTACCAGTTATGAAAGATCTTGCTGCATGTTAGCTCTTTAAAAATACCTTATTATTTTATTTTTTGCATCACTTACATTGTCAAGTAGTGAAGAATATATATATATATATATATATATATATATACTCTCTATCATAATGAAGACCATTATGTATTTATATATATATATATATATATATATATATACACACACACAGAAATAGGGTTGTTCCAACGAGAGAAATTGGTAGAGAATAAAAAGTGCGAGAGGCCATGAATGTTTTGTTTAAAGTGTATATTTATTGTTGTTTTATTATACATATGATACATTAAGTGTCCATAACGGTATTTGTGATGCTACACGCGTTTCAAGTTGACTCTCTTCAGGTGAATAAACTTGTGCAACAGGAGAAAGTGTGCTAAGAGCCAACAGGGAGATGTGGAAAGCCATGATCGCCTATGTCCTGAAAGGACATGGCACATAAAAGAAGAAGTATCATAGATTTAGCAGAGGAGAACAAGACACTTTTTCTAATAATGCTTTCATTTTTCTATTAATAAAAATAATAAAGTGTAAAGTATAAGTAAAAGATTCTGAAAACAAAATCCCCATAATAAAAACAAAACTAAATAACATTTCTCATTACTGAAATAATTTATCAAACTTAACTTTAATGGTTAGGACAGCCACTTAACTATAATGGTTGGGACAGCCACAAGAAAATCAGTTTTTTACATCTGGATTAAATTTTTCAAGAATTCAGTGAATAAATTTTTTCCACACCCGAAAGTTTGCTCAAAATCTGAGAGGTGTCCATCCATGTTAACAAGTGAAATAATTTTTAAAATGAACATTACTGAAAACTGACACATGGTTTTCAACTTTTGTGCAATGAATCTTAAAATTTTTTTTAAAAAAGTTCTGGAACAAATTCATATGTCTAATGTGTATAAAAAGGATTTGCAGATGATTTTCTTTACAAGTGTATTAGAGTGTGCATATGACAAAATGTAAAGTGAATGTTCTTTTTCTTTTAGAAATATATGCAAGTATAAAAATAAAAACAAACAGTAAAGATAACTTGTATTGCCAGGATAAAAAAAAGCACCATATTTTGTCAGATAAAGATTGTCTGTGGAGAGATTTTTATGAAAGCCACGGAGAAAGCATAATGAAAAGATATGAAAGTAAGAAAAAAAGGACTAAACCTCAACTGCAACATAATGGAATGAATGGTTGTCAGCAAAAAAAAAAGCCAAGTTACAGACAATGAATTGGAAAGGGTAACATCAAACAAGTGGAGAAGTTCAAATTATTTTTTTTAATGTTTCAAGAGAAGATGCAAACTGTGACACCAAAATCCAAAGTAGCACTGAAATAGCAAAAGAGACCTCCTAAAAGCTAAAAAAATATTAAGAAACAAGAAATTCTCATTAGAAACAAAGAAATGAGTGCTGAACTGTTATGTGATAATAGAGGTTTGAATTTGAACTTTGTTAAATGGCATATCAATCTCTGCGGGTTATTTAATGCCACAAAGGTGGAGTTTTAAGGTATTTTTTTAATGCTCGGTTATTGTGAGAAGATTGATTTAATCAGATTTTGATCAAAAATTCTATTTTATTTTTTATTTTTTTTAGAAAACTGAAGATATCTTCTAGTTTTGTATTCAAAAATGTATTGCTGGTAATTTTTTTCCTTCAAAATATGTTAAGGTAATATTTTTTTTACTTCTAAAATGTATATTTTTTTATAAAAGTATTTTCCTGTATATATTTCTATAAAAGTGTATTTTTATACTTTCATAGTGTTTTGACCCAAGTTTGTGGGTTAACTACTTGCCCATAGCTGGGACCCTAACAGGTGCTACCACTCCGGGTCAGGGTGGAACTTGGAACAACAACAACTAAGAGGTAGTTCCATGCTCCTCACAACCTCCTAATCAGAGGCCTTGTTGCTGAATGCAGTTTACAGTCATACCCAGGACCTGTTATGTTTTTTTTTTATAATCATATCGCCTTAAGCAAGGCAGTTTATCGCAACTGTTTTGCAGAGGATTACATAAGAGGAAAGTTATGAAAAAGAGTGACAGGTTATAGGGGGTGTCAGGAAGTGGGTAAGAGAAGGATGAGAATACTGATGAGAGTGGAGTGGATGAAGAAAGAAGCATGAGAGAGAGGATGCAAGTTAGTGATATAGGAGATGACTATTGACAGTTTAAATTCTTGGAGATTGTAGCTGTCGGGAAATCAAGTAAACTGAAGGGAATTCCATAGGCGGGAAGTGGGAGAAAAGAAGCTGCTGGAGTAGAATTTGCATTTATAATTTATTGGTTTCACAGTAAAAGAGTGGGACCTAGTTGCTAACCTTGTTGCTCGAGTAAATCTATATATAGGGGTCAGCAGTGAGCTACGTTCATTGGAGCAGAAGCTGTGAAAGTATTTGTAGAATAGACACAGGGAAGTCACATTGTGCTGGTGAGAAAGTAACTGTATCCGAGCTGCCATGTCGGGATCTATCACATTAGAGATTCTAAGTTGGATTTTGTCAAGGATACCTAAGTGGATAGTAGGAGCACCCGACCAGATATGGCAGCACTATCCAATGCACAGGCAAATGGTAGATTTATACATGTGCAGGATTGTTTCAGGCAGAAAAAATTTTCCTGGCACTACACAGAGAACTGACCTTCTTAGCAGCGGATTTAGCTATGGATTCTATATAGTCATTCCACTTGAGTTTTGTTGTGGAAGTTATATGTGATATAAATCTTTCTTTATGGCAATGCATCTCCTCACTGATAAAGAGAAAACTGGAGGCAAAAGAACAGTTGTTCTACTCGATAATACTGAGTATGCTGCAGATAGCAGATGGGATAGAGGCATTGGCAATAACGATATCTTAAGGAAATTGAAGGCACAAAGAACACTTAAAAGAATACTCAAAATAAATAACAATGAGCTGAACTTTCTTGGACACATAATGAGGAAGACAGGTTTGTTGGGGAACAGAGGTGTGGGAGGCTTTGCAAAGGGACAAACATTTCTTATTGGTTACAAGGAATAGGAAGAGAAACACAGACGTGGAAAAATATCTAGTTTTTATATCATGAATATGCTTAAAACAAGGCAATATGAAGTCAAATGTTTTAACAGATTTTGAATGTGTGTAGACATTATGAATTACATTTATTGACATGAGTATTTGGAAAGTCTTAAGGTACTTGTTCCCCACCCACCACCACCAGAAAGTGCAATACCCTTTGTACGAGAAACCACAATCTGATTCAGTATGATTTACACAGTTTCAAGACAGGGAACTTCACAGCTCAGCATGGTTTAAATACTCATTTTTATTTTTTAAGGAATGCACTTTAAGTTCAGTTGTCAAAAACACATATATATAATTATCCGCAGAGAGATTTTTTTTTTTTAATCGTATCACCCCAAGCAAGGTGGAACACCACTGATGTGCAGAGGGCTACGTAATAGTGAGAAGATTGGAAAAGAGAAAGCCGGAAACCACATCCTAAACAGGGAATAAGGGATGGGCCTCTTAACCTGTTCAATAGACATGGGTGGAGTGTGAACCGGGCAATAGATCTCTCTACTTCAATTGAAAAAAAAAAACAAAAAAAAAAAACAAAGTGAGAAGATTGGAAAAGAGAAAGAAGGAAACCACATCCTAAACAGGGAACAAGGGATGAGCCTCTTAACCTGTTCAATAGACGTGGGTTTTGATGTATCACAACACATCAGTATGTTTAGACATCCAATTGCTTTTTACCCAGGATTGAAACCAAACTGAATTGGTGTCAGTCTGCCTCCTTCTACCAAGCACCCATAGCTTAGAGGTAGATTCGCCAACTGACACCAATTTGGTTGGGTTTCAATCCTGGGTAAAAAGCAATCGGATGTCTAAACGTACTGATGAGCTGTGATACAGCGAAACAGATCTGTCTGCAGATGACTACATATATATATAGCAGAAATAAAAATTATGTAATCAAGAAAAAGTGAGTATATGTTGTTAATGTTTTCCTTTTGTCTTCATTCATATCTTTTTACAGATATATATATATATATATATATAGAAATATATATGTATATATATATATATATATATATATATATGTGTGTGTGTGTGTGTATTGGGTATTTAGATAGCAGTCTAACTTGTATACAAGTTTTCATTAAAAATGACAGACAAGGTGTTATGGTTAAATTTTTTATATAATTCTTTATGTGATCTTATAATTTTCATCTTTTTTATGTGATCTTATAATTTTCATCTTTTTTATGTGATTTTATAATTTTAATCTTTTCAGAATTTAAATTATTAAAATTGTCTAAATGTTTTATTTCTCCAAGCACATTTGTCTTTTAGTCACTATCAAGGATAAATTTTATGTCGTTCAAAATAAAAATAAAATTCAACCTTAAAATGAGCAAAATGTATAGCCACAACTGTTTGGATAAATAAAACATTCAGTCAATTTCACATAATTTATGTTCTGAAAAGAAAAAAAAAGTTCACATAAAAAATTCTATAAAAACTTAACTATAGAATCTTATCTGCCACACATATAGACATATATATGTATATTATAAATGAATATATATATATACATATATATATATATATATATGGATGGTAGACTTTGATAAACAGTAGCTACTCTGGCATGTACACATTGCTCATTCTGTAATGGATTAGAGCATTCTGGCTATTGGGCATGTATAATGATAATATACATGCTAAAAAGTCTGCCTTCTTCTATCGAGCGCCCATAGCCCAGAGGTAGAATCGCCGACTGACGCCAATTTGGTCGGGTTTCAATTCTGGGTTAAAAGCAATCAGAGTCTAATCGTACTGATGAGCTGTGATACAGTGAAATAG
>JBBBDQ010000269.1:957500-985000 GCA_037127315.1 Ascarosepion bandense
ACAGGTGTAGAGTCTCACCCCTTGTTCCCTGTTCAGGATGTGGTTGCCGGCTTTCTCTTTTCCAATCTTTTCACTTTTCTTTTTTTTTCTTTTTCATTTTTTTTTTTCAATTGGAGTAGATAGACTAAACTATCGCCAGGTTCACACTCCATCCACGTCTATCGTACAGGTGTAGAGTCTCACCCCTTGTTCCCTGTTCAGGATGTGGTTTCCGGCTTTCCCTTTTCCAGACTTTTCACTTTTCTTTTTTTTTTCTTTTTCATTTTTTTTTTTCAATTGGAGTAGATAGACTAAACTATCGCCAGGTTCACACTCCACCCATGTCTATTGTATAGGTGTAGAGGCTCACCCCTTGTTCCCTGTTCAGGATGTGGTTTCCGGCTTTCTCTTTTCTAATCTTTTCACTTTTCCTTTTTTTCTTTTTCATTTTTTTTTTCCTTCTCAATTGGAGTAGATAGACTAAACTATTGCCTGGTTCACACTCCACCCACGTCTATTGCACAAGTGTAGAGGCTCATCCCTTGTTCCCTGTTCAGGAAGTGGTTTCCGGCTTTCTTTTTTGCAATCTTCTCACTCTTACGTAGCCCCCTGCACATCAGTGGCATTACCGCCTTGCTCGGGGTGATATGATTAAAAAAAACAAAAAAACACTCTATTTTTTCTATGAAAATATTATTATTTGTTATATGAGTTTAATATTTATTGTCCGAAAGCAAAAACTGGGAGCAGTCAAATTCATTACAGTTAAAATCATCTCTTGCTAATCACTAAGATGATTTAGGTATTTGCTTGGCAGAGGTTTGCAGTCTTTGACTGCTCTTCTTATGTATGCTTTTTATTTCTTATTAAAATCAAATACACATTATTATTGTTTTTATTTTGATGGTTGGAAATTCTGTTCTTGACGCATGATGCCAACAAAACTTCTCAAATCTCAAGAACTTTTTGAAAAAATCCTCGCAGTGTAATTAATGACAGTTTTCTGGAAGTCTCCAATTTTGGTATCAATTCCAAATTCTCCCAAAATCTTCTTTGTAACATTTTGAGTGTTTTCTAAACACACCTATTACAAGAGGAATTAATACTATCACCATGTTTCATAGCTTTTTCAACTCTTTAACATGATCTAGGTATTTTTTCAGTCTTTCCAGTTTCTTTTGCTTCCACTCTTATAGCATATAGAACAGCAAAGACAATAATTTGACACTTGCTATTCTCCTTATCTATAGCAACATAGCTGAGTTGTTTTGCTTCAATTACATGATCTCTCCGGTGTGAAAAAAATAGACTTGTATAGAAAAATATAAATTTTTGAAGGAAAAGTATTACCAAAAGAAAAAATTATTGCCATAATACATTTTTGAAGGAAAAAAATTATTACCAGCAATACATCTTGAATGCAAAACTAGAAGACATCTTTAGTTTTTGAAAAGAAAAAAAGAAAAAAAATTTTCATCAAAATCTGGCTAAACTGACCTTCTCACTATAACTGAACATTAAACAAAATAACCCTTAAAATCCCAACTTTTTGGCATTAAATAACCCACAGAGGTTGATATGCCATTAAACAAAACTCAAACATCAAAAACATGGTGAATGCAAAAAAAAAAAAATATTCCACACTTCTTCTCAAGTCATGGTAATTTTGCAAATAATAAAGGAAAAGTAGTCTTTAGAGAGCCATAATCACCTACATTTATTCTGCCATAACCCTAGGAAAAGTATGACATTATAAAAAAATGCCCAGCCATCTCCATCATATAATATCTTTCCCATTTAAGACTAGGGTTCATTTTTGTTAATTAAGGGGCCCCTAAAGACTGATTAAGCATTTTTTCCAAGTCACACCTATACATGAAAACCAGCAGTTTGATATTTAAGGCTCTTTACCTCAGTACCATCAAATTACTTCAGTTGGCAGCCCTTAGTGAAAGGATAACAGCTGTTGCAGTAAGGTGACAGTGATGCCAACTGGGAAAGGAGTCTGTTAGTAATGATGAAAAAATGTTTTTCTTTTTTACTAACATTTATACAATACAAGCACAGAGAGCCACACAAGGTAGAGATCAATTGTTGAAATAGTTATGATGAATAAGTGAAAAAAGAGATGTTAAGAAATGAAGATTATGAAAATTAAGAGAAATGACAGTCATTACTCCTTCACAAGAAGATGTTGAAAGTGCAGTGTTAAAAGAAGTACCCATACTAAAGCTTGTTCCACAAAGCAACAATTCTATGAAAAAAGTTGTCTGAGTGGAACTTTTTCTCTTTACTATTAGAACACAGGAGAAATGAGGGTGAATTAGCTCTGTGAAAGTGGCATAGTGTCTTAGATGGTCTGAACTGGTGGAATTAAAGAATAGAGCACCATCTGAACATTTGTCAAAAAAATAAAAATAAGTTAGTAAAAGGCTTGCTACATTGAATCTGTGGGAAAAAAGCTTTAAAGCTGTGAATGTGTATTCCTCACAAGATCAGTTAAATGATTTTTGTTTTTGCTCTGTCAATCCTCTGGAAAGTGAGGGTTGAGAAATTCAAGCACAGCTATATCAGCAATACCTCATTTTTGGTCTATTCTGACTCTTGTAAAGAGTTAGATTAGACTAAAAATGTAAATACTATTTAATGTAAATAGTATTTTCTTTTCTTTCAATGGCACATTGTATAAGAACTAAATAAAATTCTTTACACACTGTGGAATGAGTAGCCATGGTCACATGCAAAATAAGTAACAGAATTCTCTAATAAGCCTAACTGACAAAGTTTGCAGTATGCAGTAACAAGTCAAAATGAACATGGCAAACAATAATATAAAGTATATGATACAAACCCTATATCATCCAACAGTTAACTAAAACACACAAAGTGAAATTGCACACCCGAAAAATGATCCAAACAACTAAAAGCATTTTGGAAAAACCCAGACAAGGCAAATTTCACAAGTCAGTGTGAAAAGTAAAAATTCTGGATCCTGATTGAATAGAAAATAGAAAATTGATATATGGTGCCAGTCAAATTTTTTTTCACACCTAAAAATGAAATTGCCTGCTAGAGCTGGTCACATGATAAATTTCACTACTTAAACCATGTTCCATGACTGCTCAGAACAATCAGAATGGACGTGGTATCTGATAGCATCTCGTCGCCATGTAAGGAAGATACTTCAAGCCAAGGTCATGGTGCATCAACATATATTCATTCTACCTCTTCTTCCAAATTTTCTTTTCTTCGTTTTTACTCCATACTGCCAAAAAAAAAAAAAACTTTACATTCTGCTATTACACAACCATGAACTCTAAACTTTTGTGGAACATTTTAAATACTTACATTTCTCTTTGAACAATTTTAACTACAAAACTACATATATTTTCTCTTTAAAAATTTTTCTTCTTCTCACAAATATGTTACAGTGTTCAGTTAAGAAAATTTCACTTATGTTTTTCTCCTTACAATTTTGTTTTTCTGTTAATAAAATTTGACTTTAATGTACAGACAAAATATTTTATCCTTCCTCATGTTAACATCCAATCTTCAGATATTTAAATTGTGGGGACTTCGGTTGTGTTTGGCACAAGGCCAAAATGACAAGCATCACCGAGACCCCTACAAAAGCAAGCAAAAAATATATGCAATGTAAAGCTACTGTAATAAGGTGAAGCAACAATTATAAGGCAAAAAGTTCCCAAACTAAGAATTAAAAATTGACACGCAAATGCAAGTTCGGACAAGCAAATGTACTGTTCTGACTTCAAGACAGACAAAATTGAGTCGGATAAAACCAAGCACCAACCTATTTTATTGGCTAGGAAAAAGTCTCAGCATGCTTTTGTGTGCTCCTTCCTATAAAATGGTGGGGAGAAAGTATTTGGCAGTCATTCCTAATCGGATTGAAACCAACACACTCCATAAACTTTCCTCCAAGAGATCATGATACGAAAGTGTCTGTCTCAAAGCACAAAAGATCACAGGAATTGGAAAGTATTATTTCAATTTTACTAATCAACCTTTGATATTTTGTGACTGCTTAGTTTCTATTCTATTAAACATTTGGCAATATACAAAGTGACTTTTTAGATTTTGGAGTGCATTAAACTTTTGTCATATAATTTGATGCTTTTGTCTCACTGAACAAGAAAAAAGAATTGACAAAAATCCTAATAAAAAAGGATTTTAATTAACTTTTTCGCATCTTTTAATGAGTACTACAATTTTAAAAAACTAGAAATTGTTTCCTAAAAAGAAACTTTGAAGTAATAATTTTGTTCTTAATTAGCCATAACTGAGTAATTAGAAACAAAAATTTATGATCATTACTTCTTAAATGTCATCGAAATGTATTGAGTTTGAGTTTTGTTTAACTGCATATCAACCTCTGTGGGTTATTTAATGTTAAAAAGTTAGGGTTTTAAAATATTTTTTTAATGTTAGATTATTGTGAGAAGGTTGATTTAGTCAGATTTTGATGAAAAATTTATTTTTTTATATGTTATTTTAGTAAACTGAGGATGTCTTCTAGTTTTGTATTCAAAAATGTATTGCTGGTAATAATTTTTTCCTTCAAAAATGTATTATAGCAATAATTTTTTTTCCTTCAAAAATGTGTTATAGCAATAATTTTTTTTCTTCAAAAATGTGTTATGGTAATAATTTTTTTCATTCAAAAATATATATTTTTCTATACAAATCTATTTTTGTGTATATATTTCCATAAAAGTCTATTTTTATACTTTTATAGTGTTTTGACCCAAGGTTGGGGGTTAACTATTTGCCCATAGCTGGGACCCTAACACGTGCTACCACTTCGGGTCAGGGTGGAACTTGGAACAACAACAACTAAGAGGTAGTTCCATGCTCCTCACAACCTCTCAATCAGAGGCTTACTGCTGGATGCAGTTTACCCAGGACCACTTCAAAATGTATAAAGTGGCACAAAATTATTTTAAGTTACTTCCCTGTGTTATCTAAAATATTTCTGTCATGTACTGAAGTGCTATTTCTTGCTTTAGTCTTTTTTTTTTTCAGTAAGATGGTGAAAGAATGATAAAATAAGGAATGTTTTTTTGCATTTGTTATTTTTATTTTAAACAACTTGAACTCATGTTGGTTTTGGAACTAACTTCATTTAAATAATGATTTTCTGCTATCATTACAGAAATATTAAATTTCTAGTTTTTTATTTTTTTTAAAAAACGTACATGGTTAATTTTAATAGTATACATTTAACTTTCCATTCTTGGTTAGTATGTGACACTGTAATGTGAAGTTGCATTGTAATAAGTGAATGATCTCTTCCAAAATCTGCAGAGAGTCATACATACTGTTGCAACAGAAAAAGCTCATAACTCTTGGAAAATTAATTATATCAGCATACCATTTTAATGTAAATTAAGTAGTAATCTGCTAAACACCAGAAAATGTCATTTGTTATAGTTTCCTTTAGTTTTCACCAAACACTGAAATCTTTTGGAAAAGTCATTGATGGCAGAGCACACAATTTCAATGGGTATTTTGTTCTATACTCTCTTTAATTTTGCCTTCAGAGCTTCTGGTGAAGAGTAGAACATGACTCACTCTCAAGAAATGCCCACAAGCAATAATTAAGAGCATTGATATCTGGTGATGAGGGAAGTCATTCGTCCTTGGTAATGAAACCAGGACAATTGTCTCTGCACCACTGCTGTGTTAACATGTGCAGTACGGCTCATTGCTCAATCTTTTTGAAATGTCCAACGATCAAAATCATAAGTGGCATTGCACCATAGTTAAATAATGAAACACATTGAAAAAACAGATAGTATACATGAGTGAATATTTGAGAGAATTATTAAATGTTTCCTCACAGGTTATCACCCCTGACTATGACAGAAGGAATCATATATATATATATATATATATATATATATATATAATGATAATGGCTTATGTGAGCTGAAAGCTTAGACCCAAGAAAAAAATCAACAATTACTGTGAATTTTTGTTGTCTTTCAACGATATCACTATCAAGTATATCAGACAGTATGAACGTATCCTACACAAAATTAATAGACAGAACTTGTCTATATTATTCAATGAAACTTGCATTAATATATATATATATATATATATAGTCATCCGCAGACAGATCTGTTTTGCTGTATCACAGCTCATCAGTATGGTTAGACATCTGATTGCTTTTTACCCAGGATTGAAACCCAAGCGAATTGGCGTCAGTCGGCGATTCTACCTCTGAGCTATGGGCAGACTTTTTAACATGTATATTATCATTATACACACCCAATAGCTGAGAGTGTTTTAATTCATTGCTGAATGAAGGATGCTTATATGCTAGAGTAGCTACTGTTTTTCAAAGTCAACCATTCTTTTAGAGTAGTCAATCAGGGTGTGAGAGCGTAAATAGTCATATATATATATAGCATGTCAGATTAAATAAATTGCAAACATAGTTTCTGCTTATTTGTAATAAAATCTGTTTCAACTTATGAATAATCTTTCACATATTATAATTGAAAGATGTCAGAAATGGGCTGTAGCGTTGATATCTTTCAATGACAGTACGCAAAAGATTATCTGTGAGTGTGAACAGATTTTATTAAAAATAAGCAGACACAATGTTTGCAATTTATTTAATCTGATATGTCTAAAAGAAAATTTTCTGCCTAAATACACACACACATATATATATATTGAAATAACAACATCACTTGAAAAGACACAAAAAGTGTCGCAACAAAATAGCTACTTTTGTAGTGATATTATAACATATCAATGTTATAATTTATTAATAAATATTATTATTATATATATATATATATAGGAAACCAACTATCATAAACTTGTGTCTTCTAATTATAATAGTGAATGCCCCCAACGATATACGTTAGCTGTTATAAAAAACTTAAGTCAACACACACGAATGATATCTTCTTCTGAATCCATATTTTATAAAGAATTACACAATATTAAGCAAACACTTGTCATTAATGGATTTCTTAACTCTGTCAATGATCAACAAATTAAAATGTATCTCAACAAACTTAACAATAGCTCTGACAATATTGATAATATCAATAATAATGGTTTACATCAAAACAAACATAACACCAATAACTTATACTATTGCAACCAAATACATAATAATTACGAACAAGATGAAAAAACTCTCAAAAACATAATACATACAAATATAAAACCAGTGGATAGTAATAATCAAATTAAACTCATCATATATTATAAAAAAATTCAAAACAATTGACCTCATAGTCTCTAATAACCCTCTACAAACATTCCACTCAATCCTCTACAAAAAACCAATGTAGTGTATCAGTTTACATGACCGTTCAGAGATTGTATCTCTGGTACTAATAATAAACCCACTACATATATTGGTTTTACTACAATCACGCTCTCCCGTAGACTTAGCTGTCACTTTTCTGATCAGAGTACAATTAAACAACATTTCTCAGAAAAACATAAACATGTAGGTAATATCAGATAGGTTTTAGTTAACAATACAATAATCCTCACTCATACACCCCATAGTAAAAAGAACCTTCAGATATTGGAGACCATCTACATTAAATCCAAATGACCCACACTTAATAAAATCATGTTTAAATCTGGTCATAGCACATTACACTGCATTTAAATATATGGTTCTGTTATCATTTTGAGCGCTCACGCAGTGTGACGTCATAGAACCGCATTACAAATTTACAAACTGCGTTTGTTATTTTTGGTAACTAATGCTGTTGCTTAGAGGAGTTTTATGTCAGCACAAGATAAAATCATCACTGATGGTGGATGTTTTTGTATTAACGTCCTTGTAACCTCTCTGAAGATGGCTCATGTGAGCCGAAAGCTTAAAACCAACTTAATACAAAATTATCCAAATGTTGGAGAATTTTTGTCTTTTTTTTTCAACTGAAATTAAAGCCAAAATATGATGTTTAGAACGACTCATGATTAAACATAATAGACATTCATTGTCTCTTATATTTAACAGTATATATTTAGAAAATTATCTGCTGCCTTATATATATATATATTTATATATATATAAATCCAAATGACGAGAACTAAAGGTTTTACTATTTTGAGTACCTGACATTTATTTTATCATAAATAGTGCTCAATATAATAAATATTATAGATATAGATATTATAATATTTATTTATATTTATAATATATTATAATATAGATATTAAATGTAAATCTTTTGCCCAACCAACATCCAATATTACCTGATGAAGAGAATCTATCTCGAAACAAAGAAATTTTTGTGTCCCAATGCACAATTAATTCATAATTACATACTGATTGTTTAATTACTTAGTTTTTGGGTCGTAATAAAATTACACTAGTACACAGTTGTATTAAAATTATATTGTAGAACTTTTGAATATTCTTTATTTGTAAACAAGTTATTATGCGACCTAGGTTTCTACCATGTGGTATCTTCAGGCAATTTGCAATAACTGATTTTACTGGGTTTTTTTTAAGAATGCTAACATAATCGGGATTTTTTTCAATGCTCTGATGTAACTTATATGGCCCAGCGGTAGAATCGCTGACTGACGTCACTTTGGTCCAGTTTCAATCCTGGGTTAGAAGCAATCAGAGTTTAACCGTACTGATGAGCTGTGATACAGTGAAACAGATCTGTCTGCGGATGAATATATATATATATACATATATATATATATATAGTAGGTATGGATGGAATAAAATTCTGGATCAAAAAATGCTTTCATAACAGGTAGTAACAATAAAGGTGGTAGTAAAGAGAATGAACTGAGCTGATGCTGCCTCAGTATTGTCTCTGTAATGAACTGATCCAACACTGCCTTGCTATCTCTCAATGGATGTGGCAAAAGACAAATATATATATATATATATATATATATATATATATTATTTACATTGTTTGAACTGTAGTTCTCAACTTTATTACTATGTTAATATTGTGAAAATATTGGTTAGTTCCAGTGACTTGACCCAAAGAGTTGTGAGTATAATACCTAGCAAATAACTTAGAGATTTGAGTTAAAGGGAGATAACTACATGGCCTCTGAAAGTGACATTGCATTTGGAATGAGAATGATATACCACAGTGATCAAAATAAAATGTTTGTTTAAAAAAATTTTTAGCACCTGAAGAAGGCTGAAGCATACATTGACTGAAACATTGTAAACATGGCAATAAATATGAGTACAATAATCTGAATAATGTAAATACTACCTCATCTCAGAAATAAAAGAGAAAATGTTAACCCATGAAGATGGAGGGCATAATCCAAAAGATTTTATCAAATTAATATTAATAATCAATTCTTTAGAAATAGAGATCTCAATGGATATTATCTAGAGCAGGGGTCGGCAACTCATTTGACCCCGCGGGCCGGATTGTGTTATAATGACAGGTTACGGGACGGACGAAGTCCATTAATGAAAAATTAAGAAAAATTACATATGCAGACTCCTGTCAACATAAATATTGAGAAATCAGAAAAAACAAAAGAAGATCTAAAATTAAAAAACACCTAACAAAAATTACTTTTCCTCAAGAAATGTCAAAATACTTCAAAGTGAAAAAATCAACCAAAGTGAAATGAATGAAATTATAACATGTAGGTTTGAAACTGTTATTGAAAATTGTACCACAAATGAACCACACGCACACACATTAAACAAAATCAAAACACATATACCCATACATACGAGTACAAATAGTTGCAAACATATATACTTACATATGATAAAATAAGAACATGGCATTGAAAGATTCCAGTAACTTACATAAGGTAGGTGGCAGGGGTAAGTGATGAGAAGGGTTGCTGTCGGAGCAATGAAATAGAAAGCTGACTGAGACAACATTGTCCCTTTGAAGATGTCCCCACCTAATGTCTGTCACCAGTTGGTTGGTCAAACCTGACTCACAGTTTTTGTTTTATGTATATTTTTTTATTTTTTACGCAGAAATGGAGGTGATTGGGTTTTGATATTGTGTTTTTGTGGTCATAGTATTCAAATTCGGTTGGGTGGAAGAGAGGAAGATAACAGCAGGCCTTTTGTTGAATTTGAAAGCCTCGTCTCTCTTGTTAAAAACAGAGTCATTGGTAATCAGGCTTGCAGGCTGATCATAATGCCTTCGTGGCTGGATTCCGTCTGCAGGTTGCCAACTGTTATTTCGTGAGTAAGAATAAATAACTCAACAACAGGAATAGGTTAATTGTTGTATTCCGTGAAAATAGTATTTACAAAGGTTATTAGTATCCAGTACAAGAATAAGGGTTAATCATCTCAACCCTCGTAAGACGTAGTATGAGCAATGGGTACTTCCGGGTCGTCACCGGAAGTCTACAACTGACTTGTCGATCGGCTGCTCGGCACACTCTCCTACGTAGATGCCACCATTACTTTACATAGTAATGGAATAGTCCATTATAGCTGAATAGGCGCGGGCGTCCCAACACCAACCCTTGATTTAGGGCTAATAATATATTAAGAAAACTGAATACATAATTAAGTGGTTACAAATCCATAATTTATTTCAGTAATATAAAGAAAACTTTTATTCATTTATTTATTCACTAACAGTTATTTATTTTTTCATTTATTAATTTATTTACCAATGGTCTGAACAAGGCAACTGTAAAAATTGTTCTTTACATTGCCAAACTAAAGTCTGGATTTATAACTATTTAAGTATGTGGTGATTTTTTTTCTCAATATATATATATATATATATATATATATATATATATATATATATAATCTTTAGTGACAATTGTTTAGCAAGTTTATAACACAAACAACAATGTAATGACCAAAAATTTAAAAATATAATTCATTTGAAATTTTCTAACTGCATTTACACTGCAGTTTTAAGTGAATGATTGAAAACAGAAAAATTTCATTAGAAAGCAAGAAAATGGCATATCAACCTCAATGGGTTATTTAATGCCGAGAAGATTTTTACAATAGATTTGTACGAATAAAATATGTATTTGTAAGAAATAAGTTTTTGATCAGTTTTCTTTGATGTATTTTTGTAAAGTGGTTTTTTTTTGGTTTTTTTTGCAAAATCTCATTGTTTGTAATATTTTAATTTTTCTTCAAAAATGTATTAGCGGTAATACTTTTTTTCTTCAAATACTTATTACTGGTAATATTTTTTTCCTTTAAAAATTTATTCCTGTAATTTTTACTATAAAAGTTTATTTTTATACTTTGATAGTATTTTGAACCCAGTTTGGGGATTAACTATTTGCCCATAGCTGGGACCCTAACAGGTGCTACCACCCTACGTCAAGGTTGACCTGAGAACCACAGTAATTATGAGGTGGTTCTATGGTTCTATGCTCTTCACAACCTCTCAATTAGTGGTCTCGCTGCTGGATGCAATTTATTGTCATACCCAGGACCAAAGAATATGGAACTGAACTGTTATGTTATATCAGTCCTCCTATATAACAGGGAATGCTGGACAATATCATTACAGACTAAATGAACAGAAATTGGGTTCTGCAGAAGAATTCTGAGAATACCATGAGTTAAACATGTGAGCAATGACAAAATTTTAGCAGAAATGGAAACTCAGTATTTGTTTATATTACTGAAAATGGGGCTGTATTTCCACTAATTACATTATTTGACTATTGTCCTCATCTTTGTTGCCATTTGTACAGCATTTAGACATTGGTTAGTTCCAGTGACTTGACTGAGAATTGTGAGGTCAATACCAGGTGAGAGCAGTGGTGAACAAGTAACTTACAGGGTTAAAGGGAGATAAATCATGACTACCAAAAGAGGCTCTATGTAAGGAATGAAGATAATATGATTGTAATAAGGGTTCGGTTCAAAATTCTTAGCACCTGAAGATGGCCGGAGAGTACAACAACTGAAATGTTGTACAAATGGCAACAAAGATGAGGACAATAGTCCAAATAATGTAAATAGTGGAAATGAAAACTCTTGTATTTAACATCAGAAAGATAGAGCTGAAATTTCTAGTACATAATGAGTAAAGAGGGTTTAAAAAATCTGATACAAGACATTGAAGGCAAGAGTAACAGGGGAAAAAAATTAACAAGCTTGAGTAAATCAGTGGCAAAAGAGGATTTAGGAGAAATGAAAAAGACAAAACATATTAAGAGCTACAAAGGATAGGAAAGATATCACTAATGTGCTCAAGGAACATGGCAAACAAAAGAACAACAAGAAGAAGCTTGTGTAAATAGATGGTAGAACAGGGTTTAGAAAAGATAACAAAATAACAAAATTTATTAAGAGTTACAATGAACAAAAAAATTGTGGAAAGTCATGGTCACAAACATGCTGAAGAGACACATCACACAGAAAAAGAAAAAGCTTGTGTAAATGGATGGATATAATCCAGTTAAGAAGAGATGACAAATTGATAAAACTCATTAGGAGTTACAAAAGATTGTAAATTGTAGACAGCCATGCTCTGAATGCACATAACAAATCAGTCAGTTAAGTGCCATACATGATACATGCTTTGATGATCATGTCTCACAAGAGACATGACTAACTGGGCAGATTTTTCCAAAGTCTACAGAAGAATGCTGCAGATTTCAAAAATGAAATTAATACTGAGCATCAGGAAGAGACAACTGAAGTTCCTTGGGATGTTCAATAAGGAAGGAGAGCTCGGAGAACCTGATACTGACTGGCCAGATAGAAGGAGAAAGAGACAGAGGAAGGCAGCGGATAACATATTTGCAGAGCCTGATCAGGTGGATGACGGAATGGGAGTTGCGAGGTGTAACAGGATCAAACATACTAAGAGCCACAAGGGATAGGGAGATGTGGAGAACCATGATCGCCTACGTCCTGAAGGGACAGGGCACATAGAAAAAGAAGTTTGCCATTACTTTCTGCAGTAGACTGGTTGCCAATCAATGTGATAGAACCAAATCTGTCCTGTTATTTAACCCATATCTGAAGGAAGAAGTAATGGACTAATACATCTCCTATAGATAATTGCGTGTAAGTGAATGCAACAAATTCAACTGGAATTCAAAGTCAGTTCTCCGATTTCTCATTTCGAGTGGATATCCATTGAACCACAACACACAGAACAAGAAAAAGCCTAGCTTTTCAAATATCTCCAGTGTTGGTTCCATTTTCATTTTGTTCCTGACTAAACTTTTTTTAGTATTTCAGAATTGATCAGTTTTTACAACCAATCTATCTACTTTTCTTAATAATATTTTGTTTATTCATATTTTATGAAGACACAAAAGTGTTTACTTGTGAATATGAATAGTTGGATTAATAGTTAACATTTTTTTAGCATTCATCTATATTTCTTTAATACTCAATCATTTTTGTATTTGCATTAAATATTCATACCAGTGTACAAACATATTGCCTTTACATGTATGCATAAAGGTGAATGAGAATCTGATGTCAAAGAAAATAAGAAATTATGGAATAGTTTTTACCTTGAGATATTTCATTGATGATCTGATGTTGTCTGGAAACAAATCTTTTAACAAGAAACAGGTGAATAAGCTGCACACTTGAATTTTACTTTAACTGTTTTTACTCAATTTCTAGATTTTTTCATGGTTTCATCTTCTTTGTGCTGGGTTTCTTCAGGACATTGGGGATCATAGCTTATCACAGTTTCTTGTCATGCATAGCTCTTAACAAATTTTTTTTTTATCTCTCTTAAATCTTACTCTGATATTCATGTACTCAAGCTCACTAAGTAGTTCATGTGTTGTTTTCTTCTGCCCTCTTGCGTTCAATCTATCTTGTGAGTATAGTATTTCCCAAACCTTTCCTCATTATGTACCCCAGAAATTTCAACTCTCTTCCCGATGGACAAGTTCTTGTGGTGAGTGAGGAAAATTGTAATGTATGTCTGGGTTGTGAATTGGATTGCTTAGTATAAGATAGAGTACTGGATGACCAACCTCAGTTTTGTTCCCCCTCCCTTTTTCGGCCTTGTGCCATAAGCTGTTATTTTATAGCTAAATAAAAACTCTCTCTTCCCGATATTCAGCATAAATGTTCTTTTCGTTTCAATTTTCTCTGAAACATTGTTACACTGTTTGGTCCATAGTATTCACAGTATACTATTGTAGAACCACATTTCTGGTTTCATCTTCATCTGCATGCAAAATGTCCAGCATTCGTCTCAACCTGATATTACATAACAGTTCAGTACCTCTTTTTAAGAAAGTTTCTTCATTTCATAATAATTTGCTTAGCTTTTGGAAAACACTTTTCACTATGAGATGTGTCTTTGGATTTCATTTTCCTCCCACTATTAAAACACATCTAAGATATTTAAACTATTGTCAAAAATGATGTTGTATCTTCAATTTGTAATTTAAATGTTGCGTTCTTTCATTTGCTAACAACAGCACTTTCTGTCTCTTTGCAATCAATGTTCAGTCCTTTGTTTTCTTTTTCCTTCACTAAATTCTTTCAAACTTTTGGATTTTTTTCATGCCTGCTTCTAACATACTGTCATCTGCATATCTTATAGTGTGGTCCTGGGTATGAGGGTATTGCATCTGGCAGCAAGGCCTCTGGTTGTGAGGTTGTGATGAGAATTGAACCATCTCTTAATTGCTGTTGTTCTCAGGTCTATCCTGACCCAGATTGGTAGCACCTGTTAAGATCTCAGCTATGAGCAAATATTTAACCCCCAAACTAAAGTCAAAACACTATAAAAGTATAAAAATAGACTTTTATAAAAATATATATATATAAAAATAAACTTTTATAAAAAAATATACATTCTTGAAGAAAATATATTACCAACAATACATTTTTAAAGGAAAAAAATTATTCTCAGCAAAACATTTTTGAATACAAAACTAGAAGACATTTTCAGTTTTCTAAAATAAAAATATAAAAAAAAACTTTTCATTAAAATCTGACTAAATCAACCTTCTCACTACAACCAAATATTAAAAAAAAATACCTTAAAACCCCACCTTTTTGGCATTAAATAACCCACAGAGTTATGCCATTAAACAAAACTCAAACTCTTATGTTGTCAAGATTATTGTAGCTGTCAATAATGAATCCTGGTAGAACTTCTAATTCTCTCAGAATTATCTCACTGTAATTTTTCTTTAATTATTTCTTTTTAATCGTATCACCCCAAGCAAGGCGGTAACGCCACTGATGTGCAGGGAGCTACGTAAGAGTGAAAAGATTGGAAAAGAGAAAGCCGGAAACCACATCCTAAACAAGGAACAAGGGATGAGCCGCTTAACCTGTTCAATAGACGTGGGTGGAGTGTGAACCGGGCGATAGATAACCCTGAGACAGGCAGTAATGCCAATGGTATGTTGAGGTTTGCAGGAAAAGACAAAAGATAAACAGGATTCAAGAAAACAGAAAATGATGATTGATGCTGCATTTAAGTTTTTGAAAACTGTAGTTATCGAGGAAGCAAGGAAGAAGAATAAAGTTTCACAAGTGGGAAGAACAAGAAAAGAGTGTAAAAGTGGCAGACACATTTCGCTATTTCAACAGTAAAATGGTGAGACCTTTTTGCCAATCTAGTATCACACTTAAATTCGTGTATTTGGGAAACCAGTAAAAAATGCTTGTATCCAGAACTAATTTTATAGAATTCCTAGATTATGTCTTTTTCAATATGGAATTTTATGTATGGTGGATTTTCCCATCAATTTTTATATATGAAGGCCCAACAGTTCAATTTAGAATTAAACTACTAGACAATCCCAACAAAATTAATTATAGTGTTAAAGGCTTGTGTAGAAACAGCCACACTTTTCAGCAGGTACAGCTTTCTGAAGGTTTTAATTCAGTAATTGTTTTCTCCAAGACTGCATGCCAACCAAAAAATGAGAGCTCAGTCTGTTCTGCTATTTATTCCATAGCTGGAGGAAGATTAAGTTATACCTTTTCCAAGGACATTAGTATGACATGAATGAAACAATTAGAATTTGAACTAGGTTTAGCCATTTCACTCATTGAATGATTACAATATCCACACAGCTATATATATATATATATATATATATATATATCATAAAAAATATTTGAAAAAATCATCATAACAACCAGAAAAATGTTATCTATGCCAACCTGTTTCATCATCCGGCCAACAATACCTGTGCTTGCAACAAGATTTTCACATCATGTTATGGACTGACAAGGCACATAGTAATGCTCAGGAGTTTTATAGATCATGCAGTTCCAGTCAACCAAATTAATGATACAGTGTTTATCTATCATATATGCATAATACCTATGAAATTAAATGCTTGTATCAAGAGCTATCTTAGGGGTCATGGATGCTGAAACAAGATTACAGGTGAACTAATGGGTGAGGAGGCAGAAACCATCTGAGTAACCCAATAAGGGATACAGAGTTTATCTGTTATATATGCATAATACCAATGAAACTGAATGCTTGTCTCAAGAGTTATCTTAAGGGTCATGGACGCTGAAATGAGATTTTCAGGTGAACCAGTGGGCAAGGAGGTAGCAACCATCTGAGTAAGATGTGGCTATATATATATATATATATATATAGCATAATGATAATCCACGTATACTGTCTTAATATGTACAGGAAAAACTACTAAAAAATTGTAAGTTAAAAATTTATTTTTTGACAGTATTTATTTATTTATATTATTATATATATATTTGATATTTCAGACTGGCCTCAGCCTTTCATCAGTAACAAATGATTTTAAAATTTAAACTAGAAGTGTCCGTAATGAGAAGCGTCCGTAGCGAGAAGCATCTGTCGCATGATGTGTACATCATGTGATGTAGAAATAAATAGAGTGGGAATATTTTTAAACGTACACCTAACTGTAATAATACTTGTAAATGTTGTTTTAAAGAAAAATTTTTTAAGTGTATCTAAAAAATGTTTAACTATTGAAATATTTATAAAGATTTGAAATACCTAAGTCCCTATTTAACCCTAGCCTATATGTATTTAATTTTAAAATCCAGTATTTTTCTTTCTTTGTGTGTGAGTATGTGGAACGAAAATCGAAATCTATCAATAAACATTTGCAGTTTTCTAATGTGTGAAACACGTCAATCAACCAGGACACACATTAGAAAACTGCAAATGTTTACTGATAGATTCAGATTTTAGTTCCACATACTCATGCAGAAAGAAAGAAAAATACTGGATTTTAAAATCTAGGCTAGGGTTAAATAGGGACTTAGGTATTTAGAATTTTTATAAATATTTGATAGTTAAACATTTTTTAGATACACTTAAAAAACTTTTCTTTAAAACAACATTTAAATGTATTATTACAGTTAGATTTACGTTTAAAAATATTCATCACGTGACGGACACTTCTCGCGACAAACGCTTCTAGCGACGGACACTTCTAGTTTAAATTTTAAAATCATTTGTTACTGATGAAAGGCTGAGGCCAGTCTGAAATATCAAATATATATATATATATAATAATAGAAATAAATAAATACTGTCAAAAAATACATTTTTAACTTACAATCTTCTGCGGTAGACTGGTTGCCGACCAAGGCTATAGAACCCAATCTGTCCTGCTATTTAACCCATAACTGTAAGGAAGAGACGGATTAATACTTTTCCTAAGGGTATTTGCGCGTAAGTGAATACAATGGATTCAACTGGAGTGCGAACTCGGCTGCCCGGTTTCTTGTTCCGAGCCGATATCCACTGTACCACAATGCACATCCTATGTCAAAACCAGCCTCACAGTGGTGAAAAAAGATGTTAGCAAAATACCAATAAATATGTATCTTTTCATAAGAGTACTTTGTACTATGGGACCTGCATGTTTTCTGTACAGTTACTATTACTATGTAATTACTATGCACAACTACAGTTACTATGTAATTACTATGTACAACTACAGTTACTATGTAATTACTATGTACAACTACAGTTACTATGTAATTACTATGTACAACTACAGTTACTATGTAATTACTATGCACAACTACAGTTACTATGTAATTACTATGCACAACTACAGTTACTATGTAATTACTATGCACAACTACAGTTACTATGTAAGAGTGCTCAAGACTATCATGAATGTAGGACTTATGCAAGATTACACACAGGGCATGGGTGAAACTGTAGTCATGGTTGACTTAACTCATTGTTTAATTTTGTTTTTAACCAGATAACCCCTACAAAAATGTAAAGCAATTAATACACAAAGGGTTAGTGAGTGTTAAAGAATTAGAAATAGCAGTGTCATTAAGAAGACAGTAGATAATGTTTGCCATTGCATTTAAATTTTGCAAGATCAAAGTCGGCTGGAAACCATAGAACCAGAAGAGAATTTCCTAAGGGAGAAATGTAAGAAAATAAACTTAACAAAAAACTTACCTATTCTATTAAACTGTGAAGTGATGAGATCTTGCCACGATCTAGTCAGTCAGTTAAGTGCCATACATGAAACACGTTTGGGCGATCATGTCTCAGAAGAGACATGACTGACTGGGTAGAAGATTATCCCGCAGTAGGTTGCCATTGCTTTCTGCAGTAAATTGGTTGCCAGCCAAGGCTATAGAACCCAATCTGTCCTGTTACTTAACCCATAACTGGAAGGAAGAGATGGATTAATACTTTTCCCAAGGGTATTTGTGTGTAAGTGAATGCAATGAATTCAACTGGAATTTGAACTCGGCTCTCCGATTTCTCATTCCGAGCTAATATCCACTGCACCACAATACTGAGCTTAAATTTATAAAGTCTAGGTACCACAGTGAAGAGTTCATCCAAACAACTATAGTCAGTTGGAAAGGAATTTCCTAAGAGAGAAATGTAAGAAAATAAACTTAATGAAAAACTTACCTATTCTATTCAACTGTGAATTGATGAGATCTTGCCACGATATAGTACTGAGCCTAAATTCATAAAGTACAGGGAAGGCACAGGGAAGCTACATTATGGTGGTAGGATAAAAGCAATATTTTAAAAAATATGAGAAAAGTGTGGTATAAATTTAAAGTCACTACCAACCTTCTACTATTTCTTGACACATACATCCAGTTCTACAAAGACAGCATCCCTAAAGTGGTAGTTATTCCTGCAATGATAATATCTTTTCAACTGATAATTGCCCACTTCACTTATCTTATAATATACATCAAAATCTACATCAAGGCTACCCAAATACAGAACTGAGTATGTTGTCCCTTGAATTGCCTGAATTTTGGTAAACTATTGAATAACAAACTGAAGATCTGCGTAAAACCTTTAATCACAGGAAAGCAGCAATTTTTTTTTTACATATTTGTTTATATTGACTCTGCTCTAGGCCAAAAGTAGGCTTACAGTTGTTTCACATTTTAGATTACAGCTCAGAACCAGAGCTGACTTTGGTGTTCTTTCAGCAAGATGATCTCTTTCACATTATGCTTTTACAGCAAGGGACTTCTTCTTCTTCATGTAATGTCTTTTCAGGTTTATTGTGACCATGATCTTCCACATCTCTCTACCCCTAGTAGCTCTTAACATACTTTCTCCTATTACCCTACCCAAACTCTGCTCTGCCATCCATTTGTTCAAGACCATCAAATATGTTATGCAATGCTTTCATCTGTCTTGCTTTCTCTCTATCTGACCTGTGAGTATCAGATTCTCTAAGTCCTCCTTCCACATTAAATGTCCCAAAATCTTCAGCTGTCTTTGCTTGATGTTAAGTATTAGTTTCCTTTTTATTTCCTTCCTCTTCAAAACCTCATGGCTGCTCTCATGTTCAGTTCATGGTATCCTCAACATCCTTCTGTGGAACCAAATTTTGATTACTTCAAGTGTTTCTTTCAACTTTGAGAAGATTGTCCAGCATTAACTGTTATATTGAAGAACAGATATCACATAACAATCTAGTACTCTCTTCTTTGTTTCCAATGAAATTTTCCTTTCTCTAAATACTCAACTCCATTTCTGGAATGCATATCCATTTTAGAGCTGAAAGCAGGAACCATTGACAAAGTTAGATGCATGTTCTTAACAAAATCTTTCCACAGTGTTGGTTTGGAAAAAGAAGTAGTAGCATCAAATGACCACCATCTTCATTCAGTTAAGTGTCATATGTGATACATGCTTTGGGGGATCATGTCTCAAAAGAAACATGACTGACTGGGCAGAAGATTATCCCGCAGTAGGTTGCCATTGCTTTCTGTGGTAGACTGGTTGCCAGCCAAGGCTATAGAACCTAATCTGTCCTATTATTTAACCCATAACTGGATAGAAGAGATGGATTAATACCTTTCCCAAGAGTATTTGCACATGTGAATGCAACGAATTCAACAGAAATTCGAACTCAGCTTCCTGATTTGTTGTTCTGAATTGATATCCACTGCACCACAATGCATATATTCACCTGACCTAAAAAACAATTTAAATAAAAGAAGAAGGTTTCTGGGAGAAATCCTACATGGTGGCTGAATTAAAAGAGTACATTTACGAAGTACTTATTGAAATTGATGCAGATCAGGATTTGTGTTGCGTGTCATCGTGTTCTGGAGAGGTTTGAGGAATGTTGCAATGTGGGAAGATGACGTTTTGAGCACTTAAGAGATTAAACTGTGCTAAAAAAGTGAGAAAAATGTTAAACAGAAGTCCATAATCAGTTTAGAACAAATGTGATTGTAACAAATATAAACGTAATAAAATGTTTTAAAAAATATAAAGAGCATAGCTACTAAGTGTAAGCCTACTTTTGGCTTACTTTGTACTTGCAGTATAGCCTGGCATTGCTTGGGTGTAATGAAAGCTTTGAAACTAATCCATGGTCCTGGAGCTCAGACACTTTGGACATTGGCATGAAAGACTAAAAAGCAATAGTTGTTTCCAGTTAAAGTGAAGCCGTAGACTGAAAGAAAAATGAATGGATGTAAGTCAAATATTGATTTCCTCGTATCGATATCAAATATGTTTTTTGTCTAAACTGAATACTGAAGGCTAAAATAAGTCCTCTGAGTAAATGGTATCATGGCTAAGACTAAGAACTACAATTATACCTACTTAGAGCCAAACCCAAAGCAAAACTAAAATAAAAGGGCTGAAAAATACAGACATACAGGCAGATAAACAGGCACACACACAAACATGTTGCCTTTTATATATATTATTGATTTTCTGCATTATTTTAAGAACTGCAACCTTGACACTTCTGAATATTGTTTCTTATGTCTTTGTCTATGAGTGTATCATATTTGATTAAAATCGGACCACTCCTTCTATAACTCAATTTTTTCAATTATCGATTTTCGATATTTATCGGGGGTACCTTGACACAAAACCTAGCTAAGAACACTCGCAGGCGCTTATAGTACAACCTTGTAAATTTGCAAGAAAATTGGTTCAGCCGTTTCGGAGCCTATAGGTAACAGACACACACACACACACACACAGACATACATACATACATACACACATACACACAGACAAAGTTCCATTTATAAATAAGTTTAGATTTAGATTTAGATAATGCCAACGATGCATTCCAACAGCTGAGTAGAGAATTGAGCAAAAGAAAAGTTTTACTGGAAACAAAGAAGAGAGTACTAGATTGTTATGTGATGTCTATCCTTCAATAAGGCAGTGAAAGCTGGACAATCTACTCAAAGATGAAGAAAACACTTGATATGTTGTTCCACAGAAGATTGCTGAAGATACCAATGACCAAACGTGGGAGCAATGACAAGATTTTGGAGAAAATAGAAATTCAAAGAACTGATACTTAACATCTGAAGAAGACAGCTGAAATTTCTGGGACATGTAATAAGGAAGGAGGTCTTGGAGAATCTGATGCTCAGGTGAAAGTTAGAGGGAAAGAGAGACAAGGGAAAGCAATGCAAGACAAACTTAACAAACTTGAGTAAATGGATTGTAGATTTTGGTTTGGGAACGGTAACAAGAGAAAGGCAGTTAAGAGATACAAGGTATAGGATGGTGTGGAGAGCTGTGATCGTCTTGATGAGAAACGTTATACTGAAGAAGATATATGTGCATATATAGAGATTCTCATGTTTTACTGTTTAAGTTACATTAGGAATTTTATTAGACTATATATGTATTTTCGTTTTTCTTTTTACATTTCTGCTTTTGTTGACGTTCAGAATAGTGTGTATGTATTTGTTAAGTCTAGTCTTCCTGTAGATACAATAACTGACAATAAAGATCTTTAACTCTATGTATGCATGAAGTAGTAAATTCTGAGTAAGACTTATGATAAATAGGAGAATTCTTTGTCTCAAGTAAAATAGTAGAAGCAAGATTTTGGCAGTGATTGAAGAGAAGGCTTACCAAATTTCTTCTTGTTTCAGTCCTAAAGTTTTTTCTTTTTTGCATAATATCACTTTTCATATTGGCCAATCCAAGATTTGTAACAAGGTTGAAAAACACAGAACTGTCAAGATTCTATATCTTATACTTTATTTAATGATTCAATTTAAAAACCTGCATCATTTATGGGCAGCTCAGTGTAAAGCGATTTTATTTTTTTATTTTAACTTTTACCAAATTTTCCTACTCATATTTTTAGAAGATTATTAAATCTGAATTATTTTATGCTTTAGGCAATTATTTGAAAAGTGTTTAACTTTCCAGATAAATTTAAGACTTAATTTAAAAGAAACTTTATGGAATAAAATATTTTTTGTTTTAAGATAATCAGATTACTATTAGTAATTTTATTTCAGGAAATAGACTTTTTTTAGTCCAGTAGCAGTTATCCATCTTCCCAGTATTGATGAGTGTTTCCTTCTCCACCTTTATTTTGAAGTAGTGTGGAATGTCAACATCTTGATTATGCCATTATTTTCTTTTTCAGTTATATTTACTATCCATTTTAGTTGTTGCTGCTCTCTTGTAAGTGTATATATATATATATATATATATATATATATATATATAAAGTTTATTTAGGTAGCAACCTTTCTTTAAAATATGTTTTGTTAAATATGACAAACAAGAAAAATTGGATTAAATTTTTATTGAGTTTTTATAATGTTCTTAAATTTTCTTATTTGGTGAAAGTAAGAGGGTATAAAAGTTCTTCATAATATCTATTAATCCAAATGCTTTTGGCCAAATCTTTAGTCATTTGCAAGGGTTTTGTTGTTACTCATTATTAGTTTTTTTTCACAGTTTTCTTTTAACAATCATATCTTAAAAAACAATTGCAGAAAGAAATTCATAAAAATTAACAACAAACCCCATGAAAAGAGCTAAAGAATTGGCCAAAAGTAAATGAGACAATAAACATTAATGATAATTTTTACACTCCCTTTTGTAGTGCAGTGGATATCGACCCGGATCAACAAATTGGAGTGCTGAGTTTGAATTACAGTTGAATTCCTTGCATTTACCTCCGCACAAATACCTTTGGGGAAGGTATTAATGCATCTCTTTCCTTCAGTGATTGGTTAAATAATAAAACAGATTGGCTGGCAACCAGTCTACCACAGAAAGCAATGGCAGCCTACTGTGGGATAATCTTCTGCCCAGTCATTCATGTCTCTTTCAAGACATGATTGCCTGAAGCATGTATCACGTATGGCACTTAACTGACTGAGTCCCATCAAACAGAAAAATTTAAGAATGCTAAATACTAAAAAAACTAATGTGACATGGCCCCCAATGTTAAATGTTAAATTAGACATATGATCAATTTGTTAAGTGACATACTTTCTGTCTCAGCTGAAAAAGCATCATCATTTATCCACAACACCCAGATGGTACATAGGGTAGCAACTTTTTGTTGCTGTTTCTGTAACAAAATGTTTTTTTACGGGGCAAGGTTGTTAGCCCTGCACCCAACCCCAAACATGGAGGACCGGTGGACCATTCTTGGTCCTTATGTTTACAGCACCTGGTATTCCCAAATAGTCACCCATTAAGTACTGACCAGGCTTGATGTTGCTTAACTTTGGTGATCGGATGGGAACTGGTGTATTTAACTGGTGTATAAAACACGATATATAAAATGGTGGGAAATAATCTGTGTCACTTGACAACCAGATAAACTGATTTCCTAACAAAATAAGTAAAATCAGTCACCCAAGCCAATAAGACATGCACTACTAGGAAGGATTTTTGATTGCTATTTCTGTTTCCCCCGATTATTTTCAACCACAACAGGTTGAAAATAAATTGACTTACCATACGCTCATTAGAAATGTGCCGATGAAGTTATTCTATTATTTGTTCTAATGATTAAGGAGATATTCCTGAAAGACCAGGATTTATTCAACTACTAAAAGTGTAGTGAATAAGAAGATCTACTTTTTCTATGTGCCTTGTCCCTTCAGGACATAGGCGATCATGTCCTTCCACGTTTCTCTATCCCTGGTGGCCCTGAGCACGCCTTCTCCCTTTACACCATGCAATCCTCGTTCTGTCATCCACCTGATTAGGTCCTGTATGTTATCTGTTGCTTTCCCCTGTCTCTTTTTCTCTCTCTCTGGCCTGTTAGTATCAGATTCTCCAAACCCTCCTTCCTCATTGCATGTGCCAGGAACTTCAGCTGTCTCTTCCTGATGCTCAGTATTCATTTCCTTTTTGTTTGATATTATTCCCAAAAACCGCAAATTTATTTGACTATTTGATGTATAGAGAATAAGAGAATTTGTCTATATTTCTGAGATGAGATAGTATTTACAGTATTTACATTATTCAGACTATTGTCCTCATCTTTGTTGCAATTTGTATGACATTTCGGTCGCTGTACGCTCTGAATATCTTCAAGGGCTAGGAATTTTAAACCAAACCCTTTATTATAATCACTGGGATATATCATCCTCATTCCATGCATGAAGCATCGATTGGGAGTCTTGAGTTATCTCCCTCTAACCTTGCATGTTACTTGTTCACCACTGCTGTAGACTGAAGAAGGCTGGAGTGTACAACAACTGAATAGTTCAAATAATGTAAATACTGCAGAATAAGAGAATATGCAGAATATTACACCCAAAGACTTAATCCCATTTTCCTCTTGGATGAAATTTGATTACCAACTAGGAAACAGCGTACAAGTACTATTTCTATTGATTTTACATCTTTCAACCCATACACTTTCCATATTCTGTTGTATGTGCATATATATATTCCAACCTAAAACTGAAGCCTAACTGAGTGATGTTTACATTACACCCTTATTGGTCTCTAACATAATTTCAAAGGCTGACCTCTACAAGGTGAGCAAAGGTGATGAAATCCCAGTCATTGTCATGAAAAAATATCCCCCTGTACTCTCTTCTGTTCTCTCAAAGCTCTACAACTACTGCTTCTCTGCTTCTTGCTTTTCTGTCTGCTGAAAGTTCTCCTCTGTAGTTTCAGTTTTGGAGAACTCTCAGACCCCTCTAATTTTTGCTTTATGAGCCTCCTACCAAATTTTGGCAAAGTGATTGAAGCTATTATCAGTGCTGAGATGGTTCAACATCTCACAGCTCTCAGCCCTCTTCTCTGACAAACAGTATGGTTTCCACTTTGCCAAGTCTACTGCTGATATGCTAACAACCATCACAGAGTACATATACCAGGCTCTCGATAAGAATGGCTAAGCTGAAGCTATAACCCAGGATACCTCCAAAGCATTTGACAGAGTCTGGCATGCTGGCCCTCTATGTAAGCTACATATTATGGGACGCTTGTTTGATGTAATTCAATCATTCCTATCAAATCACATAATGAAGGTTGTATTGAATGGACATGCTTCTAGATGCTATCATACAAATGTGGGTGCCACTCAAGTCTCTGTCTTAGGCCGTATGCTTTTTCTGATCTTCATCAATGATCTCCCATCTCATCAGATATCAAGTAGGCATCTATGCTGATGAGACTACCATTTATTCCCGCCGCGATAATAAATCTGCTGAGGCTGACAAAGCAAACCTTGCTGCCGATCTTGAAAAGGAGATTCAATTTGTGGTGGACTGGTGTAAGAAATGGCTCACAAATTTTAATGCTTCCAAAACAAAGCTTTTATCCTTTAACCACCATAAACAATTGCTCTTGCCCCTACTCAGCATGGATCAGGCTAGTCTCCCTGAAAAAAATACATGCTGTCTTCACAACCTAACTTTCACAGCCAACTTCATGTGGTATAACTACATTGAATCAAAAGCTAAATCTATTGCTATGAAAATCGGGTCACTGTGTTGGTCCAGGAATTTTTTCTAGTCTGAATCCATTTTTCACATATACAAATCTACCACCTATCTGAACATTGAATATTGCTGTCACATCTGGTCGGGTGCCCTTGCTATCCATCGAGGAGTTCTCAACAAATTCCAAAGGAGAATCTGCAATGTAACCAATTTTGATCTGGCAGCTAGACTCCAGTCACTTTCTCACCAACGAGATATGGCTTCCCTCTGTCTCTTTTACAAATATTTTCATGATTTTTCTCTGACAAGTTTAGTTCTCTGATGATCCTCTGCACAAATTCACTTGAGTTAATTGACTAGTATCTAGGTCCCACCCTTTTACAGTCAAAACAATCAAACGTAATTGCAACTTCTACTCTAGTAGCTTCTTTTCTTACACTTCCTGCCTGTGGAACTTCTTTCCATATATTTGCTCTCCTGATAGCTACAATTTCCAAGAATTTAAATACAATGTTGATTGCCATCTCTTATCTTCTTGACTCCCATCCTTTCCGCAACACCCCCTGTATCTTGTTGTTCTCTGTTTCCACTATAATCTCACTCAGCTCTCTTCTCACCAGTGTTTCCACCCTTCTCTTACCCATTTTATGACACCCCTTGTGACCCGTTCCTCTTCATTACTCTCCTCTTATGAAACTCCCTGTGCACCATCAGTAGTAATGCTTTGCTTGAGGTGAAATTATTGTAAAAATATATATATGTAAAAAAATTTTAAAAATAATTTAAAAAAAATTCTGATTAAAATCTCCTGTAGAGGCCTGAAGAGTGAGAGTGAAACCAGTTGCTTTGCTTTTTAAATGTGTAATATTAAGCTACACACTTTTATTTCTTTAATTAAATTGTGTACTTACAAAAATATTTTCAAATATATATAAATATATTTAAACAAAATGAAAGTACTATTTTAGGGGCTTCAGTCAATCAGTTAAGTGCCATACGTGAAACACACTTGGGCGATCATGTCTCAAAAGAGACATGACTGACTGGGCAGAAGATTATCCCACAGTAGGTTGCCATTGCTTTCTGTGGTAGACTGGTTGCCAGCCAAGTCTATAGAACCCAATCTGTCCTGTTATTTAACCCATAACTGGAAGGAAGAGACGGATTAATAACTTTCCCAAGGGTATTTGCGCGTAAGTGAATGCAATGAATTCAACTGGAATTTGAACTCAGCTTCCCGATTTCTCGTTTCAAGCCGATATCCACTGCACCACAACACACATCCTTTAGGGGCTTATATTGCTGAAAAAAGACCTACTGACTTTCTTTGGAAATTTTAAGATTCTCTCTGCTGTCTGCTATTATGAAGATTTAAATTTTCAAATTCATG